>JAHFWJ010000813.1:0-480586 GCA_028555115.1 Himalopsyche japonica
GCAAATTCATTATTTTTAACATAATTTTATTAGTCATATAACGATTTAGAATTAAAAAATGCATGTTTTATGAAAAATATCCGCTTATTATCGTTTCGCGCATCAACTTCCTGAGATAAAGTAGTCAAGTTTGATGAATAATTATTTTATGAATGAACACGGAAATAGAAAAAAAAACTAAATAGTTGCACCTTAGGAATACCAGAAAAATACACATTCGTAACAATGATTCATAAAAATTGCAATAAAGCATATTTGCACACTCAAATTGGTATGCATTCATATGTTACAAAAACATATACATCATTAACGTGGCGTAACTTTCGCTAATTGAGTATGATTTTAATGTAATGTTTTTTTTTTCATATCATAGCATGGACCCACATAACGAGATATTGAGAAGCCAAACAACGAATGCTTGTTTGGAGTCGTACCCAAATTATAGAAGCAAGTTACATAGTCAACGTAGTGTGTTAGCAACTAGCGAAGGAAGCACAGGGCCACTGTAGTAGTGTTGTAAAGTATTAAAATATTTATTGGTTGAATTGGCTTTAACTTGGTAGAACTCCATTGTAACACGGTGAAAAATAGCAATGTATTTCAGTTCTACATTTTTTTATAAGATATATAAAAACACGTGAGCCGAAATAGCTATCAACTATAAATTGTAAAAAAAAAATGTAGAACTAAAACATATCGCTATTTTTTCACCGTGTTATTAAAATATTGTTTTATGACTGCTATGGATCGATGTGTATTTTTGAAACCCATTCGACTAGTTTAAATGTTTTAGTATGGAAATTGAAATCGATACTAATGTTGAATTAAAATTTTTCACCGGTGACCCGCCGTTTGTTATGAATTCCTAATATGGGTAATAGGCTATATTTTTATAGAATAACTAAGGTTACATTGGAAACAACAGCGAAAAATAATGTGTATGTTGTTTAAAACTCGCATAAGGGCATAATAAATGAAAATCTTGAAATTTATATTATGTCTACTTTGACTTTGAAGACTTTGGCGATTCATAGCTGATTATAGCGGAACATAAATAAATAAAATAGTGGATAAAACGTCAAATTCGAAATGTATATTGTAATAAGATGCTAGCCAAAATTCAATTTTAAATCCATCAAGACGGTGTAATTTCGGTTTGCGGACTAGAAAATTTAGTTCGCCCGCGAACGTTATATCCGGACCGTTATTTTTTAGTGTCATCAATCATCATAATAAACCAATCACTTTGTTGACCCGGCTAGACGAGATTGCTAGAAAAAAACGTGATTTCCTTCTTAAGTTCAAATTTAGAAACAGATTTGAGAATGATTTGTTATTCGTGATGCTTCTATTGAATCTCGTAGCTTGTTTATACACCCAGTCCTTTTTTTACGCGATACATTGGTTCCAGAAAACGGCGCATTAAAAAAGATCGCAACTTTCATATAATTTGATAAATTGATTCCAAAAATTAAAATATCACGTGAAAAAGTACCAGAAACGTATGAAAAACCAAAATTTGCCTTTAAAATTCGTGCAAAAAAAATATATATATATTTCATGTCTTTATTGCTTATAAAATATAATGAGACTCTAACAATATAATTTTTTCACTTATATGAATTAAGTTTTAAAAATACACATATTTTTTTTAATTAAAAAAATAATGAAACGTACATGCCTAGCATCATATATAAATTTCTTCTTTAAAACAAATTTGAGGAAAAAATCGCGTAAAAACGAGTGAAGCGCGTAAAAAAATGTAACGGTGCCGTCCAAAAAAATCACGTATAATCGAATTCGCGTAAAAAAAGGACTGGGTGTACAATGAAATAATATACGTACACAAAAACTGAACATTAATAAGACTTAACACTTACCTAAAACTTGGTTAAAAATTTTATCGAAGTTAACTTCATTCTTCTTTTCCAAATATTTATGCATGACGCTCCGGACACTGAAACAAAAAAAGGACATGCTTTAGTCAATGTAATCAGTAATACAATAGTAAAATAATTTCAATGCATAATTTCATCTCGAGAGAACTCTTCGGTTAATAATTTTTGGAACATTTGGAAAGTTGTTGTCCATACTTAGGTTGATTGTTTTAAAATTTGATATGAATTTCTATAAAATAACACAATACAATGCCTTATATTATAATAATAAATGCCACTAAGTATAGATCGCATTGGTTTTAGCTTTGTAGAACTCCAAAATTATAAGGTGACAACATAATATTTAATAACACTAAAAATTTGTATCTTTTTCGTTATCAAGTCATTATTGAAAGCTATTTGTAATAAATTCATATATACACTTCGAGAATCTTTCTCCCACGCTAAGGTTAAGATTGGCTTGAAGTGACTCTTGAGCGAACGCCCAAAAATGTTTTATAGTATGCAGTATGCAAGGTTCATCTAATATATATTAAATTCTAAGCTTAATAGCTATATAAATAAACAATGTCTTTAGATAAAGTAAAACCCGAATATTTATCAACCATATCATTGAATTATTGTGAACTAAAAAAACTTTGCTGTTTAAATTAACAAAAAATTAACCAAAATATATATTTGAATTGTTACAACTTCCGATTCCGATTCCGACTACGATTTCACATATTTTGTCGGTTCTGTTGCATCCGTGAGCTAGAATGCCTGAAGATGACGAAAGACGAAACCCAGGTCGTTAGTGACGAAACATATGGAATCGCACAATGTTATAGCAATTCAAATTTGATATTGAAATTCCATCAAGCACCTTCAGTCGATATCATAAAGTATTACAAAATATATATGCTTAGTAATGCTTGTGGCAAGCAATCATATGAATACAACGAACCAATGTTAAAAATAAAACTCAAAACATGATTATAAATAAGTTATAAGCTAATAGTGATTGAATATTTTAAGTAAATTAGGTGTTCAATTGCTATCTGCAGATGAGCTTAGTGAGCCGCAGGTTGAGAATGGCTGGTCTAAATAACCAAATTGTAATTGATACGCTCGTGGCTTAGTGGTATATTCGTCTTTTAATAAAAATATGTTAATGAAATAAATACATTAACTAATATATACGCAGGCGACGAGTTACCAAGTTCAACATTACGCCTAAGTATAGAAAACTACTTAATATTAATCGCGTCAATACGTCTCCCAAAGACGGGGAGAGCTGAAAGCTTTGCGCACTGCCAGATAAGATGTCGCTGTAATAATAATAATATTATGCGAGCGGGAACCCCCTACACAGGCGAAAGTCTTACAACTTGCAACCCTGCCCCGCCAACTTGCCAATCAAGGAAAGCTTTAGTTAATACTGTATCGAAGTTTGAGCTTTCATAACAACGCACCCTCAAGTCGTGACTCTGAATATTATGGGTGAGTAAAACATCAGGCATAGTTGAATTATTACAGTTATTGATTATTCATGCCTATAATAAGGACCCGGCTATATTTTTCGTTGTTTTTTTTCTTTTCTATTTGTTTAATCTACATTCGTGGGAACGATTACATCTACGGCGACAGTATGTTGGGACGTAAATTATACTAAAGCAATTCATACCCAATTAATTAAAAAGCAGTCGCTGCTCTTAATTAATATCACCGAATGTAAATATTTCTATAACATACAAAGAGTATCACGTGAAACCAGATAGAAAACTTTCATTTAGATTTTTGTCCGAGTTTCCGCAGAATATTTACACAATACAGTGAATGGTTTTTGACAATAACAATCGCATAATTCGGATTCATTCATTTTGATTATACAATTTAATTGACAGCTTGTAATTCAACGTAGTATGTTACTAAATATGAAACGCATTTCAATTTTGTTAATGTAACGCAATTTTTTATATTACTTATAGATAAACAATGATTCCAATTCTTACCATAAATATGAAGAATGAGATGGGACTATATTCTTTTTTACTACACATGAGGAGGGATTAAAAACAGCCAATAAAAGTACTAATGATAATGCTACTAATAACAAATAAATTACTTGTGGATGTTCACTTTTAATAGATTGAAAAATCTAAGAGAAATTTATCTAGCTACATATTTCTTTCGACTAATTCGAGGCCAAAATGAGAATTCTGCCATCCTTAATAATATCAATTTGTATGTTTCGGATATTTTTTTAAGAAATCGTGGACATATATTTTGTTGTTCTGCCAAAGTGTAGAACCAGTCTGCCAATGGGGATGCCAATGGTAAAAGCATTAACAATGTTCAACAGTATTGCTTAGGGTGTTGACATATTTCATTTGGACAAAAGTGAGTTCAGACGAATGCTATTTTTTCAGTTAAAGTAGATACTTCATGAGCTTACTTGGTTGACTTTTTTTGCAATCCTTGTTAATTGTTTTGCTGTGTATTTGTAAAATTTTATGTTTAAATATGTTGACGTTGCAAAAGCAATGAATTCATAATTTGTAAATTTTGTGCCGCATAATTAAAAATAAATGAAGATGAAAATCTCAAGTGAAATAAATTTTAAGTAATCAGCCACATGCTCTATCAAAATGTTATCAAACACATAATATTCAAATAAAACCAATCACTAGTATAATAATAAATAATATCAACTTAGTGGCATCATGACAGCTCCGAATAACGCGATGAATTAAAATCGCAAAAGAATCTCGCGCGTCTTGCCAACCGCCAAGTAAAACAAAAGCACGTAATTTTATGGAATAAGTGCACGTGTAGGATGGCAAAGATAACACAGGCAAAAACATAAATAGAACAATTCTAATAAGACGCTGGCACTTGACACCAATGAAGACGTTTTGACCCAGTGGCACAACATCGCCGCAGTGACAATGGCTCCACAACCTTCGTACCACCTATGCGAAGTGGACTCGGCACGTCGCGAAACGGGGTGAACACTTCTTCAATGGAATATTACCCAGTCATTCTCCTGTAATATTTGCACCAGACGTTACACACTAACAAGCATAAACGATAGTTTTCAATATCGTATATAAATGTATGTTTACAGTGGCATTTAAGGTAAAAGGCTTTCTCTTTAAGATTGTATTTCCAGTAAAAATTCGTCAAATCGAATGACAAAATTTCAATTGAATGTACATAATACAATAAAAAAAAATAGGAATTGGCAATAGGAAGCAAAGGCTGAATTGAAAACAAACAAATAGTACTTTTTGCAAACAAAATATGTGTTTAAATAATTGAAACATAATGTCTGATATTTCCACAATTTTATATGTTTACGATCAGGACTAGTTTCGCTCATTGCTAGCTTTATCAACTAATTTAATACAATTAAGAACAAGGTTATTTATATAAAAAAAAATAATTAAAAATTACCAAGTATACAAAAACAAAGGTTCAAGAAATGAGAAAATAATTTACCGATTAATGAAATGTAACGATTTATAAAATATAGTTAGCAAATAATGCTTTAAATATGTATTCATTTTTTATCGTTACCTAATGTTCGTCTTCACTGTAGAATTTGGTGTAGAATGGCGTCTAGGTTTTAGATAATTTCAATAAATAACAATAAAACTAACGTCAAAATTCGTAAATATTCTCTCTGTTTTATAGAAGTTTGCTGTATTTTTTATATAAGATGGCCATCTGGAATTATACTATAGGAATCTCTTTTATCGTGACGACTTAAAAGTTCAACAAACTCTTCATCAGTTTATTCAAGTTAATGATAAAATTGAAATTTACTATTGATCAGGAGTGCGGAGTTTTAAAAAAACGTGACAAACTTCATCGATCTCCGTCATTAATCAACAGTGTAGGGTGAGAGATTTCTTTGTTTATGTCTGATAAACCTTGCAAGAGTAAAAAGTGATAATTATGTTTTCACTTTCAAATAGTTTTAGAAAAGTAGACATAACCCTCATAAATACTGCAATATGAATAAAAAACTAACCACAAAAGTGTAGAGGGAGCACAACAATCATGCGGCTCAGCCTAACATAATCGAGCATATACTACCAGTGACGTGTTATTTTTTAGTTTAAAATAAAGATGTGAAAATGATTTACGAACCAAAACATCAAATCATTATACATTGGCATTCTCGTAGCTTTAGAATGCAATTATCTATTTCTTCGATAAATTGCAATTATAATGAGGCGATTGGTGAGCGAATGCACACAGCATCGTTTGACTAGGAGTCAAGTGTGGTCGCCCTTGTTCCGATTAACGGCAACTTTAAAAGAATGTCAAGTTACGCAATTACTATTTAATTGTATAAAATAGCAGAGCTGGAAAATTGATTGACACTTGATTCGAGCCAAGTAAAATTATTGTCCTAGATCGACAGCGTTTGAACTCTGAATTGAAATCGAGATATAAATCAATAAATTGTTTTGTTAACTTGTTGGACATAAACTTTTCGCAGAAAATATTTATGTTTACGTTAGGAATAGTGATTATAGGGCAAAAACTTTGATCGATTATATCCAAATAGCTCTACGTCGAATATAAGCGTGCGACGTGTAATACTGGCAATTAAGGGGCACACGAAAGCCCATTACGGAAACTTCGCACACAAAAATATTATAATTGAATAGAAAAAAATCGTATTTTGACAACTGTAAGCTTTTTTTTAATATTTCAACTATTGTTAATTTTTTTCTCAACGACGTGAATTTAATATTCATAGCATGTACGTTAATCATATTATACTGGATTCATCAACAAAAACAAACAATTGATCGTTCAAACATGTGGATCTGTGTTTCTATGCATTGCAATATATTCTGACTACTGGCATTCGTATAACACAGACTCACTTTTAAGGTGTTAACTGTCACTTCTTGATGGAAAGGCATTATATTTTAAATAATAAAAACACATTTTTTTAGTACTTATTTCCACAATATATTTTTTGATCAGGACCGGTTTCGCTCATCGCGAGCATTATCAACAGATAGAATACAATTTACAAACAAGTCTATTTATACAAAACAAAAAAATAATTTGAGTTAATGGTAGCAGGTGTACAAAACCATGGGTACAAGAACTAGGAAACAATTTACATAAAATCATACAATATTGATACAAATAAAGTAAATTAGTATAAAAATTAAATGTTCACTATCACTTATTAACAATTACAATTACAATTATGGTAAATCAATAATCCATTAGGAGCTCTAAACAATCAATAAGGAAGTAAGGAGTGGGAAATTTTTAATGACGAAAATAACCCACAATCACTACTTAATGGAACAAAATAAATTAATACATGAGAAGTCGATTAAAGATGAATCAATGAGATGGGAAGATATGGTCAGTCAGGGGCGTTCCAATATTTTCTGTAAAAAATTTAAGTAAAAGGAGGCAATATCATTTTTCAAAAAAAAAAAAAAAGGAAAAAAAAAAAATAATAATATTTATTTGAAATATATATTTATTAATCTAATTTAATGAGTATAACAATGGTGACGACGCAAAAGTAGTTTGTTCATTTATAAGGTTAGAATTAGGCAAAAATTTATATCGATTAATTTCAAGGATTTCTTGTTTATCTAATTTCAGTGATTTGTTATTGAAATACAGGATTTTGTAGTTTATAGTAAAATCACATGAATGTTTATTTTGAACCAAATGGTTTCCAAAAGTAGAAATCTCATCGCCTTTTTTGGCACAAGCTAAATGTTCCTTAAATCTAGTATGAAACGATCTTCCTGTTTGACCAATATACCTAGCCTCACAGGAATCACATTTTAGAAGATAAATACCACTTTGGCTTAAAATATTAATTTTGTCTTTCGTGTTAACTAACATTCGACTAAGATTATGATTGTTATAAAAAGTTACATTAAAATGTTTTTTGTCTATCTTCTTGGATATGTTTTCAGAAACTCGGCTCTATAGATTTTCTCCGAATACGGAAAATAACTACTGATTTACGTTGAGCAACAATAACATATAATACGGTATACCCTAGTCATTAAATCCCGATGACGGAACGATTATTACATAAATGTGGTCAATTCTTTCTTGATATTGACTTTTGATGCAATTATCAACCTTGTCGTAGTGTGATAACAAAAAGAGAAAAAAACGTTTTGTTAAATAAAACACTGGTGTAAATTTAATTTAAAGATACTATCGCATGGACTCTAGTTTATAGTTACTGTATTTCAAAGTATTCAATGTGTTCGCTTCGAAGAAATAGCAGAACATAACAGAACTTTACGTAGTTATAATCACAGCAATTTTAAAAAACACGCTTTTTTCTCAAGAAGTTTACCAGCACTATGAAGTTAAATAATCATAATACAAATCACTTTTATGAGCTACAGACACATCACGCTACATTCTGCACGGGTCGAATTCTACATTTATACTTCACCGATCCATGCCATTACATTTGTTACCCGAATAGTTTTGACCGGTCGCTTTTTTCCCAAAGTCAATTTACGAATTTACGATCCAATTTTGTGATATTTTATAGAAGCGGTTTCAAAGGAAAACACTCGTCACAAAAGCATCAAGACGATGGCTTTCGTTCAAACAATATTTGGTATTGTACACTCTTGAGTAACAAAACGAAGAGTCAAATAATTCTAACTACGGGCCAGGCCGGTTAACCCCGTGCAGAATTAACAATAACTAACTCTCCTTGATGACGAGATTTGATAAAATTTTGAAATATTATACCTGAAAACATATTAACTAAGAGGATTTAAAACCTTAAATATGCAGTGTCCTGTTCGTGGAGTTTCTCCCCTACGGCGTAGCTAGAGTGAAACGATATCGTAACAGTAACGTCCCCAAATACTCGACTTTGCTTAAGTTACTAGTATAACATTAAACCACAAGAATCGTTATGTTATTACAGTGTATTGCGGAAACTCTTTAACGGCCACTGATATACAAGTTGTTGTCAAAGTATATTTCGCAACGGCATCGGGCATGTGTTATCCACTCATAATAATTATGTATTAGGGACAAGAACAGCTTGTTCAAACGAAGCATTTTAGCGTACAATACAACTTACAACCGACATGACAGCTGATATATAAGAAAACATTCAAGTCAACAAAAAATGGCAAAGAAATATGTTTTTACCAACAACAAAAAAAAGACGATTGAAGATAATGAATATTTGAATTTGAAAAAATATTATTAGAACTATTTCCACATTATATTTTTATGATCAGGACCGATTTCGCTCGATAACTAAAGTATTTTTTAACCATTTTAATATGATAATATATAAGATTGCATATAATTTTGAAAAGTCTCTGAGCGTATGTATGGTGCATAAAATGGTGTAAAATTAAGTAAAATCGAGTACAAAAATTATTTTAAAATCAATTCAATTTAGTATCATATTTCCACGTTATCATAAATAATTTCTTAATGACTTTTAATATGTCAACGGTAATTGGTGTAAAGTTATCATTTCAAACAACTGAAAAAGTTTTCAATGAGCAAAGCCGGTTATGATCATTCTATAAAATTGTGGAATTTATAAAAAAGACGTGTTTTATTTCATACAACGTACATTATTTTTAATGAATATTTATTTGAAATTGTTGTATTGTGACGTTAAATTCAAGATTTTTAAAATAATGCGTACTATTTTGCGTCATTTTCGAACATTAGCGGCAGTTTTCACTAATTTTTTCACATTTTTCCGTGGGCGTAAATACATACACATAACATCATGCCATATTCTTAAAAATACACGAAGATATCTGGAGATCTATTTATAAATATCTACACTTTAATACGTTTGAGTGAACATTAAAAGTTAAATTTCTGATATAAACACCATTACAGATGAAAACTGTTTGTAATACAAATAAGCATTAAAGCTAAACGAAGTAACAGATGTACAGGCGTATGTATCAATATCAAATCTTCGTATGGACGGCATTTGAGAATAAACTTTTAGTAAAAGTAAAACATTTAATCAATTCAGGCTATAAGACTAGTCATTCGATGGCTTCTAATTTTGCTTATTACCGAATCTCTATTGAATTCAGTTATACTAAATAGTAAAATATACAAGGAACGAGACGATTTTTTTACTTCAAATAATAATAAACAAGTAAAAACGTAAAAAACATTTATTTATTAGTTACTTGTATATACTGTATATAAAATTTATTTTTAAAAAAGTCCTTTATGTTAGTTTGCTTCTTTGTTATTTGGCACTTTAATCGGAACAAAGACTTGTTACTAAACTTGTGACTAAAAGTTTGTATGTACAGGAATCGTTATTACCATGAATTTTAAACAACTCTACATTTGCATCATAAACAATTATACGCGTGTGGTAGATTTCAACCCAAAAAATAGCGCATGCGTCCAATGCGTTACGTCTAACATGTACAGCGGATGCCAATGTGTCTAGACATAACACCTGCACTCGGCTGTGTCAAACTTGCTTGCCGAGATACGGAGAAATATGCAATAAAAACGGTCAATCGGGATAGTATTTGTGAGCGGACCAAAATTTTTAAACGGTTCATCGAGGAAATCGGGGAATCGGAGAATCGGGAAACGGTCAATACGGGATAATTTAACATTGTTCTTATGGGAGTTTGACGGGACTATAAAAAATAAGCGTTCCAGCCGGAAAAACGTATTATGCGAGAACGGTTGATCGAGGTTCCACTGTAATATACATCATTTAGATACATAGAAAGATAGCAAATATTAATAGTTTTATTGATAAACTGACCATTCGACTTTAAAAGCCTTGATGCAAAACAAACTGTTCCTTGAACATTCTCTTGTCACTAGAAATGAAAATTAAGAACTTTTTTGTTTTCTACGTAGAAGAACTCGGATAAACTGAACTCTTAACACTAAGCCACGGTTTTAAATATATTATCCAATGTGATCTTAAAAATGAGACTTAGAAACTGCGATAAGCTAAATGCAGTCGCTTAAATAGATATAGCTTTCTTTTCTTATATAATAAGTACCTCAGCAAAAGCTTAAAGGAAACTTCTGTTAAGTTTTCCATTTTGAGTATAAGTGCTCAACGTAATGGTCGAAATGAATACATAGACACATTTATATAAAGCACACGACATCATTCTAATTCCATTATATCAAAAACATGACAAAGGCAACTAAATCCAAAAGGACAACCGCGTTAGTCGTATAACGCCAGAGCAACACGAAAGTTTCAGTGCATCCGGGTTTGCAAACTGCAATAAATGTGAGCTTGGTCGACATTTCAACTAATGCTTTAAAGCAATTCAAATGACTAACATGCCATGTCGTTTTGTGTGTTTTATTCCATTTGTCTTAGGCATCAACCAAACCCCTCGAGAGTAAACAAGAGGCACGTGACTGGAGATTGCAATCGTTGGGTACATTTCCGACACAGGAATTTCGCAAATGCAATCCCGGGATTATGAAGCGAGACTGTAATGTTCATAATTGATAATTTAATTAAAAATAGTTGTTTGAACAACATTTCACTACACAACTGAAGGAAATTCAGTGAAAGATAATTTGCCAACACTTCACGTCTAGTTCCGCAGCGAAAATTGAAAAAAAAAACAATAATATAGCAATTATTGTGGACACTTCGATACAAAGATCTGGGGAACCATATTTTTGGAACATGAATCTTTTTTCTCGTCCATTAACTAGCTTTTATGTTCAGTTATTTATAAAATATCATTACAAAAGACAAATTCTTCATATCGTTCCCTATGGATCACGAATAAATTCAAATTTCATAAACAAGTTGTAGAGAAATTTTACTTCGTTTATAACTTTCTTACGTACACCTTGTCAATATTTCCCTTATGAATTATACGGTAAAACGATATAATGGACTAACGTGGGCTGGTAGATTTCCGATAACGCCAAAAGTTCTTTATATTATACAAAAATGAATACTTTTAGAGAGAAAATAGGTATTTACATGGCTAGTTAATTTTTCACGAGTAAAATACTAATATACTATTTCGAGAAATGGTAAGTAATATATGAGGTTTGGTAAGGAATTGATTTAGCTTAAAACAAGTTAATAGCATGCGTGAAAACGACTATATAGCTCTAGTCTTGTACGCAAAATATTGCTTACAAACAGTGACTCGTGTATTTAAACCAGCGACACTCAAACTGCGGCCCAAATAGCTCTTATGTTCGGCCCAAAATAATCGTAGTCACCAAATATTTTGTTCGTGTTGTTTTAGACATATTTTCAATATCTCATCTACGTATCTCAGTGAATCGTCATATTCTAAAATGAAATATGTGAAGAGCGTGTATAAAAATCGACTTACTGATTCTTACCTTGATGATATATTAAGAGTAGCCTGTAGTAATCAGGAACCTGATTTGACGAAGATAGTTCAAAAGCTTGACTCAATATGATAATTCACATTAATTTTTATTTTATTTTTCTCTTTTCATCTTAAATTTAAAGTTTTAAAGTGGTACCGAGGAGCCTGCTTTTGGCAGAAAAATTTCCTTTTATTACCAAATTATTTTATATTTGTTCTTATGCTGGTAAGTCTTCTTTAATAAATAAATAAATATTCACAAAAAAATTAAATATTTTTTTTGACATCATAATACATACGTTGACATGTGTTACATTTACAGTTTACAATTAATATGGTGCGGCCACCCTAGAAAAGCAAAAATCGGAATACGGCCCGGAGGAAAAAAAGTTTGAGTATGAGCTGATTTAAACGTTTATAACATTGATATGTTGTTATTATCAATCAATTCTCACATTCGGAAGATTGGTATCTGGTATCAGGTTTTCAATTAAGGGATTTCGAGACAGTTAAAAAGTCAAAACGAAAAAAATAGACGAAATTAAACTTTATTTAGTCGGATTCATATTGTTGATAAATTGTCAGAGTTTTTTTTAAGCGAGTCCATAACCCTGGTTTTGTGAACATGCAGCTAAAAAATCCTTCGTTGAATAAAGAAAAATACCCTAAAAATAAAATGAAAAAGCAATCTTTGCGATCGATACTAGATGTATTCCGGATCTAGGTCCACGGCGAAGCCATCACTGCGTATAACAAAACATAATATTGGGGCGGAGTTTATTGACATTTCCTTTCGAGGCGAGCCTATAAGTGACACGCAGCCTGTGACAAGCGAGAATCAAATTTCAAACAAAAACAACACATATATTATAATAATCTTTGATCCATCTGCAAGCATATGGATAGAACCTGTCCAAACACAGAATGTGTATCACATAATAATTATGAGTAAGTGGATATCCGCTACATACCAAATAAAGCAAAACATGATGGGTGAGAATATTTTCGTTAGATTCGGCGGTTTCGGAGGAAGTCAATTAAATCTGATGATTTATTGATTGAAATTACATTCATTTGGTAGAACTCCATTATAAAACGGTGAAAAAATAGCAATGTATTTTAGTTCTACAAAATTATTATTTTTTGAGATATAGATAGCTATTTTGGCTCAC
The DNA here is from genome assembly GCA_028555115.1 of Himalopsyche japonica. Lineage (NCBI taxonomy): Eukaryota > Metazoa > Arthropoda > Insecta > Trichoptera > Rhyacophilidae > Himalopsyche > Himalopsyche japonica. The sequence continues at coordinate 13,435 of JAHFWJ010000813.1, forward strand.
GCCATCGTCAGAACCATGCTAAAACTAACATTCGCTTATCTATATATAGCTGTGTAGAAAAGATACACAATACATCTTCTCTCCTGTTTTAACGTCCTAACTTGTTTCTTTCTCGCAATAAAACTAAATTTTTCAAAAATTGTAAATGAAACTAAAAAATGCGGCTATGACAATAAGTTTACATGTGGCACGGAAATGGTCTATGACGGAAGCAATTCAGACCCCTTCCCCCCGTGGATAGGTTTAATTAATGGGCTAGACAATATATTAGTTTGTTCGTTAAGGCACTTTACTTTTGTTATTGACTGCAATCTTTATTTTGTGAAATGAGTGGCGATACGATCCGACTGAGGTGGGCTAAATAATTGCTTTGGCTGTCAAAATTGGATAAGTAACATAAAATATACATCAATTTATGAAATTCTCAATTCGACCTGTGAATACCGTAAAAACGATGCACCATAACAAGTAATTAGATATTAGTAATAAAAAAACGCAATAAATTATGCGCCACCGTGAGACAAATATCTCATAGTAGATAGATTATATTTCAATAAGCAAATGCGCGGTATAAATAGATTATTTTTAATTGTGTTTAATTCTGTATTTAGGCAGAATAATAATTTTATGAAACGCACATCGGGTTGTTGCACCAAATATAAAATGTAATAACTTCAATACAAGCATAAGAAGTGAAGCACGCTTCACATGAGTGAAAAATCATTTTTAATTTGTTTTGAATTAAAGCATCATTTAATTTCGAAACCAACCAAAAGGCATGCGTCCAAAACCGTGGAGCACTAAATTTACTCATAATGAAAAGTTTTGTTTGTACAAGGCATTCCGGTATTTCACAAGTGTAGCTCAAAAATTGTTGCGGTTTTCTGCTCTCCGATTTAATAGGATAAAAATATTACAGGGATTCCGTTCCGGTGGAATTCGGACGGATTTATTTACGGCTGAAAATATTAAACATAAATTAAAAACAAAATGATTCTTCAATTTACCTAATAAAAATGCGGACTGATGTGAATACATATGCCATATGATAACAGAGATGGCCTACACGAGGCGTGGGGAACCTGCGGCTTTTTGACTGATAAAACGCATATAAAGTCAAATTAAACCAATAATTCAAATGCTTTCTGACAAAAAGCAGAAGCAAATTAACCATTAAAGGTTAGTAAAACGTAACATAAACAAATGATTTTAATAATATACATACTTTATTATAAATTATTTTTCTTATATAAACGCAGCTTGATGATTGATAATAAGTAAAAAAAAATGAGACAGCTGTAATAGTAGATTCGAACAAAAAATTATACATAATAAAATATGTTTTAAATATATAGATACGCATAACATTTCTTTAACGGGGGGCGGAGGTGTCAACGTTTCCTTTGCTGCGGCTTTATGTTGAATCAGATAAATGAATGTGGCCTATTGAAATGAAGGTTCCCCACCCCTGGTCTACACGGTTAATTTCCATATAATATATATATATATATTCGATCGATATTGTCCGCCTTAAATTTGATCTCGATGAGTTGACATAAAATTATCATTTGAGTGGATCTCGGGTGTGACGTTCTGAGTGTTAGATTTACTGCCTGATGTGTTACACAATAAAAAATAAAAACATAAACGCAGAGTGTATAACTTTATTTCAGCGTTCAACAGCATTCCGAGTCGGCTAAGATCTGCTCTCTTCAATTTTAAAAGCGGATATAAATTCTTGAAATTATAGATTAAACAGCTTAAATGAAGCCGTTGAATCAGCCCTGATGAGAATTCGTTGATAAAACGGAGTGTAGTTATGGATGACTATCGAAGCACTTGGTAATCGAGAGTCGAGAGCAATAGATAAAAAAAAAAGAGGAAAGTGGACGCTTTTAGTGATTTGCTGAACAATACACTACCTACTAAAAATCCACAACTTAAAAACCATTCGATAATTTTTATTCAAATTTTCAAAGAAATCATCATCGGCAATTAACCCTCAGACTGTTAACGTCTCAACTGTTGAGACAGCTGATTTTTCTATGCTGATAGTTGATACCCAAAAATCTATGAATTAAGAGTGGTTAAAACCTCCTTGTACTCGCTAATTTTTGAGTAGATGCATTGCTTGTTTTTTCGTGTCAAGCTCGATAAGATCACCTAAGCAAACTTTGCGATAGTCTGAAGATGCCTCTGAAAGAGGCGAAACACGTGTCACAGTTAGTTACTCAATACGTGGAATAATCAAAGTTATTTAAAATTTTATATTATTCTCGATAAGATTGTTTCAAACCAATATTATTCAATACATTTTTGAAGTCTATGCGTTGGAATATCCTTTAAATGGCTCAGCAGGGAATGAGTTATTCATTCAAAATAAAATAATACCGCCCGCTTGTTATCGGGTGTATCGTTCAACAACATGTAGCCATTTAAAAAAAATATATATTCACAAAAAATTAAAAACCACAATAACCACTGCGGGTATTGTCCAAAAGGGATTACTTTTGAAGAAGAAACCATAATAAAAAAAAACTTATGAACCAATCTAGGGTACATGTTTATAATGATCAATATTATTTACCATTTCCGATAAATAACTTAACATTCAAAACGATTAACGAGTAAATCATCCACCACATATAACGAGTCTAATTAAACTAGCAATAGAGGTCGTAAAATACGTCTGTTAAACTGTTGATTATTGTTTATCTAGCTCAATCTTCGACACGGTGAAAAAATAGCAATGTATCAACTATCTGACGATGGCGTGAGCCGAAATAGCTATCAACTATGTTTGTAAAAATAATTTTGTAGAACTAAAATACATTGCTATTTTTTCACCGTGTTATAATGGAGTTCTACCAAGTGAATGCCAATTCAATCAATCAATCTTCGACCCTTATAATTCCATAGCAGGGTGGTAGAACTCGTGGTGATCAATTGCGGCGTTGTATTTTGAACCAGCGGCCAAAGCGATGAAATTACGTCTCCCGCAAATATCGAAGATTTAAAAAAATATTTTTACTTTACCCGCTTTCAACCTTACCATACGCGATGAACGTTATTTTGTGTCGCTCGACGACAATGTGTTATAAACTCGTAGTGGAAAATTGTATTAAGAGTGGTTGCTGGAAGCATTTATTGGAATATAATAGAGCGCATTAAAAGAAAAGAAAAAAAATAAGTGGTATGATTGATTTACCGTAATGAAAATGTATAAGGACATTATACCCATAAAAACGTCCACAAAAGCAATACTGGCGTCAAACGCACCCCCACCCAAACAATAGTATAATAGTAGAAATACAATATCGTCACACCACAAAGCAGAGTTTAGTACGGTTTGGTTCGGCGAACCGTCGATGGAAAAGCGAGGTGAAGAATAACTCGCGTGCCACGGCACGGAGGCCCTTGTTGACGGAACAGAATTAAATATTACTCAGCGTGGAGCGACGGTGTAGTTATGACAACATCAGCGATATAAAACATTCTTTCTGATCAGGCAACACAATTTTTAGGCGGAAAACTTATTTCTACAACCTTATCCAAATTACGATTGAAACGAAAGACCGCAGAAGTCAACTATAAAAATGACGGCTAGAGCAGTAGTAATTATATACCCAACATCCGATTTATCGTCCACATTGTCTTACTGATAAATACACCTATCCCTCGATTTACACGACACCTATTTTACACGTTACAAAAAAATCCAAGCATTTACAGCTAAAATCATCCACGAAGGACTCGAATTCATAATCATTTTGTACAAAATTCGCCCTTCGATTCCAACGTAATATTATTCAATGCTTGGCTCAATATGAGGTCCATATTGATCTAACAAGAAATACGAATGAAATGTTAACACCGGATTTTATTACCAAATCTACTCGAAGTGTAAATGTTTCTACTTCAAACATCGAATCGGCACAAATAATTTCGAGTGATGAAAATGACTTTGAACCAGTCACGAAGAAGAGATTGACAGTGATTTGTGATAGTGATGAATGGTAAAAACTCAACCAATCGTTGCAACAATTTTGTATGAATCTTTTCGTATTCATTTTTTTGTTCCTCTATATATGCTTTATGTGTATTTAATTAATAAAATACTTCAAAATAATTTTGTTTTATTTATGATGTATTTTAGAAAACAACCAAAATGTGCGTTTTTGTATACTTTTCGATTTACACGGTTTTACATTAAAAATATACAATTTCGATTTACACGTTTTTCTCAGGAACCTATCTACCGCGTAAATCGAGGGATATCCCTCAATGTGTGATTAAAATATTGCAAAAAGGATCTTCACACAATCAGTACGTAGAAACTAGTACAGATTGGCAAGCGTAACCCACTGACTTACGGCGAGCTAGGAAGTCAACTCACAGTACAACGAATCATTGAATATCAAATATAAAAGTTACGAAACTAAGCTGGAATTCCTTTGACGCCGTGAAACTGATAGCATACGTCAGAGCATACTTCAACTCAAACTATTGACCTTATAGAGAAGTGGCAATTGACAATGATAATGAGTTATAGCAAATGAATTCGTCTGAATTATCTGACACCAGAGCCAAGACAAATATTACCGAGCGAAATTGAAAGTCCGTGGATCAACCGTGCAAATATAGCGGGGTTAGAAAACGGGTGGCGTGCGTCCCGCACATTAGCGGCATTTAACACGGGGCGGGGTGGCTCATTAGAAACGCCACTTTTCACCTTTCGACTGTCGACGCCTACTTGGCGGGCGGTTACAGCAGTACCAAATTACCCATTTCGCCGATACTTTTGTTTTTATTATACTTGAAGCTTGATAAATTGCTGAAATTAAAAACTAAATAATATCGGCACGCACAGTGCCTACCTCCACTAAATATACCTATTTGCTGATGATTGAGTCCATAATTTAACAAATCGATTCCGAATATGGAATAACGTTACGTTAAATAAAGTTTATTAGCAATCCTCGTTAGTGTCAGTGTGGAAAGATGTTTAATCTGTTATAATTATATTGTTTTTTTCGTCGATTGTTTGTGATGTAATTTCGTATAAGATATTTGTTGTATAACAAGAACACAAGAAACGTGTAGTTAAAATTAGTAAATTTATAAAAAAACGCATCCGAATGTTATCTAGTAACATTGGAAGATTACCCTATGGGATATATAGTTTTAAAATTCATTAAATAGAAAGCTTTATATATGCCTAATTCTAGCAACCTACATGTCTAAAATATCGTGTTTTCATAAAGCCTTAAAACGAATTTTTGTTTGTAAAATAGTGTATTTTTTTCTAATACTTATATCACTCACTATATGTGAAATCATTTCAAAACCAAAAAAAAAAGATTTTCATCAATGTTACAAAGTTACTTAGCAATATTTACCCTATAATTAATATCTTCAGTCGCAATTTCACAAAAAACAAGGGCGAATTAGGAATCATTTGTATATTTCCGTTAGTACGTTTTTAAACAAATTATTTTTGTAAAGGAATCGGCATTGGCCGATTTTAATAAAAATGACGCGCGAATAATTTACCACGAGACTTATTCTTACAGTCCAAGTAATGACGACTAATTGTTCGTAAACATTTCCTGTAATTAATTTAATCATATAAAATAAACTAATACACCAAAAAGTCTGCAATAAGAAAATATTTCATTTAAGTCAATTAAAAATCTATGTATAGACTCGCCTGATAAACGTATTTCTTGTTTATAAATTGTAATCATTCTTCATACGTACGTCATTCTTCCGATTACACATGAGATGAGGATAATATTATCAATGAGCTGTAATGGCGGATACACTATAAATAACTCTCAATAAACAAACAATAACTTATTGTGCCTTGTCGTATACTTTTTATCACATTAAAAGTCAATTAATTAACCAAGTATTATTTATCAATAAAGTAACTCATCAAGCGCAAAATTAATAATTTGTTGTGACTCGACTCGCCAATTAACAATGTAAGCAAATATAAAATTATACTGCTGCATATTACACTTAAAATTTTAGCAATATTAATTGTATTGAGTATATAATTTACTTGGCATATGATATTGTTATACATGAATACTTTTTCACATTTTTCATTACTATAATTAGTGAATAATAGGGTAAAAAAATTAACCATCGTAAAAGTATAATTGTTGAATCGTTGCAATTCTTCAGAAATTCAAATACAGTACTATACGGATGTACTTGACGTATATAGTAAATAGAAACATGATTGTCAAACTATTTATTATCTGTCAATTCAAGTGCATCCGAAATGACAAAACACGCGGAAGTGTATTTGAAAAAATTTGAATGATCATTTTTTTCTCTTCAGAGTGTGAGGTTCTTTTTTTACAATATCGAGTGAAGGTGCTTGAAGGAATTTCAATATCAAATTTGAACTGTAGAAATTTTGTACGATTCCACATGTTTTGTCACTAACAAATCGGGTTTCGCATTTCGGCATCTTCAAGCATTCTATCACACGGATGCAACAGAACTGAGGTCAATTTCACAGCCCACAGTCAAAACATGTGGAATCTTACAAAGTTTAAATCAACTCAAATTTGTTTGAGGATCATTTTTAGTAGTTTATTATATGTAATAAAATTCGGATGTGTTTAATAAGAAATGTTTTTAATCATGACTGAGATGAATGAATTAACTAAATACGCGAAAATAAATCTATTTCTTTATACATTCATTTAATGAACAAACAAAGATAAATCGGTCGCCGCTCCTCAGACCATTGCGAGGGGCTATTGCCTACCCGTAATAAACTATCTCCGTCCAATATTTAAGCTTATTGAAATTGCCGCCTTTTTAGTTTCTTTTACAATTTAATTTTTTTTTTAGTTTTCTTGCGAGCAGGCAATTAGCTTGGTCGTTAAAACAGAAGAGAAGATGTAGTGTATACCTTTTCTGTACAGCTATATATATATATATATATAGATAAGCAAATGTACGTTTAAACACAGTTCTGACGAAGGCGTGAGCCGAAATAGCTATCATCGCTATTTTTTCACCGTGACATTCATTTAAATATATATATGTACTCCAAAATATATGAAACTGTCCATATAATTGATGACCTAGCGGTGTCAGTAGATTGAGTTTTAAATTAAGGTATTTATTTTATATATGCCACGTATGCCATAAAACTGCGTATATTTGCGGGGCACCTGAGAGGATAAGATTCTCGGAATCATTTAAGCGACTCCGATAGGCTGGTATCATAATAATTAACCGAAGTGCAACACTCATCATAATAATTAGGCATGACGTCGCCGTTCGTAAACACTGAACGACACTCGGTAGCCGGAGCATTTACGATCGATCGACCGCTTCTGACGTTTCGCTCACAACTCGACCAGGATACAGAGCACACCACCCAGGCCAGCGGCTGCCAGATGAATTTGACAGCTACGCGTGGAATTAATTACCGCCTCTGCTTTATATCAAACGAATGTTTGTTTGGTGCATTTATCTTCCGACTGTTATGCTTTCTTGCCATTCAAGTGAACACAATAACTAGCTAAATTTAATAACATATTCCACAAGCGCGGTACGATAAGCATTTACGGTGCAATTCTTCAACATTCAAATGTAATATTCATTTCATTCGAGACATAACCTGTTCCCTGCTCATTTTGTATATATACAATACAAGATCAACAGTTAAACGCAGACATATATATATACACGTCATCACTTTGTATCAATTAATATTTCAATCAAGTTGATTATCCAGTCACAATCCGTTATGAACCTTACCTGATCGCTTCTCAATTCGTATACATACTAGATCAACAGAAAGACGCACTAATCGGGTGAATATTCGAATCAAGTTTGATCTTCCACATCAATCTATTATGTGTCTACAGCCGCTCTTTTCTGCCCGCTTTCCATACCACAATACCGATAAAGAAGAAACGAATCTACTCCTAATTTTGCTTGCCCGATAAACAGATGCAAGGAACGATCTTTAAACCATACAAAACTGTGCTTAAAATAGATGAAATAAAGAGAAAAAATAAAATGTAACAAACTCAGCTTCCGCGGTTAAATATTATCAAGTATCATGTATATCTGCTTACTGAAAATCGGCCGAGGCCGGAGAGAGGAATCGAGAATATTTCGTTCGATGTTGCAAATTTATATAATACTTCAAAAATGGCTTTGATTGAAATCAATAATATTATTTTTTTGTATTTTCATATCATCACTGCTAAACTAATTCTTGAATTTCCGGAAGTGAGCGGATTAATCAGGTTTAGCGGCTGGTAGAGTGCTTACGATTGCATGCAACGTTGATGCGTCGTCTTATCACACAGTATACAGTCGTTTGCGATCTACTCCCAGAAATCAATCAAGTACAAATAAAGACATTCAAACTCAGTGTAAATTTCACATTTAGTTTAAGCAACAAAGTATTTGCTTAACATTTCAGATCGTTAAATAGAAAAATTCCACGAACTCGACTTCTATATGTCAAAATGCTCTTGCATTTCCTTCTCCCGTGAAAGATTTCTTATTAAATACAGCTAAAACATGTCAAATATTACTTCAGTGTTTGACTAAAGTTGTTGTTCTTTGTAAAACGTTTATCTCTTATTTCACATTCATTCACATGACTGCTACTGCTTTGCGTGCCAACCAAACTTCTCAGGTAAAGCAAAGTAAACCGTTTGAAAATCCAATTATGTTTGGGTTTTTAGAACGAACGCTTGTATGTGGATCTATCACTTGGAATCCGTATGAAAATTTTAACGAATTGCAGCTATTCAAATATACACGAATATTATTAGATGTGTTTCCATTGGTAAATTATTTTTTCATATGGTATGACCCAAATGAACTTATTTTATTAACCCTCAGGAGACGAGGATTTTTTTTTGCGAAAAATTAAAATTCTAAGCTATATTTTATCAACTTGTAGTCTAATACGTCTAGCAAAAATTAAATAAAAAAAAATAAACAATGTATTCTTGTAGAAAAGCTGATTTGAGAGATGTTGCCGTATGGTCACGCTCGTCCTTACAGGGAACGTGTGTACAAGTGTATTGCTTAGATGCACGTTGTGAATATTCATTTGTCATAATGTCAATATTCCACATATTTTTTTTAATTAAAAATCCATACACGGAAGGAGTGATCTTAGTCACAAACATTTTTTTTTCTAAATATTTATTGCTGGCCGAAGCTTCCAAAGCTTATCGGTTGCGTCAATTTTGGTATTATCGGCTGTGTGAATATACCTCATAATTTGAATGAAGCAATCTCTTCACATCGATTCTGCTACCACCTTATTGTGCATGCCATCTTTTGTGACCCAGTAAAAAAAAATCCGAATAATTTATCATACCCGCATAATATCAAAATGCCCAAAAAACATTTCATTTCTCCGCGCTTCACTAGAGGATTTGGGCAGTTTTTGAAGGCCGCATATTTTTAGGTTTCCTCCAAAGGATGTCCGATCATCTTCTCATCAAAAAAGAGTTCAAAGAGGTCCACGGCTGTCAACATGGAATATTTGGTATATTTCCATGACCAATCACTCGACGCTTTGTAGCTTTCAAACTGCTCTACCTGCTCGCCCCTGTGTGAACCATATTTCTGCAGGAGCATCAAGTTGACGCCTGCTCAAATTATTGATAACTCCCCCTTCATCTTCATCACAACTATCTTCATCGGTTAAAATATTTGGTTCGGGAGGACAAATGTAAAATATCCGTCTCCAAATGTCTAAAATCATCGTCTTCACTTTACATGGGTTTGTTCCAATATATTTATTATTTTTCCATCAGTAAAATCTTAAACACTCAAGCAACCGCACATTTCGCGCAGAAAAAACGCCTTTCTTCGCACATTTTTCGATACTTTGCTATTTTTCGCGACATTAGGAATTATGCTTATAACTTTTTACTCAGTTGAGTGAATTTAATAAAATAAGAAGTATTGTGTAGAGAATAGTATAATATATGTAATTTAAAAACAATTAGCTTAAAAATAAAATTATCAAGCTACAAATCGATGATTCAATTATATTTTTTTCATAAAAATCAAAAAATTAAATCTTTTAACACTCATATAAACCCACAAAGGAATGTCAAATTCTTTAGAAATCCTACACCATGTTACACATTGTTGTGTGTTTATTATATGTGGAGTTTCTCAAACTGTGGATATGTTTATTTGATTCTGTTATATTCTCATATCACTCGGTTGTCGGGAGTCTCGAAAAATAGACTCTAGCCGAAAGCGGGCGTTTTTCGGCACAACTTGAGAGCCAAACAATATAGTTTTTGAAATTTTCAAAGAAATTATGTGTGATATTTGGTCATCATCGACTTAATAAAAAAATTATGTCATAATTTCAGCATATTTCTAAGGCGAATATAAACATCCGTTTTTTAATTTTGTCAATTAGGTAAATGGCACTAAACATATTTTTAATTTGAAATATTTAAGATATTGCGGGTTCAAGGTATAGTTTTCCATTCAATTTAATTATATAATAAATAACAATATATACTCGATATTCCTACAATTTCACAATCACTGGATTTCAAGTCGTAAATATTCGAGAAACATGTTTCACGTATTTTTTTACGTAATGAATGAAACCATTCTGTCTAATAACTCAAGAGTTTTATTGATTTTCGTCAAAAATGGTCTCTGTCAGGTTGCCTCAACTAAACCATTCTACATAAGTCACTCAAAACAGAATGGTTATTGGCTATCGATATGTTGATAATCAATCATATACTATAGGTCCCTGTACCTTTTCTATCATGATTTTGTGAAGATATTTTTAGGGATTACGTCTTATGCAATGATAATATATTCAAATAATAAAATACGAAACAGTCATCGACACAAAATATTTATCGAGAGTTGTTACACTTCCGAGAATTAGGGTCTGTACCCTATGGTAGGCGTTTACCATTCATCCGTCAGTGGTTTACGACAGGAATAGGACGCACAATGAGATATGAAATATTTCATTTACTAAAAAACATGTTGAAACATTTTTTATTATTCATTTTTATAAACATTCAAATATTATTTATCACTACAGACTGCCTTATAATAATAATAAGTCAGTAGTAATAGAATATTATTACTAATGCCTAATCGTAAGAAATAATATTCTATTACTATTTATAATCACTTAAATTTTACCAATAATGCTTTTTTGTATGATAAGTAAGCAATGAAAGTTTATTGCTGAGCTGTGATAAACAAAAAAACTTAATTTGTTACAGTCCAAGAGTAATTATAGGAAACTTTTGGAGCTGGCAAATATTGTTTACTTCAAGGACGATTTGGAGCTATAAATTTCGGAGAAATAGAATTAACGACACGTAGAACAATAAACAAAACAGTTCTAAGTCGTAAATTAAAAAAATAAAAAATATCCACATGTGTCATGTGTTCGACCAGCAGACGTAAAGATGCAGCGCGAGACGAAATCCGCGCGAACGCGGAACCGGTCGTTAACCGATTGCGACAATTTCCGCGCGAACGCGGGACCGGTTGCTTGAGTGTTAATATATCAAAGATTAATTATATTTCAAGGTTAGAATTCATACAAAAACAAAAAAGAAAATAAAATTTCATATAAAAAATGTTGTTGTCGAGCGTAAAATCATACGGCAACACTAACTTTTTGGGGTTGATATACAGCCACACCGAAAATATTTTGAAATATTTACGACATTATCTTCTTAGATCAACATGTTGTTATAAGAAATACGTTAGTGAAAGTTACGTAAGTAGTTATAAAACATATTGAAAATTGTTTTTACTTATTTGAAATGTCCATTTTGAAGAATTTTTTTTTACCAAAAATAAAACGCTAGTGTATTTGGAAACTGTTTTTGCTGCTGCGGCTGCAGGATAACTGTGGTGAAGATCCTTGTTGACCGAAACTGAGTGATAGATGCGATGTTCAGGTAGAAAAAGGACCGCAATAGGGACAAATAGACCATAGTGTTTACTGTTGCCGTATGGTCACGCTTGTCTCTGGTGGGTTAATACTGTGGTGAATAACAAGTTATCTTCATACATCAGTTAAAACGTAAATAAGTAAAAGGAAAAAATATATTTAAAAGAATATATATTTATAAAAACTATAAACTTCGACAATGAACATTTTTAAGCCTAGTAATTATTTTTTTAACTAAAAAAACTGACATGGCGCGAAAGTAAAATATTTTTTTAGTATTAAGAAAGCTGAAAATAAATTATGTTCGTTAATCAAAAATATATATTTAAAATTACAAACCCAAATATGATATTAAAGTTGTTCATTACTTTATAAATAATCATATCAATAATTGAAGATATGTATTGCAATTTTTTTTGTAAAAATATATAAGATATTGAAACATATGTGGCAAATGTTAAAAAAAACGCATCTAAAAAAAGCTTCCTACGCCTACCTACTATTATTTAAGGCAGATCGGCTTTCTTTCGTCTCATGGACCACTCGTAAACTATAAACGAATCACTTCTAGATATTCAATATGCAGTAAATGCATTCCTTTTCTATGTGGCGCATTGCAAGTTTTTTTTTAATAATTTGGCTGAACACTTAATTAGAAGTTTTGCGGCCGATCATCGGACCCAGTGGGACTAAGAAGGTCAAAGCATTAATGTAGGATGGTTTACGAATATTTTGTTGCCCTATAAAATTCATTATTAAAAATCACTTAAAACGATACGAAGAAAAGGTTTCGCATTTTAAAATTGCATGACACACGTATTATAAAATTGTTACGTACGTAGTATGTTAAATTGCAACCGATTTTATGCTACACAGGTTAAAAAATTGGAAAACTTGGATAATTTAAATGTAAATTACAATGAAACGAGCTCCTCGTTTGACTAAGTTTAGGATAAATTAATGATGGTGTACCACTGAAAGGAAGTATATAATTATAAGCATTAAACTATTTCCTGTGTGCCATGTTTAGTTACCGGTACCTGCATGATATATGATTAAACACTGAAATAAAATTGATAAACAGTAAGCATGGCATTGAAATTATGCGGGTGCATAATTATTGAAATCCAAGTGAAGAATTTAAAGCAAGAACATTTGAAGGAAATAACCAAAACTATTTCAAACATTTGCAAATACAAAGCAAGGCAATCGTCGCATAGATAGTACCAGATAGTTGATGGTATCAGAATACATGAGCTAAGAAAATGATATATGGTGCGAAGAATTTCATTGATGTTAAAATAAATTGCTGAATGTAATTATATATTGATTTATCATGATCTAATAAAAATAATTATTTTGATAAGTTATATAAAAAATTACATAGATTCGAAACGACCCAAATAGTTTAAAATCCACCCGTTGAGAGCTTACATTAGATGACGGAGGGGCGGTATGGCGTTGGCCAGTCGAGTTCGGTTGCTGTTTTTGTGGAGGAAGTTGTTAAATAAATCGTATTACGACTTCCCGTCTTGTTCAGCTATTGTTTAAGTGTGGTGTTACCCAATGTCAGTTTGATCATTTAGATTTTCATGATAGTCACATCTGTGTGGCTGTAGTCACTTGCAACTGTCTGTGATGGGAAATGATCCGCTTGCTTGCTTACATACCGCCAGACAGGGATCGCAATAAAGGACGAGTAAAAACAAAGCCGGTATTTCTTCTCAACTCATTAACAAACATGATCGGCAATAGTTGATATTTTTTTTTTGGTCCATCATACCGTAGACGACTATGGTAGATAAGCCAAAAAATGTTTATAGACAACCTGCACTTTAGCGTCTCTCACAGGTACACCACACCCTCTCGTCGTAACTCATGCACACTTTTCGCTAAAAATATACATATACATATTACGTATTTTGTCATCAATTTTACACCGTGCAACTTTGTCGCCCTTAAAATAATTAATGCCGAATTTAAAAATTTCGCGACGATGACGAATGAGAGTGGAATTACGAATAAGACCAAATTATTGATAATTATTTAACTATTCAAGTTCCAGGTGACGCTTTAACTTCAGATTACCGTTAACCATTTTTCTGACTCAGCATTTTTCGCAAATACTGACTTATAAGTACAATATGATAATAAAAATCATTTTTTTTTTAGCTCGAGCAGTTTTTTTCGGTGGTGATTAACAAAAAACCATCTGCATTATGTCCGTTTTTTTTTTGCTATTAACACAATTCAACGAAATTGGGAGTCAATGGGTCAAATACCTAGAGAGTTATACAACTAAAAAAATTGCGACCAATTCCGATCATAATACCGGATACATAAATCAAAACGGTAACATTAATATTTCCGGTACTAAAAAACCGAATATCATCGAGAATTTTTTTTTCGTTAAATTAAAATATAACCCTTGAAATATTGGTCTATCAATTTATTGTATCTTGAAACAAAAGTTTGTTTGGTAGACGAACATTCATTTAGTAATAAAAGCATTTTACGCTTAAATACCGATGTTTGGGTACTGAAAAAACATTGTCTTGCAATTGCAATCCCTACTGCCAGTTAAGCGACGTAAATTGCATTTCATCAAGGATGAATTAGAATTAAAATTTATGTGCATACTTATGCCAATGTGAATTAGGTCTTACGATAGATACTTAGATAAGCGAAATTTATGATGGAAGAGTGATCTCATATTTCAACATATATACGTTATATAGTGATAGATACGTTACTCGAGTTGGGTTGAAGTACAAAATGTTTTTGGAATCAATTTCTTAGTCACAAAACGCGATATACTTATTGGGAAATAGATAAAATACAATAATAATTAAAGAGAACTAACATCAATGATTGAATCAATATTCTTTCTTTCATTATTATGAATGAAATTTTTTTTAGCCACGATTAGATTAAGCAATCGATACGTGATGCTTAATTAATTTTCAAATTAGCATGTATCTCAGTTCAACCCAAGATTCAAGTCCAAATAACTACCTTCAAGAAGTTTATTGGTAGAGCCCTCGACGCTGTACCCTACACCAACCGCTACAGACGAAACACAGAAATGTTGAATATCAAGTCTTTCACCAGGAGCACTCGGGGTTTACCACATAAAACAAAATCACTTTAAGGGTGTTTGAATGTCAACATTCTGTGGAAAAACACTGTATTTTTTTTTAAATATAGCATTTTTGTACCAATTCCATGTTTCGTTTACAAGGCGAGAACCGGTTTCGCTAATGACGAGCTTTATTAAATTCTCAAAAACAAATTCAAACGTGAAAAAATTAACACTCGTTTGAATTAATTAAAATGTGGGATTATTGAAAAAAAAATGATTTTGACTGAACACAATGCTTAGTTACAGTGCCTGGCAGTAAATGACTGTTTTTGATTTGTCCAGACGTGTTCAACATCCGTATGTCGCCACAGCACATTTTTATTAAAATAATTTAATATTAAAATAGTTGAACTAATGATGCTTCAGCATGTAGAAGTATAGTCGAAAACTAGTAAATTTGCCGTGTAATAAAAAATATATTATTAAAAAAATAATATTCTCACATTGAATCTTCTGAACTCTCGCTATAATATCCTTATGGCCATTTATATAAGCCAATTTCGTATATTTTCATCGGCACTTTCATTAAGTTACATTGTATATTAATTCGTTGAGTTTTATCGGTGTTGTCATACAGTGCGTTATTAACATTAATGTAACTAGATATATCACATATCACTGCCCATTCTCAGATTTCAGTTTCTCAGATTTTTTAATTTCGTTATTTTGACATCAGAAGGTCAAGCACAACATTATTGTGATACAATTTCATTGTATTTGCAGTGTACCATACCATAACTTTACATCAAAATATATGCTGTATTTTCTGAAGAATTTTTTTAAAACTAAACCTCAAGATTACAAAAGAAACATGATAAATAAAAAAAAAAACAAAAATATATGCAATAATAAATATTGTCAGGATTATAGTGATTCAAATGTCATTCCTGCACAGTTGTTTCGTGAATTTCACCTTAAATCTCAGATTCAGAAATCATTTTCAAAATAGTCGATTGATATTCATATAGCTATGTAATATGACTGTATCAATAAGTAAAAAATCTCTGATAATAATGGTAACTCACGGTACCTAAATAGTAACAGATTCCGGTTGAGTGTAAATATTTATTTTCAAAAATAAATAAATTAAAAAATCGGATCGCCGGCTCTGATATAATGCATTTGCTAGGCATAATAAATATTTGGAAAGCGATAAAGCTCAGCGTATAAATAGGCAGAACTCGGATAGTGTATTTCTTTATAAGTTTATAGATATATATCTATGTGCTTTTCGTATAATTTTTTTAAACAAATAAATAATTATCAGTAAGTTAATTGTGGCCAACATTTATAATATAATGTCATATAATATAATATAATTGTGACTATTTTGTTTCAATTAGAAATGATTCACCCAAAAGCAAAAGAAAATTTGTTGCTGGTGAAGATAAAAAAATCTATTAACATTACACAAAATGAAATAAATATTAGTAAAAAAATAAACTATAATTGCGGCCACATTACGATCCCGGTACCGGATGAATTGAATCAATATTGCTATTTCAATACATACAAAATTACAGTACTTTTATCATAAGGGTGATGTGATATTGGTGTATTTTTTTAAATCAAAATAAGAGCCTGTCTAGTTCACGAATGTTGCCAGAAGCCAAAATGAACCAGATCTTAATACAAATAAGAACCAGAGTACGAAAATCTCTCTCATTTAAAACAAATTAAGTTTTTATCAATAAAATGGAATGATTTTTCACTGTAAAATGAACAAGTGGTCCGAAACAGGATATAAAATATTTTTAGACGCCTTGCCCACCTAGGTCGGATGGCATTAAACACCTTACTAGAATGAGTTAGTTGCGATATAAAAAAAAATACTTAAGCGTATAAAGTATTTGATCACACGTTAGAAACAGAAAGATGTAAAACATAAATTAATGTTTTAAGCGCGACGTACATTTCTTTTATTAAGGTTATTAAAAATCAACTGCCCACCGGATTCGCAATCCTTATCGGCAAGGTGACCTTATCAGGCCAAGTACACAACAGGAAGCATGTTTGGTTTTGTTCTAAAAATTAACTATTTTTCATAATGTACATGATACGAGGCGTCTAAAAGCAAAAACCCACATTTCCATCATGCAATGTATTAACGCTGTTCACAGACTTCGGTTCTGAAATCAGCAATGATGTATGTTTATTTGTTCTAATCGTACTTTATTTTAAATCAAAATTAACGAAACAAAATTTTCAATCTCCCCATCTGCTAGTTGGAATGGAACGCAAAAGCATTAAAAAAATAAAAGCTATTGTCCAGGTTTGGAAATTATATCGTATGCGAAATGACTAAGCATTTTTAACGTGTTTTGACAAAACACAGACTTGTCAATTTTTGCTTTTATACGCTCCTTATACTTGGCGTTTTGAAATAATGCTGCCCCGACAGCGTGGCGCAGTAGGTGTAATTCAATAGAATATAAACCGCCACAAATGGTCGGAGATAATTTACATACAGATAATGGAGGTTCGTGCGTCAAAGGGTGTGCTTCGTGTGTTGATATGTAAATATTGTCTAGATAACCAAAATTCCCCAAGATACCCACTAATTCGACGCAAACAAACACTTAGTCAACACGGGGTAATTATTCGAGTAGAAAATTTAATAAAAGAAGCACCTTTCTCTACCATATACACCTCTGAAACATAAAATGATTACACTTTTTGAAATAATGTAATACAAATATACTGTAATATTAGATCAAATTTATAATGGCCAAATTTGAAGGTTACTCCACTGGAATCATGGCTAAATGCTCGGAATGTTTAATTGCAAAACATGCATGACGTAAATTCTTATCATAGTAAGTATTCTCTATATTAAAGAAAAGAAAAATCCATTTATATTTTTATGTTACTTGATTGATATTTATTGAAAAACCCCTTTTAAGAATGACTCATTAGCAAGATCGTCAATGAAAATTATCACAGGCAATTGTGTTTTAATTATTATTAGATTGATATTGTTAAATTTGTTTTAGCTGTAATTTACTGCTTGCCTAGGGGTTAGAGTTTTCCTGTAATTAATAACATTAATATATATACAATGCTAACTGTTTATTTTATGTCAGTTCTGTTGCGTCCGTGTATAGACTGCCTGAAGATGCCGAAAGGCGAACCCCGGGTCGTTAGTGACAAAACATGTGGAATCGTACAAAGTTGTAACAATTCAAATTTGATAGTTGATTTTCTTTTTCATAATAAAAATACATTTGCAAATGACAAATTATTACGAATTTATCTTTTTACAGAGTCGGAGATGTCAAAATATATTCATGACTCCGTATGATAAGTTTTTAATATATTTCCAACACAATTCTACTGAACTAATGAAAATGAACTTCAATATAAGACATACTTACATACTAATAATACGAGCCTTAATTATTCCAACATTGACTCTCATTCGGCAATCTGTGCAATAGTGAATTACCGAAGACAATATGAAATTTCAAACCGTCTCAACGTTCTCCTAGAAATGCTTTACACGTAGGCAAAACCTTATAATTACAACACGGTGAATAAAATAGCAATGTATTTTAGTTCTACAAAATTATTTTTTAAAATATAGTTGATAGCTATTTCGGCTCACGCCATCGTCAGAACTATGCTTAAACTAATATTTACTTATCTATAAATAGCTGTGTAGAAAAGGTACATAACACATCTTCTATCCTGTTTTAACGACCTAGCTTGTTTCTTGTTCGCAATAAAACTAACAATTGTAAATGAAACTAAAAGGCGACTATAGGCACGGAAATGGTCCATTACAGAAACAAAGATACATCAGTCAGAGGAGTCATTAATGGTGACGGACATATATTACTTTGCTCGTTAAGAATGTTTGTGATAGTTGATATCTATTGATCTCCAGCTGTTCCAAAGCCGTCATCCTGCGACTCTTACTACAAAGATGCAAACACTTCAAGGCGCTGAGTTTGAATTTATATTATGTGATTCTTTTATAACGTGATTAGCGAATTTTTTTACTGTCGAATGATCTTACATGTTCCTTATTTCCAGTGGATATACTTCTACCTGTCTGTCCGATATAAACGGACAAACATGATCCACAGGACATTTTATAATTACAATGATGAATCGATTTTATTCTTGAAAAACTTCCGATAATTCCTCATTATTCCCCATTTAAATTTCCCTGTAGATACAAACTTCGAACATTCGAACGCTGGCTGTTTCTAGTGAAATCTGAATGTGTATAACGTACAACGCAAATGCATTTCTTCGAAATACAAAACGTGCGTGAATTCCATACAAAGCTAACCCCACCATTGACTATATGAAACTATTTACACTTCTGTCATTTTCTTGCTTATTTGTTGCCAAAGCGGATACAGGCCGTACATTTGTATCCCTCTCGCGCATGTCTTAGCACTCAAACAAATATTGACAACGAAAGACTTTGAATAGGAAAAACAATAAAGAACCCCTAACGGATATTGATTGTTGGTGTTATTTACTTGGTAGAACTCCATTACAGCACGGTGAAAAAGTTAAAAGAAATGATAAAAATTATCATGCATTTTTTTAAATCTTGGTAGATTTTAAAATAGAGCTTATCATAGTGGCTGCCATTTTTATTTTATCTTGCTAAATCAGTTTTTCTAGGCACAGTGTATCTATTAGTAATAAGCATGTGTGTAAATATTGGTTTACAGTTACAAATATATATTATTTGCGTATATACTTACCAACTTTCTACAATTAACTTACCAATTTGATTATAATTTATGATACGTCTGAAGGTGCTTGATGGATTTTCACCATCAAATTTGAATTGTTGAAACTTTATACGATTCCACATGCTTTGTCACTAACCGCCCGTGTTTTTCCTTTCTGCATCTTCATGCATTCTATTACACGGATGCAACAGAACTGAAAAAAATCGAGTTAGAGAACAACAGTCAGTTATGTTTACCTTTCGTTATAGAATTTTAGATAGAAGACTAATTGCTAAAAAGTTAGAGCCCAATTTCGTTCCGCCACTACAAAATTCCAGCTATCCATCACTACTCTACGATATACCCTTATATCAGGTACATACAAGAGTAGTATGTATATGGCGAGTGTTTTTTGATATCTTCAATGTATTTACTTTGTATGTTGGCTTCAGGATGCATTACAAACGTCGATTAGGGTAGATTATCCATGCGGATGCATAAGTTAGCAGTCACCACGCTTCGCCATGTGGGCATGTTTAATGCAATAGTATTAAGTAAAGCCGCAAATGCGACTTCGGTGTAAATTATCTAACGTGGATAATGATAACTCGCGCCCCTGATAACGATGCCAATGGAGTGTCCATTCGCCGGCGAGGAATCGACTAGGCTACGGTGTGAGAGCCGCGCCTCGATCAACGTGTTTAATTTGTCAAGTGAATCATGGGAAACTTGGTTAAGTGCTCTCCTAATCAGAAGCACTTCTTATCAACTCGACGATAAAATAGAAAGATAATAATATTTAAGAAAAAACAAGGAAAAAAAACAATTACACACTCGCCGAGATTTTCGATTGATTAATTTGATGGATTATCAATATCAAATTTGAATCGCTCCAACTCTACACATTTGCACGATTTGTCACTCGCAACCCAGTCAATTAGTCAGTTCGACTGCATCCATATAATATGATGCATAACACTACCATTATTTCTTTACGCAAAACGAGACATGTTCCAATTTTAATGTAATAGTATTTGAATTTGAAAAATGCTAATTTATAGTTTGTTACAAAAAATACAATAAGAACAAATTATTTATATACAAACATCTATCCCTCGATTTACACAGTAGATAGGTTCCTGAGAAAAACGTGTAAATCGAAATTGTATATTTTTAATGTAAAACCGTGTAAATCAAAAAGTACACAAAAAATGCATAATTCGGTAGTCTTCTAAAATACATAAATGAAACAAAATTATTGAAAAGTATAAATATACATATTCCTTTATTAATTAAATACACATAAAGCATATACAGAGGAACAAAAAAATCCAAAACATTCATAAAAAAATTATGGCAACTTATGGTGAAGTTTTTAACATTCATCACTATCACAAATCACTGTCAATCTCTTCTTCAAAGTTTCAAAGTCACTTTCATCACTCGAAATTATTTGTGCCAATTCCATGATTGAAATAGAAACACTTACAACTCGAGGAGATTTGGTAATTAAATCCTTTATTAACATTTGCTTCGAATTTCTTGTTAAATCTTTATGGACCTCATCATATTGAGCCAAGCATTGATTAATATAACGTTGGAATCGAATGGCCCGTTCAACATTTGAGTCATTTTGTACACAATGATTACCTAATTTTCTTCCCAATTCGAGTCCTTCGCGGATGATTTTAGCTGTAAATGTTACTGGTTCAAACTCTGTTCCATCAAAATCATTAGTTTCATCAATTAAGTGAGTTAAACTTTGATTAATTCTCAAAAACTAGATGAATAATAATAGTATCAAGAGTATATTTATTAATAAATTAAATGAAATAAATTAATACTGACACATAGAGTTTCTTAGAATAGAAATTCGAATGGAAGTTGAATTAAGCTGGTAGTACTTTTATCTTATTTAAAATATATAGAATATGTATGAAAAAAACGTTATACTTGTTTCGAATATTCACCAAGAGTGTCTAAGAAAAAATTCTTAGCACTTGGTTATTCTGCAAGAAGGTTGTAAATCCGTAAAGTGTGGGTGGTACAACGTCGAATACCACATAAAATGTATGACACATTTCTGTTTCATAATTTCTCGGAATCGACTTAAAAAAATATGTATTTAACTAATGTAACAAAAACGAGACATAGCAACGCAACGGCTATAAAAGTCATTATGTATCCATTACAATGTACCTTTGTATAATTAATTTACTAAAATTTGGTATTTTTAGAACAGTGAATAAGACGCTAATAACAGGATTCTATATTGTACTTATTTTATCAAAGGCAAGCATTGATTTGATTACACAAAGCACTAACGAAAGCGATACTCGCAAAATACCCTAGTAGAAAAATGTTTCTATTTTTGTATTCCTAAACGCGTGAGTGTAACCCGGCGGAAGTTTTCTATAAGTCTTACTAAATTACGATTACATACATATGTCGTAATAGTACAAAAATTAAGTGTGTAAAAAATATGTGCAGGTAAGAATGATATAAAATGTCACAAATTCGAAAGAGTTTTAAGTGAATTTGAAAAAATATATTATTTCAGATGAAATAATAATTAAACTTATATTTCGTATTAGTGATGTTGGTTCGTTGTTATTTAATTGATATTTTTTATGTTATGACAACGAATTCCAAAATGAATTCAGCTCTCTTGAGGATATTTCAATGTTAACATATCAGTAGTACGAGGAAACTAATATTCTGTGGGCATTTTTCCCTTCAAACATATGTGACGTTGCAGAGCATATTTAAGATTCTTTATTACATCCGAAAAGGCAAGGACGCATAAACAATATGTGAAATGAATTACAATATATGCGGCGATTGTGCGGTCAACATAAAACTATTAGAATAGGAGAATATTTTCATTTGAAAGAATAATGAGTAAGCATTTAAAATGAGTTTTTTGAAAAATCTCTTCGTAGCATAAATAAGCTGAAACTGTGGGTGCCGCACGAATTAAGCAGTCAATGAACGGCCAAATGAAGTTTAGGTCGCTTATGAAAAATCACAATTGAATCGGGAAAGCGTTTGTCTCGTCCAATTTATTAATCTTTGCCTTGCTCCATCTAATATTTATTTGCTAAGGTCCTTAGAAAATAGACATAAAATAACGATAGAAATATTTTTTAAATTAAAAATAAAAGAATTACCAAAACTACGTCATTTTAAATATTGTCATTGACAATACAAATGGGTCGACTTAATATATTTTTTGTCACAATCAAAAATCTTAAAAAAAAAGATTAATAAAACTGTATAATAATAGTTGGAAATGTCACTGTTGGTGCGGGTTATAAAATAACCATTAGAAAATAACAGTGCCAACGAGTCTTTTAGTATAAAGGAGAAACCGCCTTTCCATTTTCGAACTAGAGTTCTCCACAATTTCGTAAATGCATGCTAAATATATTGCTGTGGAGGGTAAAAAATATAAATGTTCACTTATACAGGAAGACCGAAGAACACTGAGGGATTATTTATGACTCAATATCGCTTAAAGTGATGGAATACCGGTGGTGACAACGCCATAGAGAATAGTCGACTGCGGAAAAATAGTTCTAAAATTTTATAGCAGAGACGTTCATAACCGTTAAAGTCGTCGTACGATATAAAAAACAGTTTTTTTAGAGTCGTATAACAAATGCATATATATTTAAATAGTCGAGTATAACACTAAATTTTTAATATTGTTTCTATATTATATAAATATATCTCCAATAAATAAAATTTTTGCAGGAGCTAAACAAAATATTGTTTCCTAGTAAATTGATAGTTTTAAAATCCAATCAATAATTTTCTAGCCTGGTCTTTCGCTTTCTTGCAAAATTAACAAATGAGGTACTGTCTTATTATTTAGGGTGTCGATGTAGATAGCTCTGAAAGAATAAAATTAATAAACTTTATGTAAATCACTACCTTTAGATTTGAAATCGGTTTAAAAATTATCACAACCAATTGTAAAATTAAGTCAATACTTGATTGAATTAAATAAAGGTTTTGTGGCACACAGAGAAAAATTTATGAAACATTCTTTAAAATATAAATGTACACAAATATATTTTAACAAAGTTAGTCGGTAGTGTAACCTCTAACGATTATCGGGTATACAATCCGACCTTGGAAAAATCGGTATTTTCCGAGCGGAAATGTATACAGTAAAAAGGTTTATGAAACATGACACAATACTCCTAGTGGCAGGCAAACATTCATTTAGTCAAGATATCATCGTATCTTCGACGCTCTGGCAAAAATACACCTGTCCTCGATTTTTACGGCAGATTACTAGAGTCCATAATATGGGTTTTATATAATTTAGTTTCATACACTTTTTTTATTTTTTTGAAATGATTTCCTAATATATCAATGCAATGATTCGATGGAGTTAAAAAAGCTTAACTAGAGCATTTTTTTGTTATTTAGATGTTTTGAATTACAAGGGTTTTTGATCAATGAATATTTTATAGAACTGTCGCTTATGATCAAATTATGCATTTAACCAGGGCTTTGGAGTCGTTAAAAAAAACCCGATTTCGACTCTGACTTCGACATTGACCAACGACACGATCAGACTAAAAAAAGTTCATTAGTGTCAGGTTTTTCCTACCTTTCCTATTTATGAGAACAACCAAACAATTCGGCATATGTACATTGAGATATTCTTCAAAATCGTCTAATCTTAAAAATCGTCAGTATCGCTCGTTTTTAACCGGTTAACTGCCAAAAGCATCTTAAGACGCATAATTTTCTGTGAACGGAACGCCGCTCATATAAAAATTACGTGTTAATACGCGCCGTTTTAAATGGGCTTTTACTAAAGAAAATCAATTATTTAAAATGTACAAATATAATGAATTGATAATGGATAAATGACTGCACGACTGGCGCGCTCTTCACTTATTTGGTAAGCTTTATAAATAAACTTTATTACACTTTCAATAACGATATGTTTAGAAGGTTTTATTTTTGTTGTAAAATTCGCGGCGTGCTGGGTACCGCCATACATGTACCTGCCGGCAGTTAACCGGTTAAAGTCTCCGACATTGACCGAAAGCACGACTCTGACTGCACAACCCTGCATTTAACTGTAGTACAATTTTTATTCAAAACCTTCATCATTTATATTATTTTACTTAAATGTGTTTTAGCAACAAAAATAAAAAGAATTAATACATATAGTATTGAATATGATTTTCGGTAAAAAAATGTGAGTATATTTTTCAATGTTTCCTGAATAGTCTAAAAATGTATTACCCTTTACATATCTATTCGGCAACTAAATCGAAAAGTAGCACTGTTTATTCTTTGTTGAAATCTATAAATAAATTGTGACCACTATTTATCGATTATAATATCAAAATAAAATATAACAAAAAAAATTATATATATGACAGTACTAACAGCGCAATTATCGAATTATACCAGATATTTTTTTCAAGTGCTGTTTATACAGAAATACCCTAAAACCACATACTTACGATAAGGAAGAAGGCGCCTATCGATGATTGGACATTAACACTTTCAAACGATACAATGTAATATTAGCTAGATATAAATATAACGTTACAGGTGTAACATCGAATAAATTTGAGGAATATTATTTATGTGATCAATAATTTCTTTCTAATAGTTACTCTTCAATACAGATTAGAATGCCGGTATTTAGGTTAAAAAACTATTTTAAGTCTTCAAAAACGTTCGCATACTTTTTTGGTATCATCACTTACATGTCAAGTGTACTATTTATCTTTTAACCCTTTGCACTCGAATGCTGCCATAGAGGCGGCATTGTAAGTTTATCGTATTACTCGGATGCCGCCGCAGTGGCGGCATGTTTATAAAGTCATTTTTAGTACACTTTTAGCATTTTTTATATGTCGATTTCAACTAGATCACAATAACAGATCATTAGGGAGTCTTTTTCTGATAAAAAAAACATAGTCAAAGATAGTCGGCTTGCGTAATATCAATAAGTGTCGTCATCGAAATGCATGGCGGATCTCGAGTGCGTTCTTTAACTGTTCCTACAGAAGACCGTCTTGCAGATAAATTACATAGATTACGTTCAGGGACTAAGAAGGACTAGGCAGTATGTTCAAATAGAAAAATTTCTGGCGGGTGATCGGAAACACGGCTGTTTTGCGAGACCTGCGTAAATAAGCCAGGATTACATGTCGGCGATTGCTTTGTGAAATACCAAATAATGAAGAATTACAAATAAAATAAAAATATGTACGTTGTATTCATTATATATCTATTTTACAGTTTTTTTTTTTTTTAATTTTATATACATATTTTTTTATTACTTTGATTCATGTAGCGAATAGATTTTCGCAAAAAAACGCCTCGAGTTGCTGGTAGGCACATATGAGAAAGTGCTCGAGTGCAAAAGGTTAAACTGATAAATACGACCCTCTACAATTACTCTTGTGTATGTTTAATATAACTAGATTTAATATCGACAATAAAGATCTACGTAATCACAATTACGGAAAAATATTCTCACCGATTTAACATAATTGTGAATAA
This sequence comes from Himalopsyche japonica, assembly GCA_028555115.1. Lineage (NCBI taxonomy): Eukaryota > Metazoa > Arthropoda > Insecta > Trichoptera > Rhyacophilidae > Himalopsyche > Himalopsyche japonica. The sequence continues at coordinate 39,785 of JAHFWJ010000813.1, forward strand.
CTGTAATGAAAGCATTTTTTAAGAATAAATTCATTATTTGATTTGATCTTTAGCATAAAATATAAAACTCTAATATTTATATAAATTTCAATATTGCACAATTTCATGAAAATCTATTCTACCTTTCAGTTACATTGTATCATTTCAGTGTTGCAAATATATTAAGTTTAATTATATAATGAAATTAATATAATAAAACACAATTGGAGTCAGTTAAATCTAAATAAGAGTTAAAATCGTTTGAAATTTTTATATTGTGATGTGCAAAAACGGAGATGTCAGTTTCACACAGCACATCTGACAATTCGTTAATAGGTCAAGTTAAAGGTAGTGATTCTATGCGTATACCGTTATACCAATAACTCAAAACGAGTCGTTACTAATGATAAAATAAAGCGATATTGACTCAATTAAAAACCATAATTTAAAAAAACACAGTGTGTAAACGAGGCCACGACTTGGCGCACCGTCAACATTCTAATGTTTTAGCGAGGACATGGCGGCCTACCTGGGGTCCGGCAATATAATCTTTTTGCTGGCTCTGGCTGCTGGTGTGCATTTAGATTTTTCCATAGCCATTAGATAGCTCACATCAGCGAGAACAGCTTCAAGGTCCGCCATCTTAAGATATCACTTGCACTCACTATTTATATTACAAACAACACTCACATTCACTGATTCTATTTAACATTTCACCTATCCGTGGAAAGACATAACCTTTTTTTACGTAGCACTACCAAATCGCTTCATAATAATGTTCGCCATCAATTACTGACACTAACCGCTCGAGGCAACATCCGCTCTTTTGTAAATAATAAACATTGCATATGCATGACAGCGCGCACTCCGCGTCGAATGTCACAGACGTCGAAAAGCTCCTTCTCAGCTAAGTCAGACCGTGACAGCCCGCTACATTTGATCACGCCTCACATCCGCTACTCTGACTTGACTGTAAATTATAGTGCTGCCACACTGCTCTAATTTTCCCGATATTCATTGATATTTTCATTGCAGTAAAAATTGTAAATTTTGTAATAAAATAAAATCCTCATCTAGTGATACATGAGTCAATTTTAAAATATTATAATTTTTTTGCTTATGTTTGTAATCTTCAACACTTTTTTAATTGATTTAGGAAGAAAGGATATTCAATGTTCATTGTTAAATTATTTTCTAATAAATATAATTCATTCTTCTACAAAAGTTTTGAATTTTTTACTCATACTAGATAATATATTTTTTAATCTAAATAAAAATGAATCAGTTTTTTAGTTAGGACTTTTTGCCAATTTGATATATTCACAACATACATTCACCGAGAAAATTAAATTTTTCCTTGAATTTAAAAATTCCCCCGGACTGTTAAGTTTTGTCTGTATTCAGCAGTGATTGGATGAATTAATCCTTAATATATATTCTTTCCTTTTCACCGTTTGTTTAAAATTTTGTAAACATAAGTTATATCGTGAGCTGATAAATGTAGTATTATAACATAAAACTAACAAAGCATTTCAGATGTACAAGAATTCTACAAAGATCTTCTTGGCTTTTTTGCTTTCTTAAAATCATCAGAATTGTTATAGAATGTATATACAAGTAGATCATCTCGCTTATTCAAATGTAATAACTTAATAAAGATAAAAAAGTATTGTTAATAAGAAGTATCTCTTCTATAATAGTACTTTTAATTATAAGTCAGATTAAATTTATGCACACTTATGAAGACAGTGTAAAGTTGAAATAACTTTTAACAACCTTGCAAAATTCTCATAGAACTTAGATATTTGTTGATTGAATTGGCATTCACTTGGTAGAACTCCATTATAACACGGTGAAAAAATAGCAATGTATTTTAGTTCTACAAAATTATTTTTAACAAATATAGTTGATAGCTATTTCGGCTCACGCCATCGTCAGAACGATTACTTATACTTAATTTGATTTGATACTTAGTAAATTATACAAGTATATCAGAATTATAGTTCTGACGATGGCGTGAGCCGAAATAGCTATCAACTATATTTGTTAAAAATAATTTTGTAGAACTAAAATACATTGCTATTTTTTCACCGTGTTAGATATTTGTTATTTTACACTATTATTATAAAGCTCTACCGAGTAAATGTAAATTCAATCAATAAATTAATATTATAAATAATCCTTTATTGAAAATAAAACCAATATAATTCATGTTTCGCGTTTATTACAAAATAACACAAACAATAAATCTACAATAATAATCAATTAATTGGAATAATGAACTATCATATTATGTTTAAAATGTACACAACTCATTGTAAAAACTCTTTGAGAAGATTATTGATTTTTAGTAGCCATACATATGTTAGATAATAACAAAAATTATTGTACTTGATCCCTACAATACAAATAGAATAAAAGATTTTCTTCTCAAAAACTAATAAGAAAGCTGTTTAAGATACAAAACCAAAATACATATGTTAAAAACCTTATATATCATTTTCCCACTTTGCTAGTAAAATTACCCAACAAAATTCACCAAATAATAAATACTTTGATAATGATATAGCTAAAAATTTATCAAATATATAAAAACAATGGAGTAAAAATATAAAATTTACCTAATAGGTGCTTACTACATATATCACTTTGATTGGACTGATTTTAGGTTGAAATTAAGTAACTCGATAATTTATATTCATCCAAATAAGTTTGATGAAATAACTATCACACATAGAAAAAATATCAAAGCTATATAATTATGTTTTGAACTCTAGTTGAAATGTGACCTCAGATAAGAACCATAAGATACTAGACAAAGACAATACAATAGTGTGTAGTTTCAATCCATATCCAAACTAAATTGAAAATTACAAGCTGTATCCTTGGACCACACACACCATAGATTCATATACATGAAGATATAGAAATGTCACAAAAATTCATTCTTAGAAAATTGTTTTCGGCAATAAAAAAAGATTGCCCATGTTTAAAAAAAGCATAACATTACAACAAGAATTGTGTCAAATATGACTAATATTTTTGGCAAATGAATGAAAATGGCCGAATGCATCCTATAAAGAAATAATATAGATAAAACAAAATGTAGCACATACTTATAAGCAAGAATTATGTTTTAATAACCCTACATTTTATGGATTCACTCATATTGCAAACACATTCAATAAGGGAAGGGTATTATTATGCATTATATTGTCTGGTAGTTTAATTTAGGCAGGATATTAATACCGTTTACAGAGTAAATAAATATGTTACCATAACATATCATAAATATTTTTGATATGCGGTAAAAGCAAACAGTCATTTCCGTTTAAATGTTTACATATTTTTAAAACCAAATTTGAAATCCGATATGAGCCCTTCGAAAAGCAAAAAGATGCGGTAATAATTTACCAGAGTTTAAGTTATGCTTATAATTGAGTTATGAATTGTGATGAAAGCAATAAATTTTACGACATATTCATTAAAATCTGTAAGTTTCACGCAGTGTATTTCAAAGGGCTAACAATTAAAATAAAAACATAGGGTCCTTTGTTGACAGCTAACAAGGAGTTGTCGAAATTGCATAATACATCTGATATTTTTGTCATTTTATAAAGGGGCTTTATGAAAAACTTAAATAATAAAATATTTCATAAAATTTAAATGGCGTTAATGCGTATTTCCAAGTGTACAATTTTTAAAAAAGCTTGGAAATTTTTCAATGACTTTACGGGTATCATGGCTGAAAAAATAATCAAATTGTTGGGTATTTTCAAAGTTTAAACAAAAGCATTTGTTTTACGCATGGCAATTATATTTTACCTGTATAAACAATATTTTATTTTTGTGTTATTTCTAAGCTCCTGTGTTGATAAAAAATGATATTTATTACTTATATTGAAAACTTAGATGTTTTTAGTATTGATGCTGTAAGATATTTGACAAAAGATATATGATTACATATTTCATCAAATATTCACAACATAAACACGTGCCCGCGTAAATACTCAACATTGATATGTGAACTCCAATTGAATTCCGAATATAATTTATTACTGGATAAAATAAATTAAGATATTCAATTTTCATTTTTATTTTAGTCAATATTCACTTATCTAATGATTCTAAATCAAAATTGAAGAGCAGCCCATAAGGCAAGCAATTTTTATGGAATACCATATCATACAGATATGTTATTCCAAAAACTTAATTGCCGTATAAAAATATTACAAAATTATACATATAAATAGAAGAGATGGCCACATTATTAAACTCGTTAGAAGTAGTTAGTGACAGGTTACTGAAAATAAAATATAAATAAATTTTCGATGTTAACTTAAATTGGTTTCAAAAATTTCAATTAAAGTTTCAACTACAGCAGACCACAATTCACGATTTATGACTTTGTTGGTGACTGGAAGACTACAGTCAAAATCCTTGACACCCTCATTATATAGGATACACATGCAAATAACGTATGTGTCAACCGGACAAATTAAAGCATGACAATTCAGCGGAGGAGAAAAAAATGGAATAATATTTTTTGAAATATATTGCATATCATGAAAATATATTGTAGACAGCACTAAAAAATATTTTTATTATTTAAAATATCATGTCTTCTCATCAAGAAGTGACGGTTAACACCTTAAAAGAATAATATTTTTGGTAATACTAAATAAATTATATTTGGAAATTAAGACATTCTTCATTCTTCTTCAATTATGATATATATTTATTAATTAAAATTATTATCTAGATATCTTGAATATTACATAATATTACAAATAGTTTATTACTATTTCCTCGAATTTATGACCTAATGAAAATAGTACTAAACATAGTGTTATATTTAATGTCTTTACACCGAGAAGTGACAGTCATACATTTTACAAAGTAAAAATAATATATGTCTTTAAAAATTTTGTTTCATGCATTTAATTCATAATTAGAAAAAACAGTATGCATTTTATTTCTCTCCTGCGTTGAATTATCACTTATCTGAGTTTAGGTGTGTTGATTTTTCATCAAATCGCCATCGCCTGTGTTTTAGTTTTGTTTTAAATTCTACTGATAACTAAGCGATAAAAATGAGATTTATTTTTTCAATTTATGAGATTGTGAGTTCCCATAATGACATAATATATTTTAACATGATCTGATGTGTCATAAAATATATTTTTCATATCATCCTGCTTCACTTCTCGCAAAAAATTGTTTTAATAAAGATTAGTGATGGTGATGGCTATGCCCAGAGTATGGCGGTGGATCTGGCTCTGATGGCTTTTCCACTGCGGGCTTGGCGGCTTCTGCGTCGCTTCCGCTAGACGTGAGGTCAGGAGTTCTAGTGCTGTTTTCTAGCTGCTGTTGCCACATGTCAGCATAGATTCCATTGGACGCTATCAATTGATCATGTCTGTGAATGTGATAGAATTGGTTTTTGAATGGCTAAATATATTGGATACATAAAAAAAGTTCAAATCAATCAAAGGTGTACAGCAGAAATCATCACAAACAAACACACCAATGTTTGTCAAAAATAGTTAAAACAGAAAATTCAGTCAGTTCTGTTGCATCCGTGTGATAGAATGCCTGAAGATGCCAAAGGGCGAAAGCTGGGTTGTTAGTGTCAAAAATTGACACACCACAAAACATTATACTTTTTTTCAATATACTAATTTTTGTAATATATTTCCATTGTAAACCTAATTAAACTGACTTATTTATGTTTAATCAACAATAATGTAGAATTCATATTTGATTAAAAATATGAATTTGACATGCATGCCATAAATGGTGATGATAACATGGCAACGCCCCATAGTGTCTATAAAACATGTTAAGGAATATAATTCCTTTTATGCAATATTTTTAAAATTTATAAAAGCACTACGTAGATGTCACTGTGTTTATCACAACAAAAATAATATTGGAATGACTGGATTTCTGACATTTCATAGACACCAGTGTCTGCTTGGGATTGGTGTCATGCGTGTATATTGGACACTAGTGTAACGCTTGGGATTCAAACGATTAAATACCAATATCATAAATATCACAAAGACTTTGTTTTTACAATGAATTCATATAACAATAAAAAACAATTGAAGTAAGCTTATTTAATATTCTCATTACTAGCCCAAAACTTCTTTAGATTCGTCTCTGATTTTTTTGAATTTTGCCAGAAAATATCTTCTGGTGCGAAATATTGGAATAAAATAAAATTATATTTGTTACTCACCTTCCCTTTTCCACTATCTGCCCATCCTTTAAAACTAATATTTCATCTGCATGAATGATTGTTGATAGTCTATGAGCGACAATCAATGTAGTTCTGTTGGCGCATACTCTTGCCAAGGCGGACTGAAAATTAAAATTAACAAATATCATTACATGATCCACAGACAAATTTTATGACAGACCATTAATAGAGTGCAAAAAAAAAAAAATTGTAATGCATTTATATTAAATATATTATTAAAATTTGCAATTTCTAATACAGAAACTGTAGAACACAATTTCAAAACACCTTCATAGAGAATTGTTTATAGGAGTAAAATTGAAAGATGATAGGTTTAAATGTGTTGCCAACCTGAATATTTCGCTCCGTTTTTGTATCAAGGGCTGAGGTGGCTTCATCAAGAAGAACAATAGTCGGTGCTTTTAAAATTGTTCTTGCAATTGCAATTCGCTGTTTTTCACCGCCGCTAAGTTTTAACCCTCTCTCTCCAACCTATAAAAAAAAAGGTTTGATGTAAAATAAAAAATTTACATGTATTTATTATTTGAATAACAATTGGTAAGTAAGTAAGTGTAATAAAAACTAAGAATAAATTGTGTATTTGTTGAGAATAAATTATAAATAAACTCACTACTATTGAATAAGCTATATTTACAATTTATGCAATGAAAAGTCTTTTGTGATAATGGTATATTTGATTGAAAATAGCTATTTTTTTAGTCACATCTTTGTAACATTAACCCCTTGAATAATGAACAGTTGAGATTGGGTACAATCATCAGTTCACTGGCACAAAATTATCTTTAAAAATAGAAATTCATGCTAACCTGTGTTTCGTAAGCATCTGGGAAGACTAAAATCTTTTCGTGAATGTCGGCATTCTTGGCTGCGGAGATGACATCAACATCGGCTGAATCAATTTTTCCATACTGTATGTTGTATCTAGTAGAATATAGAAATTCACAAAAAAATTTACTTATTATATAGATACAAATTTCAGAGCCTATAAATGCTAATGAATCCTTTAAATAATGATAGAGTGTTGCGACATCTATCATTGTTTACTGGAGCTGTCGTAGAAATACATTCAATCATGTTTTTTAAACAAAGAATCGATTTCATGCAAAACAGCCACGAAAACTTGTGAATAAAAAATATGTAATGAAGATAAACAAATGAACGATAGCATCTACTACTTGAGACTGTGCAAATTCGAAACTAAACAAAAACTATTTGATTCTACCTCTAGCATCAATATCAGTTCATTATACAAAATGATTTTAGATAAATTTGTTAAAAATCTAGATCCAAAAAAGTTAAATATTCAATTGTGTTTAATTTGGTTGTTTTTTTGCTATCTTTAGCAATTTTAGTTGATAACTATTTTTAGATTCATGTCACATTTATGCTGAAGAAGTTTACTTCATAATCAAGGTTTATTGCAGCTAGTGTGAATTTTTTTTACTAGACTTACTTTATGGAATTATTGAACAGCACTGTGTCTTGTGGCACAACACCGATGGCAGCTCTAAGGGACTCTTGGGTGACAGTCCTCACATCCTGTCCATCTATAGATATAGAACCGGAATCTACATCATAGAAGCGGAACAGGAGACGGATGATTGTTGATTTACCAGAACCGGTCGGGCCAACCTGCATAATTAGATATTTTATCAATAAAAAGTTGATACTAGCCGTGGAATAATTTCTTAATCTCAATAAAATTAAATAAATAAAATAAACATCATAAATATGAAAAAAAGAAAACTTAGAGGACAACAAAATCTCAATACAATGTAGTATTAATTTTATATTTTTGTAATAAAGTCGATGATTATAAGATGGACCCAAAATTTTGAGACACCGAATAAGGAAAATAAATACGCAAGAAAATACAATTTAATGACTAGCCTAACGTACCAGAGCTGTAGTTTTTCCAGGTGGAACTTCAAATGTTATATTTCTAAGGATAGTGCGTTCGGGTACATAGCTGAAGGTGACATTTTGGAAGTAAACGCCTCCACGTCTCGCTAACAGAGCAGGTGCTCCGAAAGCATCACGAATCTCAGTTCGTTCGCGGAACAGCTCAAACATGTTTTCCATATCAACAAAGTTCTTTTGGATTGCTCTACGAAAGAAAACATATTGCATATTAATTCGTTGAAGTAAATTATTTAATTATATAGGCTGACTTACTTTTTTCAAAATACATATTACACTAAATTGATTTTATCTCATCGCTGATGAAAAATGCTTTATGAGTTAAATATTGCAAATTATTGGATTACTTTACTTGAAAAGAGGTATTTATTTGAAAGAAAATCCAATTAACCTTTAAACGCCCAATGGTCCCCTACGGAACCGCTGATTTGCGTTGTTCATTGCCCAACGGTAATACAATGTCTTTGAGATACCAATCCATAATTTTATTTTCAGTTTCGATTAATATTTTTGTCATATGAGTAATACAAACATCTGCGTTACAAGGCCGACGCTTGAGACATATGTTCATTTTATAACTTTAGGCGAACCGTAATAAATCAGTTTTATTCACACGACAAAATATATTTCAATGGGGATTTTTTTCCAGAAATTTATCCTTTGGCACAGTGGTTCCCAACCTGCGGGAAGCTATTTCTGGAGGTTCGAGAGAGCCTCTAACAATATAAAATATTTTTTGCGATATTTGATAACTATTTGAATTTTCCATGGCAATTTTTTTTGTTTTAAAAAATAAATTAACAATATATTTTGCGAATAATATAAGGGCTCTCTAAAAAATTTAGGAAACACTGCTTTGGGGTAATTCATCCGATTCTTTTGTCGATATACCCGGTTCGTTTATTTTTTACCTAAACAATCAGAAAGCGTGCAAGATTGGTGCTGGTTTGAAACAAAATTGGACAATTGTCTTGTAATTTTGTTTTTGTGTAATTATAATCATTTTAATTGTATAACTTTAATTTGTAAACATATACAATGTGATTTTTTTTAAATAAACCTTTTATAAATTATAAATAATCTTTAATTTTGATGATGCTTTTTATTTTACTCAAATAGGATGACTAGTTTAGGAGATATAATTTCTTTAAACGGTTGCGGGTGACCGCGTATATTTTGCGAAAAAATGCCTGGGCAGTGTGATACTTTTTTTGCGCACGGCGCTCGAGCGTTTAAAGGTTAAATTGCTAATCCAATTTATACCCAAATGATTGAGAGTATTAAATACAAGAGGAGTATTTCATGAATATATATAAATTTTTTAATTCAATAAAAAATAGTCTATGTTCCTTCAAATATGTAAATGTACAAATTTTTTTTGGAATAAATGAATATGGGGATTAAAATTTTAACATGTATTTAAAAAAAATGGCTAATTCTAATACGGCAATAAAATCCTGTTAGCCATCACAGACAGTGTCACTGCAATTTATCAACATAAATATTCTTTCATAAAGTAAAATTGATGGTGATTCTTTCCACTCTTGAAACATGCAGCTATTTTCTAGGCTACATAGATATTATGTGACTAATAGAAATGTGACAACATATCAATGACATTTGATACTGACTCACTATCAGATGATTTTAATGCAACATCAACATATTGTTTATGATAGATATCCAGCCAATTTATGGTAAAATTTATTTGTTTACATAAGAAGATGACACTGAATTAAAATAATAATGCTACATTCATGTCATGGGTTATTATTTTAATATAATCTATGCTGTCATCGTTATTTGACTATACATGATTCAGTTACAAGTGACACGTTATGATAAGGTATTGTGAAATATAAGCCAAATAGATTTTTTATTGGTTTGGCTCATCATAAGCATCGTCATAACATTTGTTATATTTTCCATAATAAACCTGAAAACATTTTTAAAGATAATGATTTGGTTATAATATTAATGTTTTATTTCATATCTTTGTAATATGCATTCAATTTATTAAAGACATATTGACAAAAATATGTAATCATTTGAAGAATTCATAAATGTTTTCGAAACATTTTCATAGATGTACATTGATTTCAATAAATCTAGTTACATAATTGAACACTTTCAAACCTATAAAATGTTCCGAACCAATTGAGAGGGACATATAACTGTATAATATAACTGGAAAACAGAACATAGTCTCCAACAGTGAGAACTTTTTCATTGACAACCATGCTTAAGCAAAGAAGGGATCCGGCCAGTAGACCTAGAAAAATTCAACAATATTTAGTTAAGATTTTGTGCAATAGATAATAAATAATATTATATTTTCAGCATTTTTGTGACTAAACTTAAGTATGTAAAGTTACATTATTTTATAAATATGATATACATACCTCCGCAAACAATAATATTTTGCATTGTATTCAAAATATTTAATGTTATGATCGCCTTAAATTCTTCTGTCTGTAAAACAAAATATAAATAAAATGACACGTTTTCAGTGTAACACAATAACATATTAAAACTTACAATGGTAATTATAAACATTCAATTGTTGATGATACTACAGTATCACATATATAAAATAAATAATAAGTTTTCTTTACTTACTTGTAAGATAATATAATTTTTTTAAATGTTACACTATTATGATTACTATTGTATATTAAATTTGCTTATTTTCCACCAATTGATATAAATACGTCATGCGGTCAATATCATTAATCTTTAATTGTGGTGACCACGTGCTTGAATTTAACTCTAATTATACAACCTAGCAAGAGTAATTATCTAACAGCTAGTTTCTGTAGAACAAATTCTGTTGAGATGCTTCCATAAGGAATTCATATGCTACACATCAGAGGGGGACAATGTTAAAAACATGTAAAGTCATTTTATCTAGAAAAGGAGTGTAAGTTTAAAAAAAATTAATAAAACTTACCTGATATTTGTCAATGGCCTTTCTATAGCAATCTACTTCGAATTGTTCAGCTCCATAATATTTTACCGTTTCATAGTTTAGAAGTGAATCAACAGAGCGAGCCTTCTGAGCATTGTCTGCAAGATTCATTCTGCGTTGGAATTTAGTCCGCCATTCTGTTATGGCAATTGTAGCGACTGAAAAAGGTATCATAAAATCACTGAAGGTTAGTCACATTACAAAGATTCGTTTCTTGTTCAGGAACGTGTCAGGGAAATTTTCAATGGTTGCTCCAGTCGTAATGGTGTATGAGGCACATTTTGAGGTTATGAATGAAGCCTACAGACCCGTCCGAAGTAAGAGTTTTTCCAAAAGAAAAACCATTTTTCGCATTCGTTATAAAACTAAGACCAACATGTCTTTCTACAGATGTTTTAACGAGTCAACCGAAACCACACAATCGAACCACCATTTTGGATGTCTGCTCTCCATTCTAAATGTTCAGCTGCCTGATGATGGTACCATGAAATTACGACATACTTCAAAACTCTTATAAAAATGTAGTTATTAACTCTGTACTTAAATTTAAAATATGATTTACACCACTGTGACTTAAGTCGGCTCAATAACTGAATAAAATACAGATAACTACTGAATGTAATTGAGATTGAATATACTACTGTAGTAAAAAAAAATATACTAATGGAATATTTCATATAATATATGATTTGTGCTATATTGAATCTCTTTTACAAAATATTTGACGGGCTAGCTAATAGGAGTGTTTCTTTGAACCAATAATGTTTTTAACAATGATTATCAAATAACACTCAGTGGAAGAAAATGTCTACAATAAGTTAGCTAAATCTAGTCAGTCTCATGCCTTTATTATAAATTATCATACAGTTAAAATAATAATATATACAGATATCCTGAATGAATGACACTAAACAAGATTAATTCATTTATCTGAGTGGTGTATTGGATTTTCCCAACATATTAATTGCAAAGTTTTGGGGAAATCCATGTGATTATTCCTCATTACGCAAAAAGACCAAAATAAAATGTCAAATATCTTTCCTCCAATAATCTATTGATAAATATTTATTATGATTATTTAATGTTGACAGATATAATTTCAACTTACCAATGTACAAAATCATGGTGAGGAATGTGATCAGCCCAAACCAAGCATTGAAAGAACTCACGAAGAACACCACCGCGACGACTATATCAATAATGGTCGGCGTAATTGAAAATAGGATGTACGAAAGAAGATTGTCAATAGAATCCGTTCCCCTATCCATAACCCTTATAACTTCACCAGATTTTCTGCCCAGGTGCCATCTAAGTGTCAAACTATGAAGATGTCTAAACAGTTCAACCTGAAAATAAATATAACAATATTAAATTCATTAAGCGGCATACAATATAATATTTTTTAAATTAATGATATATGGAAATTAATACCATAACAACTTTGCGATTCATCATATATAAAAAGAATGCATTTACTGCATATTGAACATTTGGGAATGATTTGTTTACAATTTACAAGTGGTCCTTAGTGTTTCTCAAAAAGGCCAATAACAGCTCTGAAATAGATTTTTTATACAAAAAAAAAAAAAAACACTAGGTAAAACAGGCTGGGACTCGAGGGGTTAATCTCTTCCATGCTAACGCCCCAACGTATGGGACGGCAATGTGCAAGACCTGTGCGCGAGTGCCCCAAACGTTGGGACGCAAACATCCAAACGTCGGTAACGCAGGCAATCTTTTGCATACAGGACTGATTTTGGTTTTAAAATATTGTCCAATTCGTCCTGATACTACCACTTCCACAAAATTGTCAAAAGTATTAGGTTTAAATGCTCAAAACATCGATTTTTCGAATCCTTCAAATTTATTCCGATCCCGCCAAATCAGTTTGAAACTGCGTGCTAAACTCGCATCTAACTTCGCACTGAACTTTGCACCAATCTCACGGCATTGCAATGTGACACTCCATGACACGTAACTAATGGCGCTTGTTCATTTGAGTTTGATTGGTGGCTTCGTAATGGCGATTTACGAGTTAGTTATTTGTTAAGGTGATTGTGACAACATAGAACATTTCTTTGTGTTTTTTAATGTTGTGAAACATTCCTAATGCATCTAGCTTCCATAAAAGCCAACCCAATTATTTTTTACTGGTGTAGCTCTATGTGGAAAGAGAACATTTTGAAAAATAGCAACGCGGACAGATTTTGTTTGTATGAAAAACTGTCGCACCGATCGGGTTAATATACATATTAAATAAAGAAAATACATTTGCATAAAGAAACAATAAATGGATATACATATGAAGTGATCATAAGCTGTAGACTTGTAACTAAAAAAATATGCTCTTCAACTTAATATTCACCTCCAACTCTCGTGTAGTATATTGCTGTACTCTTATCCACAGAAAAGACCTAAGATTGTTTAAGAAACCCATGCTTCCGGCTCCACCTCCTTGTAGGAATTTAAATAGTACATATATGAGGACCAAGTCCCATCTAAATGTGGCAGGTACTACGCTAATACTGTCAACTGAAAATAAATATAACATCATTTCTTATTCATCATTTTCGTCGAAATATTTCAATCTAACTGAGAAAATTAATGCCAAATTTCTTTGACAGTAAGAAACCACTGATTATATGACACACCTTTATTTTGAATTACCGACAGTAAAAACAACAACGTATATTAACTTAATTAAGTTAAAATCATGATGCAATTTTAGTACACTGAGCTAATTCAAAAACAATAATAATTCAATTAATGTAAAACGCGAGGCGACTGATTGTAGGACATTGTGTTGATAGACAGTGATTACTGTAGTTAAAAAAATATTTTTTACTTATATGATCAGTTATAAATATACGGAAATTATAGTGAATTTCATATTTATAAAGCAAAATAATAATTGCACTCAACTCTTTGCACTTGAATGCCAGAGGTGGCACTGATTTTTCTCTAATAACTCGAATGACCCCACTGTGGCGGCAGTTTAATTAAATTCTATTTAAAGATTTTTTTGTTAACCCTTAGAAAGTGTCGCTTCTAATTACACATCATCATTTATCGACAGGACATCATTTACTGTGTTTCAAAGATGTGGTGTAGATTGTAAAAGGTCAATAGTATAATATATACATAATGTAAAAATGGAGTTCATAATCTGAGTGTGCGATGATAAATTAAATATGAAATACCTATGTATTTGCTGTAAATCGGCACGTAAAGATTGATTATTCTGCCCATAATTAGAGCAATAATACAGATTAGCACTTGCACTTGAAGAATGGGATCATTGTGTGGCCACATGAATGGCAACAACGTTCTGAACTTTGTCCACGCATTCCTGAATGTTGATTGATTTTCATCATATATCTGAAAACAACAAAAATTTTAAAAACAGTGATAATATGAATTTTATTTCAATGTACATTTGACGTGGTATTATGTTCAGGGCATATTTTTGACATCATCATTCATCAATTGATTGAATTGACATTTACTTGGTAGAACTCAATTATAACACTATAGTTCTGATGAGGGCGTAAGCTGAAATAGCTAATATATTTTATTAATTTTGTAGAACTAAAATACATAAGTTAATTGAAAATTAAACAACACTCTTAGCATATTTCTACCTTCAGCACAATCTAAGATATTAAATCTTTGTAATAATGATATAATCAACAATATTCTGACAGCAGAACCGATAGATTGACTATTTGATACGATTTATACTACCTTAAAACCAAAATCGACATTTTAACAGCTATATAAAATAAAACGCATTTTACTTCTAAAATTTTATTTATAGTCAAAATAGAAGTTATTAATTTCTTCATGATAAAAAAAAACATTTGAAAAAATTTACATTTCACCAGCATGATATATCTTTTGCTCCAAGAATACAAAAGGATAATGTTGAACATAATATGTAAAAAATCAATACTTTTTGAATCGATATTAATGTGTTAACTTCTGCATTGTACAATATGATGTATTAAGAATGTTAAATATATAAAGTTACAAAGATTGGTTCAAGTGATACAACTAAAAAAGCAAAGAAGTTATTGGGAAAGGGTACATATAAACAGCGGTAAAAGGAAAAGTACATAATTTTCTGATATAATAGCACTCACCAAAGGAGAAATAGGCACCCTGCTGCGTGGACCATTACCAACTCTATCATAGTTCTGTAAAATTCCTGGAGCTTTCAGCCCAAGTACAAATATCACCAAACAAGAAATGTACCGTTCTACATAGAAGGCCATCTCGAAGCGGTCGTCCATACTATAATGACAATGAATTATTACAAAATAAGATATATATTCACAAACACAAAAACTTATGAAATAATGATCATTTGTGCACGGTAGATTAAAACATGTTATAAGCCACAGATGCTGGGAGTAAAATCATTTTATTATTTGCATAAAATCACCGATATGGTGATCTTGGATCAAAAAATTTAAGCACTTGTTTACTAAAAATAACATAAGTAAATATTGGATGTTTAGTATATGCATATAACATACTTTTATACAGAAAATTTTTTAGTTTCATATTGACCAATAGTGACACACCAGTGGTTGGAGAAATATTATTTTGTACAGATCTGACTGAATTTTGAAATTATAAAAAAAAATCCAATTTAAATCTACACATGACATCAGGTGTTTAACCTTTAACCGACCAAGCATTTTTTTGTGAAATATTCGCGCGACCCGCAGTTGTTCTGAAAATAATTATATCTCTAAATCTATTCATTATATTTGGGTATAATAAGAAACATTATCAAAATAAAAGATTGTTTATAATTTACTAAAGCTTTATTCATAATTTTTCACATTTTATATAATTACGCGTTAAAGTTAAAGAATAAAACCTTCTCTGAGGGGTTCGCGCACTCAGATTGGGAGCCACTGCCCCAAAGAAAAAATATTCTATGTATTGTATGAAAAAAATCTGTTTCCCCATTAAAATGTAGTGAATGGTGTAGATTAAGCTGATTTATTATGGTTCGCCTAAAATAACAACGCACATACCAAGAGCCAATATTGTAACACAGATGTTTATATTATTCATCACGATAAAAATATTTTTTGGAACCGAAAATAAAATTATTGAACGGTATCTCAAAGACATTATTTATCTAAGCTAAAATTCATATTTTGAATACTATTTTCATAAATCAGTGTAACTCGATAGCGAAATGCACCATAATCACCGGTCTCGTACGGGACCGCTGGGCGTTTAAAGGTTAAACTATTGATAAAGCCATAATAATACATAATTGTCAACGGGTGTACACAGTGAGAAGATATATTATTTTTTTTGATGCTGATGACCTTGTTGAATATTGGCAAAAGCACGCTAGAATCTATAGGTTTATATAATTTTACATGAGAATAATTTTGTTGATAACTGAGAAAATTTTAATTCATAAATCACATATATCAACATTCAGTGTTGACTTTTTGATATTAAGAATTTTTTCGTATGCTTCCTGTATGCTAGTAAATCATCAAATACCAAAAATTTTACATTGTTCAACGCACTTAGGTGGTTATGGTGTAGCGGCATCTAAACTAGGGGATGCAGTTGTTCAAGTGTGGGTATGAAAAGTTGCACCTTTTAATTCATCATAATGTGTCTTATTATTATTATTCCCAGCATTTTTCTCAGTATGAGGCGCAGCAAGATAAAGTTTGGAAACCAATGTTGAGGTTTAATTACTTGATAGGATTAAATGACATTTACTGTCAACTCACTTCTTGAGATGCCACCACCAGCCTTCCTTCTTGATGTTTACGAAGGAAAGATTCTCGACTATGAATATGCTAGCCCAGAAAAGTAGAAGGACAAAGCCGTGACCTCTCGGAGGCACAGACGGCAAGAGATACCTCCTTTCTAAGCTCATCAGGTATGCAGAGAACGGAAAAATGACGACAGTCATCACAAGAGATAATATCTAAAATTTGAATAAATGAAAAAAATATTTAAACATACTGTGGAAATATATTAAGAATTAAATTATTTAAAAGGATATCATTTATTCCGCTTCTAACTATGTAAAAAAAATATATATCTCTTCTTTAACTTTCTGACTGCTATTGTTTTAACTGTTGAGACAGCGGATTCCAGTGTGTTGATATATGATACTCAAATATATAAAAGTGTCAAATATGTCAAAATTTTTGCTGTAATATAGCCCGATTTGTCTTGACAATCTCCATAACTTTGTTTAGAACTAATATGGCTGTGTTAATTTTTGAAACATTCAATGTCGGCACATTCTTCCGATACACAATTAATCAAAGAAAATTTGATTTGTAACAATTCAAATTTGATATTGAAATTCCATCACACACCTTCAGTCGATATCATAAATTAATCAAAGAAAGTAAAATATTACATTAAAAAAGTCCAATTTGATGGAATTCTTACGCCAATAAAAGGCATATCTTTGGTATAGAAATATATTCATGATTATTTTCATAAATCAAAGATACATAAATTCGATTCTATTGAAAAGAAAATAAATTTGTTGAGTCACAATACATTCAATATTAGGTAATAGAAATCTAATTAACATTCAGGAAAATGGTTACTCTTTTGGGTTCACTTACAATTTCATTGATAAGTGTACAATTTTTTTCAATATAAATTGGTTAATTTAGTTACATAAATACTCTTTGTAACACCAATCGCAATTTTATTTACATAAACACCGGCAACATCAGTAGAATAATCAATATAAATAATTCATTCAATTAAATGAAGAAAACATTTGATATTGTTTATAATGTTTTATCTCTTAGTACATTTACATAACACAGCTTCTAACAAAAATTCTATTTTTGCGATTTAAGTTGTAAGTGTAAAAAAAATTATATCTTATCAAGAAGCCTTGACACTATCACCACTTGAGTTGGTTAAACTTAATACCGTTTGAATTAATATTGGTATTTTTTTAATTGACTGATAATGCAATAAGAAGTTGTTAGTTTTCCTCAAAGTAAGCCATTCTACTCATATTTACACTTGGAGAATTTTATTCATTTTATCTGACACCAAATAAATTAAATAATTGGATTTAAATTGCATATTTTTTTAAGAGTCAAGTTTTTATTATGTAATAAAAGAAAATTAAGGTTTCATGAAACGTAGGCTTTCTTAAAACTTCCCTTAAATATTCTATATCATATGTTAATATTATATTACATGTATGTGGATAATGATAGTCAAGCATGAAGTACAAAAAGGACATTGAAAAATAAAATAAATATGAATACACGGAGTCGTGCTATCTATAACTGCAAGTGATATTTAAAGAAAACAGTTTATCTCTTTTTCTGTATAAATCATTTACAGTGGTAAAGAGAACTTTCTGTGAAATATCTGACAAATAATTTTATTTACAAATGATCGATCTTACCATATAGCCATAGACGTGGGGGTCTTTGTATACCGTTGCTTGAAGGATAAATCGAGCAATAGCGATAGCTGGCACAAAAAAGGTCAAACATATTTGAACAGTATACAACTTCACATTACGAACATCCATAACTTCAGTCCCATATCTGAAATGAATTAAATACCATTTAAATGTAAATATTGATGTTAATTCCAAGAAATTTTACTTTATTTTATACATCACCCATCTGTAACTATGACAGATTAGAATAAAAAAGATATAGTTCTTACCTACGATACATTATAATTTGTACAGTTCCCAATATCAAAAGGAGACCGCCAATTACCGAAGAACTGACGGTTTCCATAAAGCATTGTGATATGCCATGGTCGACCCATACCTCCCTCAACGTTACATTTGGAGGACAATACAGCAACATCTGCAAATAAACAGGTTGATGAGCATTTCTAGATAAATTTGCATTTTTTTGAATCCCAATCTAGGCTATGTTGACCCAAATCTAGAGTTATCTAGATGGTTTTACTTAAGAGTAGTTAGTAGTTAGTTAGTTAATAGTTAAAAATATTTAATATCGAAGAATTTGGAAAGGTATCCATGAATTGATTATAAAAAAAAAACATTTTTTAAAATGACTTTTCACAGATCTCTCTAGAACAGTGGTTCTTAACCAGGGGTACGGGAAGGTATTTCTGGTAGTGTGGGAGAAGCCTCAACAATACAGATTATATTTGCGATATTTGAATTTTCATTGTCACCGGCCAATTGTATATTTGTTTGAAAACAGTTCGGTAGATTTGATTTAAAAATGGACATAAAAATCACGTTGAATCCAAGACAGTAGAGATTGGATTTACAACAATTCTGGTGTACAAAGTTAAAACGTTATCCATCCTGGTGAAAGAAGCATTGCAGTCACTTCTACCATTTTTTACTGAAATATAACAATCAAAAGAGAGAACCTACATGTTAAATATCATTTTTAGTACTATTTCTACAATATATTTTATGTTCAGGGCCGGTTTCGCTCATTGTGAGTATTATGATGAGCAATGAGCGAAGAGGTTCTGATTATAAAATATAATGTGAAATTAGTACTCAAAAATGTGTTTTTATTATTTAAAATATCATGCTATGAAGAAGTACAAGAAATTTGATGTTTTGATTTTCATTTCGGTAAATACACTTCACAGCATGTTACTTTGAATGCCGATATTAACAATGAAATTTTGTAGGATATTTAAAAATGAATGAAACACCAAAATAGCCTGTATATGGATAAGGGAAACCAATAGTTTAGGCAAAACATTAATGTATTAGTAATTTGACAAAGTTGTCATATTATATCCAAATGTTTGTTTTACAAAAAACAACAGTGATAAATTTAGCGAATTAACCAAAAAAATTATTTCAATTTCAATGTTTAATGTTTCGACCCTTTTCTAATCCGCAATAAAATTTTCTATGCGAATATGTATTAAGGGCGTCAAGTAAAATTCACAGAGGATAAAAAATATAACATCGGTTATGTAGCTATGCATAATAAATTACAATGGAAAAGAATTTACACTATTAACGAACTTTCCCAAGAAAGACGTACTTTATTATAAATACTAATTGTTTAGTCCCCTTACAGAAATGATGAAGTTGACATCTTTTAATTTAGTCTGAAAGATTATACTTTTCTCGAGAAATAGTCCAAAAAGTAAAATTTTATACAGGTAGCTTTTTTGATTACGGATATGGTAAACCAAAACAAAAAATATTATGAAATAATTACGCATTACTAACCTTCAATGATGACGCCGACGCGGGTTAACAGTTTACGAAATTTTAAACATATAATATATTTTTCAACTGTAACATACGATTAATAATTTAAAAATATTATAATTCACACAGTATGCAAGTCACTACACTTCGCGTTCAGACATTACCCTAGCTGTCATTGGCAAACAGCGGTGTGCCAAATGATATCAGCTAACAGAATATTTGCTTCCTCATTTGGCAGATTAAATATCGGGCTTGTGATATCATGATTCTAGCAACATTTTTTATTAGCGCTACTTTTAAATGAAATATTGTCTCAAGAGTTTTTATCACAATGAAATTTCTTAGCCTTAAACACAGTATATAGATGATAAGGTAAAAACTCCTTGCTGATTTTAAATTCTGTTCTCTAGGCAAAAAAAAAAAAAAATACTAAAAATGTTTACTCAAGAACATTTTTTCGAACATTGAATGTTATAATATATATATATAAATATTGTTTCTATGTTGAAGCAAAATTAAAAATATCACTCTTTTTAAAAAAAAAATTGTTGTATGGCAATAAGCGAAGAGAACTTCAATTAACAATGTATGAACGTACTTGGTAGAACTCCATTATAACATAGTGAAAAAATAGCAATGTATTTTAGTTCTACAAAATTCTGTATTTTAAAAATTTTGTAGAACTAAAATACATTGCTATTTTTTCACTGTGTTATATACACATATATTGAATCTCAAGTATTTTACCGACAATATATTTACTCAAATCTTTTTACTTGATTATGTGCAAATGATATTGTGTGATAGAGACAGAAAATTCCACTGCACATGGATGTTGTTTATGAACTGAGAATAATTATAAAAATAATTAAACATGAATAATTTTTATAAACAATATTTATTACAATAAAAGATAATCAATACAATTATTAGGTGTATAACAATACATAAATATTTTGACATAAGTGAATTGTCTACAAACGTAAACAATACTTAAACATAATGAATTTTATAATTCATATCTCACTTTTTCAAGAAAAGTGCCACAATGCAAAATTGCCATTTTAGAGATGAATATATAACTAAATTCCAATTATCAAAATGTATTTTGTTAGAGCTGAAATGACACAATGGCTGTGTGACAATTTGGCATCACTGTAATCGTGAATGGTGTTACATTTTGCACTGACAATTTAAAATTACACTGGATAGAAAAAGATGCTTTTCAATTTTGAGTCACATACTTTCTTGACTTCCTCTGAAAAAAGATCATAAATATCAATTAAAAAATCATATTATATTTGAGTACAATATGAATTAATCCGCAAAAACCATCAGCTGAGTAAAAAAATCGAAAGAAAAAAACCATATGTATAAAAATAACTGCTGAGATGACAATATTCACTAATTTTTTCTTACATGTAAAATTAATGACAATGTAACGAATTATAATGTACCATATAATTTCAAGTCATTCGAGGCCCCTCGAGAAGAATTTTAAAGGCAGGTATTGACAAAATCCGTCCCCAAAATCTCAACTTTTGAATTGAGAAAAATTAACATTTTATATTGATTATAACCGGACTTGAAACTGGAACTCTTCAATTGATCGTCAGATCTCAACTCTCTGATGCAAAAAAGGGCTACTAAAGTGTTGTCCTTATGAATAAAATTTTATTCTAAGCATATGAATAATGCAATAAAATTTGATACCTGCCAACTAAAATTATTGAAGTAATCATAGAATTTTGCTGTTTGTAATAACTTACCGTTTATCTCTTTCAAGTTGGCATTTTTGTGTTGTATTATCACATAGAACTCTCTCAGATTCGAAATTTTTCCTATTACCCAAAAGTCATTCATTGCCTTCATTATTATTTCTCCATGCTTTTCCAAGCTATCAAATAAAAATTTTAAATATTCATATATTTTGTTTACAAATAATTTTAACATTGTTGACTGCCACTATCAAGTTACTAATAATTATTATTATGAAAGTCTTGTTTAAAAATGGCTACATGGATTTACTTTCTCCCATATAAACTTAGTCTTGGTCCCATTTATAAATCCATCTTACATCGACATACAGATGAAATAAGCTTGCATTATTGTATTTATAATTCAATTTTTTTTATATAAAGTAGATTTTTAATTATTATGCGCCTACAGGCTCTAAGAGTATATAATACATAAGTTTTAATTTTAGGCATACCCATTTATAAATCAATGAAAATAATAAAATATTAAATCATATAACCAACATACACTTATTGAAAATTGGCCACAACAGTAATCCAGAGAACGGCATATCATAAATTTAATAGCCAAGAGAAAGGTATTTTTATAAAGGTGGCAACAATCAACGATTAATTTACGGTTAGAACTGACATATAAAGATGCAATAAATAAAGTGGTAACATATTCATTGACATCTGCATATGATATACAAAATATTTCAGAAAGATAATAATGAAAAATGTAAACAAAAGGAGCATTTTACAGCTCATAAGGAAGTAATGATATGATCATTTTGTTGATATATGAACTATATTATGAAATTTTTCAGTTTGGTTTGGTCAAGGTTTAACTAAAAACAAAAAATGAACCAAATTTATATCTCTACTTTCACAAGTTTATTGTCAGTGATACTTTCTATCTCACAGATTTGCATTGGAACTGAAAAAAATCAATCTAATATATTGATTGAATTGGCATTCACTTGGTAGAACTCCATTATAACACGGTGAAAAAAATAGCAATGTATTTTAGTTCTACAAAATTATTTTTAAAAAATATAGTTGATAGCTATTTTGTCTCACGCCATCGTCAGAACTAGAAAGTAGTTCAACTATATTTTTTAAAAATAATTTTGTAGAACTAAAATACATTGCTATTTTTTTCACCGTGCAATCTAATATACATAAGTAGCATATATGAAGTATAAAACAAAAAGAAATGTTATTTTAATCAAAAAAGTATAAATGTTTTTATTACCACTTCCTATCAGCATTTATATCTGCAACCAGCTTCAATACTTCAGGATTCACTGCAATATTTCCGGAATGCCTATTATCGAGATGTACCTAAAAATACAGCATTAAAATTATGATGGATTGAACATGGCCTAAGGAAGTTTATGCTATTTTTCCATTGGTATAAATTGTTCACTATTTATTTTGATTTAATCTCCACAAGGAGGCTCTCAATATTTCATTTTTTTTGTTAACCATAGTTGATATTGTTGATCAACAATCATTGACACATTTATAGTATGGTAGTCAATGAGTTGAGTCAAGATAAAGATTAATATACTGATCTAATTTTGGGTCACAGCCCATGAGTTAAAAATCACCTAATTATATGAACACAGTACCATATTTTTATTGACATGTAATTTAAATATACAAATATTTTAATACAATTACCGTGCTCTTATATGCCAAATTCAGTTGATTAAAGTATAAATATTTTGGTGTGGATGGATCGTTTTGATTTCCCGTTGGACTCCCCTCTTTATCACAATGCTCAGCAATTTCGGAAGCAATTGTCGACAGCTGAGGCCCAACAAATGTGTCGATTCCGTGCATCAAATCCATAGTAAGTGTAGTATTGCCTGTTATTGAATTATAATAATAAAAAATACAGTCTATTTAACCTTTAACCGCCCAAGCATTTGTTTGTGAAATATTCGCGCGACCCGCAGTTGTTCTGAAAATAATTATATCTCTAAATCTATTCATTATATTTGAGTATAATAAGAAACATTATCAAAATAAAAGATTGTTTATAATTTACTAAAGCTTTATTCGTAATTTTTCACATTTTATATAATTACGCGTTAAAGTTAAAGAATAAAACCTTCTCTGAGGGGTTCGCGCACTCAGATTGGGAGCCACTACCTCAAAGAAAAAATATTCTATGTATTGTATGAAAAAATCTGTTTCCCCATCAAAATGTAGTGAATAGTGTAGATTAAGCTGATTTATTATGGTTCGCCTAAAATAACAACGCACATACCAAGAGCCAATATTGTAACACAGATGTTTATATTATTCATCAGGATAAAAATATTTTTTGGAACCGAAAATAAAATTATTGAACGGTATCTCAAAGACATTATTTATCTAAGCTAAAATTCATATTTTGAATACTATTTTCATAAATCAGTGTAACTCGATAGCGAAATGCACCATAATCACCGGTTCCGTACGGGACCGCTGGGCGTTTAAAGGTTAATAAATGAATCTGATTCATGATATTGTTCAGGATAAATAACTTTTAGGATATTTTTTTAAAAAGAGAAAAACCACAAAAAACTTAAGATAGATCTACATTCATGTTTTTAGTAATTAAGTTGGCTAGTTGGTAGTTAAGTTAATTGTTTATGACAGAAAAGTATTCAATTCGTTCACTTGAAAAAATTCTAGAATACCTGGAAAATATTTACTAAAATGAGAAAAACTGGTGTTGTTCTCATTCTAAAAAAAGGGCATTGCTATAAGTTTCTATATATACGTCTTGTAAATAGTTTTAATAATACATAATAATAATTATAGAAAGGTCCTAATTTGGTGGATTACATTTTCTTTCCCTGATCAAATTTAAGGAAAGTACACTAAAAACACTCATGCCATCGACTTGATATTTTAAATTGAATATATACTAATTCAATTTTGAACTTGTTGCAACTTGAATCCGAACCATCCAATCGTTTGGGCAAAGCTCGTACCACTAGATTACACAATACTGTTTCAATAAGAACTGGATGCAATTCAATTAATAGTTCAAAGTAAGAAAAAAAATAAACTGTATCATTTTACTATTTAGAAAAAGGATATGGTTGAAAGTAATATGAACATACTGACCATCGATGAAAAAGCATATTGTCGCAGCTAAAGCCCTGTACACTACTAAATAATAGTGTTCAACAGCAGTTTCAATGTTTAGATGAACACGGGTCACGCGGGCTAAGTCAGAAACTTCTCTAAAGCCTCCAGGAGGGCTGACAAAGCAACCGTAATGCTGCGCTGACACATGTGGTCCTCCTTGTAACTCTTTTTCTAATTGTGCCGGTAGGAGTGTGCCGACCAAGTATTTGTAAACCACTTGCATGTCATTGGGTGAAATTCCATTCCTTCAAAAGGTAAGCAGAATAATGAATAACAGATATAACATTATAATGCTTTTTCAGCTTAAGAACATCAATCTATCAGCATGCGAAAACTGTGCTTAATGTCCATTAAACATACTTAAGATAAAGGATCACATAGATAATGCTCAGAAACACAAAAATGTTAACAGTGAACAAAATAATTTCTATGTCAAAATATAACCTGATTTGTCCTACATCATTTTGTTTAACACCAACTTTATTGAATTAGTTTTTGAAATATTTGATGTTACAATATCTTTGACGCTGCTCAACAGGGAATCTGTTAATATGTGTTTTTCCAAAAAGGATTTTGATTAGAAACTACACAGTATGAAGAGGCCTAACCAGTGAGATTTATCTTAGTTAGTAGATCCAACAATCATAAGTCAAGACTTTTTTTAAATTAAATGTACATGCAGTCATAATGCATGCTCAAACCTAAGCACATATTTCCCAAACCTTTTGGTTGTAAGGGTAACAATTGGGTATTTGATTGTGTATATACATATAGTTAGCACTGTAAATCGATAATGATAAAATACTTCATTCTCTTTGATTCTGTGTCTCAAAACAGTACTTACCATATAAGTTGATCATTGTAAAGGAACGCACACTGCTTGATGACTGAAAAGTTTGCTTCAACAAGATTTACAAAGCACTGGACTCTAAAGAAAGATAGTCGATCCAGCGGAAGGTATTGGACACCTTGGAATACATCAAGGACGTCACAGTGTGGGAGATCAAGTTGTAATAAATACTAAAATAAAATCATAACATAAGTAATTGTTTGCCTTAAAATATAAATATTATAAAGTGAGAATGGTTATAACCTTTAAAAAAACATTCTTTATTATTAATTATTTACTTACGGGATGGAAAAAGTTTTCTAATTTTAATCTTAATAGATCAATTGTCATATCGACAAATGGTCCCATGAAGAGACGAAACATACGATGAGCAGCTGCAAGAACAGATTGTAAAACTTTTGTCTGTACCTGAAAGTAATAAATTTAATAAGGCAAAATCTCAGTATAAACTAAATCTGGCAGAAAATTTACCATTTGCAAATTTCATAAAGACATCAAACAGATGCTACATACATTGGAGTATAATTTATTTTGAAACAATAGTCGAATTAATAACCATGGCCTTTTCATAAACTATACTATTTCATTCATGAGAGGAAAGAATGCTCCCTCATTGGGAAGGGTCTATTCTCTCAGGAACTCTATTCACAAAATATGCATACCTGATCACCATGATATTCAGAGTATTTTGTCCCATCCGATGAAGTCTTTTGCACATATGGAACATTCACCGTCTACATAGAAAGCAAACCATAGATTAGAAAACACACAATAATTGCTTAGTATTGTCATGGTGCTTTATAATTTAAATTTTACACTTTTCTTACCATTACCATCCAAAAATTTGGTTCCGGTTGATAGAAGACCTCTCTTGTTTTTTGTGTGTGAAGAGCTTCACAATCGTCAGTAGAGAATGTTCTAGAAAAAATATAAGGTTTTTTTAATAAGGCACAAGCACTTCCTTACGAGTATTTTAGATTGAAAAATTTTCAGGTGCAAAGCATGCCTGGAGTGTTATCACTATTTTGCCTATGTTAATTTCACAGTATGACATCATTTAAACAGTACACATCTGCAGAAATCAAAAGATTGCATTGTTCTATTTATTCCCTTAAGGTTGGTTTACACTCGGTAAGAATATATCATATATTTTGTCATCCATAGATTCATTTCATCACACAGATGCAATCGGTTCTATTGTATCCGAGACAAAAGAGCATATAAAAAATTGATAGAGCCACATCATGTTACAGAACTCATTATGAAGGAAAAAAAACAGGTGGTGATCAATAACATTTTAACAAGTTAATAAATAAAGGAAACACCTAAGTGCGAATGTGTCATGTTAAATTTAATATTCCCTCAGATAAATAAATATTTAAAAGTAAGTTCAGAATGTCAACCACTTACAGCATGAATTTGACAATCGCCTCACACAATCCAACAGTTATTTTCTTCTTCTCCATGTGAGTATCGTGAGGATAATAATAGAGTATCCTTTCATTTTCCTGAAATTATAAAAGAATTTATTCCCGGTTTGACATATTTATGCGGATATAGTTGAATGATTTATTTTATTTAAATATTAATTATACCTTGGTCCAAGATTTTAAGTAATTTTTCTGGTACTAAGGCAAAATATTTCTCTTCTAATAATTCACTAATTGATTATCATTGTAGTTTTCGTTTTAGAAACAGCGCTTTCGACCTACCTGGCCCTCTTTTGGTCCTAATGTAGAATTGAAAATAAAAAATCTCTTGAGTTCACATTGATGTTTTGTCATTTTGATTAAAAAGATAAATCAAAATTTTAAGCAGTCAGTTTATTTTTTGTGATTTACACTTGTTGAAACTCGAAAGGCATCACATATAAATCAGTATATTATGACAATGTTTGTTTTGTACACATCATTGAGTACAAGAAGTAAAACATAAACATGAAATTTGACAGCTTTGTCAAAAAGTTGCCAGTCGCAGACTAACGAATTACCGTAAGAAATTAAAATGTAGTGACGTATGTTTTTAATACGTACGTATGTAATAAAACGTTTTTTTTAATCTTAAATTCACCTATTAATAGGCGATATATATTCTGATAGAAAAGATTTCTTTAATCTGATCAGTAAATCTTAAATCGGACATTCCAACGCATATTGGGTAAAATAAATTATGTTGATTATTTGCAAAGTTTGGGAGAAATTGAGTGCCAAATAATGTCGTAGATAAATATTTTTACTCACCGTCATAAATTATATCACATGCCAATTCCGTTGTCACCAGGATAATTTTTTGGAAGGCATGTTCATACTCAAAGTAATGAAAAGATTATATAGGTCTGCAGTATAATCTCTTATAGATTATGTTTTGTGTCAATATTTCTACAACCAATGCTTGTTGCTTAAGTTATTTGATTCCTTTATAGATATATGGGATTAGGCAATTTAGAAGATGAAAAGTAGATTAATCAATAAAAAAAAATTGTTTTAGTTGCTTTGGTTGTATTTTTTCATGTATTCAAAATCCTCGCTCATTAAATGAAACTGGTTCAGATCAAATGAAACAAGAATGCTATGAAATTGAGTTTCATCTTTATAAACTATCATGTTTGATTCATTTATATTTGTACCCAAGTATCTACTGTGTACCACCCCTGCTTCTTTAGATCTGTGCACACTAATACTTGTTTGCTTCTTTATCTCTATGCATAATCTTTTCTTGTAATGTAAATATGGCTAGCATGATTTCTTCCCTACATTTAAGCTTAATAAAAACCTTGTAATAAACTCCTGTGTAACCCTGACATAAAAATGTATCCAAATCTAAACAGCAGGTTTAAAATGAATAGAATATAAAATTAAATGTCACTCCAAGAGTCAATTAAATTAAAATAATTATTTTTTAACACTGTAAAGCAAATTTAGAGAACATATTAATTTCCAAGTGTTTCTAAAGTAGAATAGTCATATTATTTCTATTTTATTCAATCTCGAGTGGACTATTAATTGTGACTCATAGAAACTGTTCTCAAAAGTCTAGCTGTCTTGATATAATCTAATACAGTTTTATAAAGAGCATCACAATTATCTAACTAATATTTGATAACCTGGCAAATTAAATGACTTATGTAACTGAAATATATGAAATTATTATTCATATCAAATTTTTCATCGTGAAGTAATTGCAAGATGGGAAAATTAAGTTATGAGAAATCATTCTATAATTTTTCATGGCATAATACACGTTTGACAAGTCTGTTCCGTATTATGATGCATAGAACCCTGGGATTTTTAAAAAGCTTTCATGGTTTGAATTTATAAAATTACTATAGTAATTTGAGTTGACACCATATTAAAATCTAGTTTCAAAAAAATTGATTATAATTCTTAGAATGTAACAGAATCAATTTGAGATGTTTGACTTATCACACTATCTTTCAAAAATTTATGTTCAAATACGTGGAGTTCCTACTATAGTTTTGAGACTGAATATTAACATGAAAAAATGCGCATTAGTAGATAATAAGATTAAAATATAAAACTATTTAATTGATGGCTATTTCAGCTTGCCATTATCATACCGATTCTCTTAAAATAACTGGTAAGTTATGTTTTGTGCATTTGTGAACTTTGTAATAATTACTGTATTTGCTTTACACATGTTTTATAGGTTCGTATAGCATAAAATGTACTATTTTAATTAATCGGTTAAATCTTTGACAGCATAGTTTATTTAAAATTAACATGAAATGTTTGATCAAACACAAATTGAATATTTAACATGACGATAATGTAAGTCAAAATAAATATTAATTAAGTCCTATAATTTTTTTAAGTTGGATACAATGGAGTTCCACCTAATACATGGCAATTCTATCAGTAAATAGACAATTTAATATTTTCACTTAACCTGCTGACTGCTAACATCTCAACTGTTGAGAATGATGTATGTTGGTAGTTGTCAGTTAAAAATATAAGAGAGGTAAGTGTCAAAACTTTTGTTTTAGATCTGATTTATTTATTGAAATATAGCCTGATTTCCATCAGTTTATTTAACTCCAACACAACTGAATTAATTCTTCAAATATTCTGCGTTGAAATATCTTTTATATGGCTCAGCAGAAAATGGGTTAATATTGTATGGAAGAATACTATCAACTGTAATATGTAACATTTGATAGTTTTTCATATTTTAAGAGAAAAATTCATATCATTAAGATAACAACTAATGATGCTTAATGGAATAACAAATTTGAATCATGCAAATATTGTATACTTCCATAAATTTTGTCACCAACAATCCAGGTTTCAACTTTAGGCATAATATGTTCACTTCATGTGCACATTATACTTGAATGCCTGAAGATGCCAAACAGTTGTTTGTGACAAAGCTTACATAAGAAAACCAAATTTTGAATGATTACAACATACATCAGCCATTCATTAAAAGTAATAACTGAAATAAAAAGTAAACGAAAACTATTCTAATAATAAAACAAACGGCTTTTATATTCACATATATTAATATAGAACCTTTACATGAAAGCACTAAGACATCAAATAAAACTTATTGCTAAACAGTATATATAAATACACGAAAGTGTGTCTATAAAAGTGATATACCCAAATATTCTTTATGAATATTTATTTATATTACAGTTCTTATTTTTTGTTATATTGCTGCTAACTAATGATATTTTAAAAAATTATCAAATTATCATGGGACCTACATTTGACTAATTCCCAATAAACATATATTCCTCGTCCACAAAATAAATTACATTTCATAAGTCTAGCACACAAACTTTGATCACCGAATTTTTTTGCTAAATCGTCTTTCTAGTTTGCGGTTTTCACAAGAAGCCGAAAGATTTCGTCCACTTAAATTGCGAGCATCGTATATTAGGTAAATTGGCTTTCTTAACAGTAACTCCGACGTAAAGTAAAATACATTGCTGCTTCTGAATAATATCACTAAAATTAAATATTCTAGCATTCAGTAAAAAAAGGCAGTTGGTGTGAAACTCATTGTAAAATAATAATATAAAATTTCAGACACATAATACATCAATGCATCGAAATAATTTATTTGGAGCAGGGTGAAACTCTCTTATACATATTTACAGTAAAAATGAGGCATTAATATCAAAATAAAGTAAATATACCACAATATTCATACAGACAATATACAGCGGAAAAATTGATTCAATGACAATTATTATTGATTGTTTATAATAGAATTCATTTATTTATATAGAAATTTCATTTAAAAATATAGAGTGAATCTATGATTTGTACACTGGCAATACGAAAAGGAAAGATAAATAAATACAGAAGATTTCTTACAATTGACAGATTGTGTTGATTCTATTCCAAACCATAAAAACTAGATGAAACATACCTAATTATATTACGTTTGAAAAGATTCTATTTGAGCCCTAAATTCTAAATGCAGTGCTAATGAACACACTAGACTTACAAATTAATATTTCTCAAAATCAACACTACCAGGTACCCGCAGGCAAAGCGATTTAATAACTTTGCGTAAACCATAGTCAAATGAGGATTCATCAAGTCATCCTATACAATTGATAGTAGAACTTACTATGAACTTTTGATTGTAAGTGGCCTTAACCAAAATTCACACAAAAATGAGATTCTGAAAATCACCAAATGTAGGGACGCATGTTTAACATACGTATTTCAAATTACAATATTTATTAAATGTCCTTATTCCCTTGAGTTTAACCATTCATTTAGTTTAGTATTTTCATATTAATGTGTATCTTCCAATTTTAATTGGTAGAATAAATAATTTATTATTATTCAATACATCAGACTGGATCAAATTGACATATAAAGTTTATGTTTATAACTTGTTTAACTGTCATTAAAAATTCATCAACTAAAAAAAAAGTATCTATTGCATTTGTAAATTAATTTTTGTTGGAAGTGACACAATTTTTTCTTTCTAGCTTGCAATCACAAGTCCACGTATCAAATAAATAAATAATATTCACAAAATTATGAAAGAATAAAAAACATATTGCGCAATGTTATTGCGGTGTGATATGAATTATTTAGGAAGCACTAGGACAACTTGAAAGTAAAATAATTTCGCAATTTAAAATTATCAATATTTTTTTTTGCAACAGTTTGCTAATTTTATTTGAATCTTTTTCAGCCACTTATGATACGATTGAAAATTTCATGTAACGGTCCGGGTCTACTTTCTAAATAAGTTATCAAGTACTTTTATGCCTGCATTAATTTATGTACATATTTTATTTACTGATAAAAATAATAAGTAAGGCATTTCTAAAAAAATATTTAATTTTTCTATATTAATTTCACATCACACGAAAGTTTTTTTTACACAACTAAAAATTAAGTTTTGGATGTTCTTATCGAAATGTACTCTTTATGATTGAGAATATTAGCGACATTATAATAGAAACAACAGTGTTCATTTTGTGACGCTATATCTGTATAAGGAATATAAGAAATTCTAAATGGACCTAAAGCTTCAACTTCACTGCCACTATCTTTTCAATCGTAATTTGACTGCATTAGAAAAGAAATGGAAGATGAGTTTAAATTCATAGTCAGCCATGAATGAAAAATAGAAAAATTTTACAGTTGAACAGAGAAAAAATCTATTGTACAATCAATAGTGGTGATTTGTTTAATTAATGTAAATCAAATATTTTTTCTTTTACAAAGACAGTTATGTTAAGCAGTGTATAATAAAGAATTTGTCGAGTACTGATTCAATAATATAGAATACTAACATAAGAGAAAATCAATCACACAATTGGAGAGGCTGTGTTATGAATACAATTTTTTGAGTAAATTGAGATTATATTTCTCGGTTTTAATATGATTAGCACTATTTTAATTTTTTTATGTGACAGAAAAAAATTTACAGCCACAATATAGACCATGACAATCATTGTCATTCATTAGAAGGAAAGTTTCGCTCCTAAAAATATGTTATATAAGAACCTTCATTATAGTTTACTTTATACTTGAATCGTTAGTTTAATTTGGAAGAAAGTTGTTAGCAACTTTCAATCATTTTCAGTGCTTAGATATTTGAATAATAAAATAATCTCAAAGCCAGTATGCTGTGAATATATTTTGGTGCAATTTTATGCGTCTGATAATGAAAAAACAATGTATATGGATGATTTTAAAATATAATGTATGATCTGTGTAAAATTATCAATACTGACCTGGCTCAAAATAGAATTATTCCAATTAGTCATTAAAGTAAAACAACTAAATGACTACGCTCATCCACTATTCATAATTACATGAAACGTTATGAACAATCAATTCAATTTCGCTCCCATGTCACAATAAATACTTAAATATGATTTTAAAAAATGTGAATTAACAGATTAAGAAATATCAAAAAATCAAATTCATTAAAAAATAGGGTAAATCTCCAACAGTTTTACTCAGATCCATAAAAATAAAATATTATTCATAATGCAGCCGTACAATATCACCATGTTAAGCATACACAGGTGTATTTGATAAATCTGAATGATTTTTCGGCTTTAAAAATTAAAACAGGTAAAAGAGTTCAACCATAAAGAGTTTTGGTAAAACTTTTACATTGAATATTTACCCCTCAATCCCATATAATTAAACAATGCATTTCCCAAATATATGTATAATAATAGCTGTCGAGATAAGGCATTTAAATAAAAAAAAAAACGTTTTATTTAAGGAATTTCAAATCTGAGTGTGCGTAGGGTGAGCAAATCAAGTATAATATACATACACAAACAAGTTAAGTATCTATATTAATTATTTTGGTATGACTATAAATTATCTCTCATAAAACGACAGGAACACAGATTTTTAAGAAGTGAGGTAACAAGTCGACCAGGGTTAATTACTTTTTACAAAAACAATTTAATTATTTTGGAACAAGATAAAGGTTCTGATGAATTTGCGATGTTAAAGATGAAGGAGAGTCAAAATTTAACATATTTTTATCACAGCTGGTGATTGTTTAAAAAAAGTGATGCGAGACACTAACAATATATTTTATAAAAATTACATTTTGTATAATATTTGTAGTCGGTTGATCTTTCCTGTTGGGATAAATTTTACATACCCTGAATGTGCTTAACATGGCAGTCAACATATTAGAACATAGCAAACACAGTGTACGCTTTAGAACATAATATTTCACCTGCAAAGCTTGTTTAATGGATAATTCATATGAACCAAATATTTATTTATGTAGCGTTCATTCTACAATATTTTCTGCCTTTGTGTTGTAATGACAGAATTTTGTTTATTGTTTAGTATTTGTGTGAATTTTAGGTAAAGGTGTTAATGAAAAAAATGTGAAAATCTCTTGCAAAGGGATGAATGAGGGATTCACGAGTGACATCGGATAGCATAAATAAAACCTTTTCACATCATTTTCAAACGAGGCAGAAAAAATGTGTGATGGTGAAAATGAAGTAGATATATAAAGTTTATTAAGCCACTTTTTAAATTTGAATAAATTATATACATACATTAAAGCCAAAAATATATGATACGGATACCTTAGTTCATAATGCACAAATATCTCGTATTGATCTATATTTCTGATGCGATCAATTAATTTAAAACAATTAGTTAAGTCAGTAAAATTCTACTATCCACTCTCCAAACCATCGTCAGTCTAACTCGTCGAAAGTTGAACCTAAAACTAATTGTCAGTGTGGGAAATTACACCACACCATTTAGAATAATGTCACTGGGTTCGATCGGAATTATCCCACTGTGAGTCATAGATTATTTCCATACTCAGTCCGGCACGCCGACGGCAGAATAAGGGTAAAGACTACAGTCAATAATATATTTACACTTCCGATTGAGGATTTCCTAGCGAGGGCACAAGAATGTTAGTCAAACGTTCACGGTCGGGCGGCCCGTGCTGCCTCTTCCAGCGCTCGAACTTTAAGCTCGCGATCTCTTTGCTGCAGGCGAAGGTAGTCCTCGTGAGGCGGTTGCTGTGCATGATGATGACGCTCTAGCAGCAGCTGTCTCTGTAATTGGTCATGCGCGGCAGCCTGTTGCGCAAATTGCTCAGCATACGGTCGCGATAGCAGTTCCGGATGCGCCAATCGCGCCCCTCGCTCCCAGCTTTCTTGCTGAGCGGCAGCGGCCGCCGCCTGCTGTCCGGGATGCAGGTGTAGGTGTGTATGCGAGTGAGCATGGGTGTGGGCGTGAGTGTGCGCATGATATTCCGGGCTAATTCCAGCCATCTGCAATCGCACCATGGGGTCGGTGGCAAGTGCGAGGCGTTCCGCCGCCTCCAGTTGAGCTGCCGCAACACCTCCCGGATGATGGTGCGGATGATGTTGAGAATGAGGATGCGGAGGGCCACCAGGCGGGCCTTGCTGCGGCGGTGGAGGGATTCCGAGGCGTTCTAACCGCTCCCTCTCCAATTGGGAGAGGGCCGCCTGGCCGGGACCCGGAGGTCCCCCATAGAGGGAGAACGGATGTACGGGCATACCGCCCTGCGGCGGTGGCACTCCATAGCGTCGATGCATCTCGAGCCAATGTGGATCAACGCGGACACCGGCGGCTGCACTCTTCATCATGTCCTCTTTGAGTCGGTCACTCAGTTCTCTTTCACGCAGTTCCCTGATTTCCCTGTCTCTCTTCTCCCTTTCCAGATGTTCCAGTTCTCGTGCTCCTCCTGGCCCGTACATAGAATTCAGTTGATATTGGAGCATGGGATCCATACAGTGGCGCTGAAGGTTCCCAGGACTAAAGCCGGCATGCGGTCGAGCATACTCGGAGAGCTGTCGCAATGCAGGCGTGTCTTGGTAGCCTTGTCGAGGAAACCGGTCATATGGAGATGGCACACTTTCGAGTGTTCCTCTAGATGGTGGCTTGACGTCTGGTCTATCCGGTGTGGAAATCTTCCTAGCGTGAGCCTGCTGGGCCGTCTTCTCTCTCTCTTCCCTGTCTCTTTCCGCCTGTTTTCGGATGCGTTCTTCTCTCTTACGTGCCAATTTTGAATCCGGTACAGGCTTGAAAATTAAATCCGTTCGAGTGCAAGAATTGTAATCACCCCTGTTCCAATGTCGCAGGAAAATAGCAGACTGTGTACGATGGCACTCTGTGTCCTCAACTTTAGGTTCAGGGGAAGGCCCCGGAGGAATGTGAGCGGGACTCGGAATCTCCTCCTCCTCTGGAGCCTGGCCAGGTGTCTCCAATTTGAGGGGTGCATCGGACGGGGGTGTATCATCAATGGCAGGTCGCAGTCGATGTGGATGTCCGTGGGGCATAGATAGAGGCGAACCGGGCTTTTGATGCTGCTGAAGACTGGCCGCGGCCTGGGCGTGCATTCTCAAACTTTCTAATGAACTGGCACCCGGCCCCGGAGGCAGCCCTAGGGCCATATGATGACTGAGGGGGGCGGGCTGAATCATCAGATGATGTGGGTTTCCCGGATTGCCCGGTAAGAGTTTGCCATGATGTCTAACCAACATCTGGTCTGCCGGCGAAAGCCTCTCATGGTGGTGAGAATGGTGATGAGAATGATGATGGGCATGGCTATTGGCCACATTGATACTCGATGATGTGCTTGTTGTTTGTGACAGACTGGCGGACATATGACCGTGGGGCGACCCAGCATGTAAGTTTTGCTTTTGCTGAGTGTTTATTTTGTGCTGAATGGATTGAGATGCACTACTCGAAGTAGAATGAGAGATCGTGAGGGAGTGGCTGGCGCCGGCTTGATTGGGTTGCTTCTCAGTACTGGCATGTACAGAGCTGTGATGACTCGTAGAATGGTGTTGAGTCATTAGAGTTTCGTGCATTTGGTGCCTTTCAGTGGACAGATTGGAATTACGTAGATCTTCTGTGGTCTCTGATATCTCTCGGAGGGATCTAGTGGTGACCGATGAGCTCGAAGAGCTATGGTGGGACGTCAGCATGGTAGACTCGATTGAGGGAGGTTTTCCAAGGGCCATTGCGGTCTCGTGTCTACCGGGTGCACTAACGGGGGGGTTGTGCATCGGGGGAATGGGGTGAGGCTGAGGCATCGGCCCATATCCGTATGGATAACCCATGGGATACCCGGCATGAGGATGCGCATAATAAGGATGCATCGCATGAGCTGCAGCCGCCGCTGCGAACAGAGAATGGTGCAGTAGTTGGTGATGAGGATGGTGCATCGGAGGAGCGAAGGGGTGCGGATGAGGTCCTTGCTGCTGTGAGGAGTGCATAACAGGACCAGGAATAGTCGTCGGCAAAGAAAGGGGTGTAGGATTCATCAAATTTAACGCTGAGTGTGATACGGGTGGATTCTGTTGGAGAGGGGATGGAGATATCTGACGGGATTGCGAGGGACTGGCCGGGTGACGTGAATACGGTGGCGTGGTAGAGAGTGGACTGGAATTGACATGCAGACCAGAAAGTTGCATCTTAATAGGGGTGGGAGTGTGAGGACTTTTGATAGGAACTGGAGCATTAGGTGCATCCATTGCACCCAAGTGAGGATTTGGCGGTCCAGGGGCGTGCTGAGCGTAGTCGGGTTCTTTCTTGATACTGTCGATTCGTGGCCCCAGGAAAGCACCCGGGAGTGGACCGCCACCGCTGAGAGGACGACTCGGCGGGCGGCCGTTTCCAATTTCACTCGAGGCAGTCGATTCTACACCGTGAGCGTTGACCGGGGGAAGATTGGTGATTCCAGAATACCCGGGTACTTTGACTTCCTTGAGAGATTGGAGCGGGTCGACTAGGTTCTGATTCAAGCTAGGTGATATTTGATGATGAGTTGATCCGTTGGCACTCGCATCTGACACTTCCAATTTGATTTTGAGATCTTGTGGAATCAAAATATCTGAGGGGGCGGGACGTATCAGGCTCTCAGAAGAATGCAATGTCGGAATATTAGAATGCGCGGATACCATCTGTGGAACTGTCGATGTGATCGGTCCGCCGAGTTTATCGTTGGCGGAGTGCATTGGATGCGGCGGATGACCATAAGGATTGCTCATATAGCCATATTGTGGCATACCCAATGGAGGTGCACCCATTGAAACCAGAGAACCCGGCTGAAGTAGTCCGGGTAGAGACGCTTGCGAGGCCGAGACGGGCGGAGGGCCGGGACCAGGCGAACCATCCGTCTCGAACGGAAGTCTGAGATGTTGGATGTCCGGTCTTGGCGGAGGTCCTCCGGGTATTACCGTCTTTGAAAGTGACGCACTTTGTGAATCGGTCTTCTTATTAGGATGTGAGCTTAAATCAGGTCGCTCACCATCAGTCGAGTCTGAATCTTTAATGATAGATTCACCACCTCTGACCGGGATAGGCGAAGGGGTTTCCCGATTACAGGAACGAGAGTCAATATCTGATGGAGCTCCTGGTCCCGGAGGTGGAGTCCGACGACGTCGGTCAGGACTGTGGCCACCTCTTTGATTAGAAACATCATTGTTCCCCCCACTGACCGTCGCTGTATATACTGTTTCCGTTTTCATGTCAGGGGTGTCATCGCGGGGCTCAAGCTTGATGACTGTGCTGAGTGTACCAGGAATGTTCCGATCGTTTGCATCGACAGAATGTGGCCCGTTTGAATTGAAACCGTAGAGATTCATAGGTCCTCCGTATTCTTTTACTGTTTTCATGATGTTCTCATTCAATGAATTGAAATGTATTGGGTTCAGAGTGTTTTCTATCTTAATATTCGTTTGAGGAATAAATAGGCTCCCATCTGGATGATAATTAGAACTGGGCGCTCCATCAGGGATGCCAACATGTTTATTAGGCGCTCCATATGAAGGATGATGAACATGTGCGAGAGGATCTCGCCCGTACTCATCTTTATATGATTGACGGCTGATGTCATCGCTGTCGGCCTCTTCTTTAATCTTAATTTTCTCAAGAGGATCCGCTGCGGGTGGGGTCACTCGCGGTATAATCAATTCCATTTTATGATCCGTCGGTTTCTTTATATCGCCAAGCTTGAAAAGACTTTCCGCCATCTCGACACGTTCATCCGAGAGCGGATCGACTTTTATATCCTCAGGAGGCATCCTATCTTCTTTCTCAAACAAGAAATTGTGTTCAGGGAGGGGTAAGTCACTCAGATTGTGATTACTCACGACCTCTTTAATTTCATTTAGAGGTGCAGTTTGTGCAATACTGGATTCAACGCTTTCACACTTTACTTCATTGCCATTTGCAATTTTAACTAACATTTCAACATTTTCAGATATTTCCTCTTTAACGGAATTGAATTCAGACAGTTCAGGATCAATTTCAACATTGTCCACGTCGTCCATTACGGATCCGCTGTCATTAGTGAGACTCTCTGTGGGACTATCGGACCGATCGCCTGTTCGCTTTTTCTTAAAGATACCGATCTCACTATCCCCAATATTTTCCGTTTCTGAATCATCAGGGATACGCTTCTTTACCTTACTGGCATCCACTTTACCATTGGTGACTGATTTCTTTTTGTCTTTAGCCGCCACAGCTCCACTTGCAGTTTTCTCCGTTGAGTTTTGGGATGGCTTGGGAGTCTTGGCTTTAGGCTTACCGCCTTCATCGGCATCGCTTCCATCTTGATTTCGTTTAGAATTGGGGGTGGTTTGCTCTTTTGTCTTATTTCTGGTTCTCATTCTCGCAGGTGAGCCATCAGGACTGTCAGGGGGTGGCCGCACTTCCGGTTTGAGATCTCCTGCATCTCGAGAGTCACTGTCGTCTTCCGAGTTGTCATCTTCCGTGACAGAGCTGGTCTCCCCGAGTTCTTTGTGAGGAGCGGGCGAAGGTCTCGCGGCATCTTGGGGTGCTGGAGCTTCTGGGGCATCTCTAGGTGTGCCCGTTCTCGACGCTCGGGTGTTTCGAATGCGGCGCAGGGAGCCGCCTCCCTGGCGCCGTCTCCTGTGCGGTCTATTGTTACTGGCACCCGGAGTCTTCTTCCACAAATAGTAGAATTCAACTAGTTCAGAGGTGTCCTTGTGGGGAAGTAGGTCTTTTCTAATGCGAAAAAAATTTTTACCGAACTGACGTATTCCTTTCACGAACCTTTTTGTTTCCTCTTCAGACCACTTTTTATCTATGCCTTTGGGTACGGGGCACTTGACGAGGGCCTGCAAGGCGCGACCCGGGTCGTACCCCGAGTCGTGTAGTATGTCCAGGGCGTTGATGGTGGTGTCGTCCCGACTGGCCGCGACGCAGCCGTCGTCGGGAGAGCCTCCATCGCACATTCCGGCGAAGGCCGCCATGGATCTCGCGGCTCTGAGATACATGACGAGGTCGCGGTCGCTGGCCTGCGCGGGCATCCAGCGGAGTTCTTCGCCGCCGGGGTCGGCCTCTTCAGAAACCACTCCGACGGCTCGCATGTCAGGCAGCAAGGCATAGATGTCCTTCGGCGGTTGGTTGGGACCGCTCGCGCGAACCTCGCCTTGATTTTGAGACATGGTGCCGTTCGCTGCTACATGTACGAACGACGCCAATGAGAGCTACAATTCCCCGAGTCCTCAGAGTTCCATCAGCGATCTTTTCGTATGCGGCTAGGTAGTTTTCACCGATTTCTCAAGATCGCTTTGTTTTTAATTGTCGATGTAAACTGTAAATGCCAAAATGCAAAATTGGCAATGGCCACCCCTACACGGGAAATCGGCGATTCAATCATAGTGAAAAACGATAGATGTACACTGGTAAAATATTTATCTTATTCACATGGAAAAACTAACGCGCTCATAACACATCGGAACTAATGTTCTTCGTAATAGTCACATAAACCCGTCCAAATGGACTCTCGACAGCCTTTTGTTTAGCTTGATTGAGTTACGAACCACAGACATACCATAGATTTATTATGATGGAAGCATTTAGCATTTGCCATCGGAATACCATATGAAATAAATAAAATATTATACGGGTTATACCATTTATTTGAATGAATTAAAAGTCATGAAATGAATGAAAACCTCTGTAAAAGGTTTCATCAAACATTTTCAATGATTCCAACAATCCATGATAACGCTGTGATTTTTTTAAATATAAAAGAATTTTGTTGCACAATGAGTAATGCTGTGAAGATTTTATTGTACAATATTTTTTTCTAAATATTTGTGCTGAGCAAATTTGTGGAAACGAAACGTTGATTTTATACGTACATAAATAAAAAATATACAAAGCTACCTTAGAATAATGAGCATGCCCGTTAACTTATTGATATTAAACAAGGAGTCCTATGTAACAATTAGCAAAGAAAAAATATTTTTCATAGACATTTAATACCTATCTCTGAATTGAATAAATATGATAATTTGTACGATTTTCTAAGGATGGTATCTTAAATGGAATATATCTATTGATCAAATTTTCATGTATAATAAATGTCATATTTTATTAAATTAATTTTATTAGGTTATGTGTAGCAAATAAAAAAATAATTTTCAAATGTAAAATATTTTATATTTGATTTCAACCTATGCATTTTAGAAAGCAATGGCTTCAAGGATTCATATCTACAGACAAATTGCATCACATACGTATACAATGCTCCAATGCGTAAATAAAAATGTATGCTGGCAAAACATACAGTGTACACGTTTACGTGAATTATGTGCTTCTGTCGGCTTGTGAAATGTTCTGCTATGGTCACGTTGCTTGTGTTCAGTTATTTGAAATGAATTAGAACTGACTTCATCATACAATTTCAGACTAAACCAATATCAACTAACGGATATAATCATAGCAGTAAGTACTTACGTCATATCAGATTTATATTTTCTTAACAAAGATTAGTTTTTGTTTCGTCTATATGAGAAAGTTAGTGAAAACAAAAACGGAAAATGTGTTTTTTTTCAATTTAGGGAAAATATTAATTGAAAAATTATATATGTATTTTTTGATTTATACATTCATTGGACTAGTTTCAGAATTGAAAGTAATATATTTGTGATTTAAAGAAATCTTGAAAGATATTTATTTTATATTTAAAAATGCACATAAATTTTGCTTTCAACGCATTTTTTCTATATGAAAAAAAGTGATCTAAATCGAATCTAAAATTGATACAGATGTATATATTTCTATATTATATGTACAAAAACTGTCGGGTTGTACGAGTAGAGATAATATACAAACATATGTACACAAATGTATTTATTCAATTCTGTAAAAAACTATCTATTACTTCATATACAATATTCAATCGCTTCAAAAAAAAATATATTGCTAGTAAATTATATTTTTTCATAACAATACACCGGATGGCAGAAATTCAAATAACCCTTTACATACACATTTATTTGATCACGATATTAGTAATCAACACAAGTTTATTTGTGATGAAATGAATCTGCATTGCTGTAAGTCTGACTTAATTTTTGTGAAACCATAGACAATAAATTACACTATATTATATTGCAGGTTGGTGACATTGCTAATATACGAGATCCGAATTCATCTAATTGGCGTTTGAAATTTTTTACGATGGTATATTTTAACATTGCTATTACAGTTGTAAAATTTGTTTAATCAAACATATTGTAAAAAACGCATTACACTATGCATTAAAAAATCATTAACTTATTCATCTTAAAACAATAAATAACGGACAATTTTTATTAGTTCTATTTCATTTTCAATTTACATTGAAAATCAAATAGAACTAATATTTTTTGAAAAAACAAAGACACTTTTTATGATCAGGACCAGTTTCACTCATCACAAGCATTATCAACTGATTACAAACGAGGTAAAAAATAATATTACAAAATTTAGAGATAATACTTAATCAATTTTAAGGTGTTAACTGTCACTTCTTGATGGAAAGGCATTATATTTTAAATAATAAAAACACATTTTTTTAGTACTTATTTCCACAATATATTTTTTGATCAGGACCGGTTTCGCTCATCGCGAGCATTATCAACTGATCATCATCATCAGTTCATAATGCTCGCGATGAGCGAAACCGGTCCTGATCAAAAAATATATTGTGGAAATAAGTACTAAAAAAATGT
This sequence comes from Himalopsyche japonica, assembly GCA_028555115.1. Taxonomy (NCBI): domain Eukaryota; kingdom Metazoa; phylum Arthropoda; class Insecta; order Trichoptera; family Rhyacophilidae; genus Himalopsyche; species Himalopsyche japonica. The sequence continues at coordinate 82,872 of JAHFWJ010000813.1, forward strand.
GTTTTTATTATTTAAAAGATAATACTTAAGATATACAAAACCGAATGTTTAAGAACTAAAAAAAATATACGAAATTATATATATATACATACAAACGAAGAATAGTTAGCTAATGAAATCTTAACGACATCTTAGTTTTTGATTTCTTAGTGACTGAATAAAAGCAAACAAAAAATCCATTCATAAGAGTTCATAAAAAATGTGAAAAACTCATTATAAGGTTGTATGTAACATTGTATGATTGCATGTCTTCTTAGTTTTTAAGCCTTAGGTTTTGGATACCTGCTAATTATTAAATCTAAATTTTGAATAAATAGCCTTAGTTGTAGTTTGTATTCTAAGAGTTGATAATGTTTGCGGTGAACGAAAACAATCCTGATTATAAAATATGTTATGGAAATAGTACTAAAATTGTTTGTTGATTATTTAAAATATAATAACCAAGAAATGACAATAATGTACTTAATATATTAGAAAAATATATTTAGGTGAGATCCATATTTAATTTCGGTTGTATTTGGTCAATAAATAATATCAACTCCATTGTTTGCAAGGCGAGGTCAATCTCAAGGTAGAATGCAGTGGACGCTGGTCGCATACCCGACAGTGTATAATTTGTGCCCGACAGTTTATTTTAGTACTCGGCCATCTCGCTGTGTGTAACTCCGCTGTGGTATATTTTTGGCGATCAAATGTACAGTTGTTGCTTCAATAAATGCAACTAGCTTTTAAAATTAATTTCGTAAAACAACGATCGGATAACGAGAGGTGATTTAAAAAATCTTTTATATTTTTACCCGTAGGAGTGTCTTTTTAAAGTTAATAAAGTAGGTGCATATGTTTTTAATACGTACCTACTTATCAAACCAATCATGGCTCATTAAATCTGACGTTTAGCTTATCAGTGAAATGCGAAGTCTATGGTGAATGTTTCGTAAACTTTGTCTTACTAATGTTTTATGTGAAAAGTGGCTGTAAATTTTGCAAATTAAAATGTGTGAATATTATAATTAAATTTCAATTTAAATTAAAGGACTCGAATACGAAGTATTAATAATATTTTGATTTTTATCTGACGGCGACATTATCATTAAGTTTTAAAATTAAAAAAACATGAGTTCACAAAGTTATTTTAAAGTTAACAGATAAGCTATTATCATAAAGTGACAGTACTACGAAAGAAAGAAACGGTAAGACTATTTTATAATTAGTTCAGTCCTATTAAAGTATTGTAAATTTTTTTATCTTATTGTTTTCAATAATAAGCAGTTTAATACTCATTATTTGTAAAGCTTTGAAATGTATGACGGGCAGTCATATGATTCTGCCAAGCAAGTTTGAATATTTTCCGATTGGCATACAACACATTATTTTCATTTCACGATATACATAACAAGAGTTATTATTCTATTAAAGTCTTTTATGACTTACCGCGCCGAAGAACTGTTGTTTTGTTACTTATTGAAGATTGAATTGGTATATCCATGTCATGTATTTATTGAGATCAATTCGTGGGCGGGTATTTTTTATAGAGGCTTTCAGATTCTAACTAGAATATTGTTATTTTTCACATTTCAGCAAAAAAGATTTTATGAAATTTTTCTTTTATTCCGCGAGAACAACTGAATTTGACCCCTAAATATCTGATGTACTTACTTAGTGTACAATTTTAGGTAATGAAATACTAAAATGTAAATTCTAAAATCATTCGAATCTGTAATAATTCATGAGATTTGGAATTATTATTATTTCATGGTTATGAGTACTAATATTTCATTCTTCGTATAATTTAGTTATTGGTTCCTTTAATTCCATATCCGACTTTTTGCCAATTTACTATCAGCAGACAAATTTCATTGAGAAAGTTTTTCTTTTATTGATCTCTTTTTTGAAGGCAGTAAAACTATAGCATTGCATACGTTACATATAAATTACTCGTGTTTTCCGAAGGTAACTTATTTTTCTTCACTTCGGGGGGTAAAATAGGTAAAATCGATCATAAGTTTTATCAATAGTGGCGGAAAGGTGGTATAGAGATTTTATTATTTTTTATCAGATTGTTCACATATTTCAAAATAACTACAATATTTTTTTCGGCATAACCATATTAAATTATTAATATTTTAAATCAATTTATTATGTAAAGGCAGTAAATCAAAATTTTCTTTATTTCTAAAATTATTTCATTTAAATAGGAATGAAAAGAAAGAGTTCTTCCATAATATATGCCTATATGTTTCTCTTATGCTATTTTTGGGTACGTTTTTTTAAAATGGCGGCTTATATCAATATTTCAGTAATGACGGTCAATTGAGCAATCCATAAAAATAGTTGAAGTCGATAACTAATACGGCGCCGCGCCCCGTTGTGCTGCGTCGTTTCATTACTCCCCTCCGTAATTGAAACAGAGATTAGGTTGTGTATTTTTCATGTTCGATGTTGCTTTCCTATAACTTTTCTATTCGCCCTAATTGGATGGGATAGAGCACAGTGGTATGCGCGAGCCAGGCCTCGGGTAACAGTGTTGATAATTCGGCCAGTGGTCAACAAATATATTTTTAGAAACATTTCGTTTGTTTAATTGGTATGCTGTAAATACTACAACACAGTGATTTTTTGCGATTAACTATTTTAGTATTCAGTTTCCATCTTTTAAAGCTTTAAGTTGTCATTATATCTTGAGCAATCAGCATTACATACTTTCTACATTATTTAAATTATGTATAATAACACATTATAATATTTAATAATAATAATTAATATATATATGTTGTCGACTGAAGGTGTTTAATGGAATCTCAATATCAAATTTGAATTGTTACAACTTTGTACGATTCCACATGTTTTGTCACTGACGACCCGGGTTTCGCCTTTAGGAATCTTCAGGCATTCTATCACACGGATGCAACAGAACTGACAGTCAGTTTTATCGATATGTAATATGAGACGCAAAAATACCGACGTCGAGTTATTTGTACTTGCTGACACTCGCATGTATTGCCTTTGAAATAATGCATATTATTAATGATTTGTAATACATTTTTATAATTCAAATATATTGAGCATGACACTGTTACATGGGATTTTTAGATTAGCAGTGAAAGCGTTAATAATTAATATTGTATGATTTCCTGTAAATTGTTTCTTAGTTTTTAAACCCATGTCTTTGTATACCTGCTACCTTTAACTCAAATATTTTGTATAAATAGACTTGTTTGTAAATTGTGTTCTATCCGGTCCTGATCAAAAAATATGGCGTGGAAATAAGAACAAAAAGATATGTTTTTATTATTTAAAATATTATATGATATATAAAATACTGGCAGTTTCGGTTAACAAATTTAAAGAGCGTAACCGCTATTTTTTTAATCGTCCCGCGCAGATCTCCATGTCGCGCTGTAAGATGTCATTGCAATTTGTCAAAAAGTTTTTTTTATGACTACGTATATATATATATATATATATATATATATATTTCATAGTCACAGTTGCTAGACCCTTTTGAAAATGCATCCATAAAATGTAAAAAAAAAAAAATATTGGCTTGAATAATATATGAAACAAGATTTGTTCATTACGTTATTTAATAACAAAGAAATTGTGCGATCTCTATATGAATAGTTCTATAATATATTTTATTAGTAATTCGAGGAATATATATTGGTTCTACCGTGATTAATCGTTAATAAATGTGTTGTTGTAGAGTTTACATATTTGTACAGTTTCGAATTTCTCGATTTCTTGGAGTGTTTAGTTATAAGGTGACAAATCAGACGGTACGATATGTATTTAAAATATACATTTGTATATATGCCCCATTTATGTAAATACACAATTAAATCATATTGAAGAACCAACGAATATCCGATTATACAGATTGTCGCCGGGAAGGTACACTACTATTTGGTAGCCGTTTTAGTAAAATGACAGTCGTAAAGTATAGACGTAGCAAATTTATTATGGAAACATTCGATTAATCAAAGTTTTTTAATCGTAAAAATATGTTATTATCATAAATTATTGTGATGCTTTGAAAACCACATGAAATTTTAGATACAATAAATGTGCCACCAAAAACTGCTATTTAACGTATAGTGAATTATTGTGAAAAAAGGCTCTGTAGTAGATAAACGTACAATCATATAGGAACGCGACCGTGCTCCTTCGTCGTCAGAAGGTTAATAAACCACTCATTTAAATACTATTGGGTTGACGCTGTAACGATTATACGTAATTGCTTGAACAATAACAAGAATTATTGCTTTATAAAGGATGACAAATCAATATTTGTTTGGCCATTTGGAATGTTAAAACCTTGATCATAACTATTATTAAAAAAAAAAAATCTACTGCGCTTAGTCTAAAGCGCCTCTATTGCAAATATGTAGGCATACTAAATGGAAGCAGAAGTCATATTGTTTGATTTATTTAAATTATGGTTATAAAATGTAGAGCGAATCATGCAAATCGATATTATCATTTGAATATTATTATTGAGTTTCTGTTTCTTGGACGGTTCTTTTTCGGGTTTTCGTTGGGCAAAATCTTTTGATTACATTCCAAAATTGTAAAAATCTCTCATTCGATATTTTTAAAATAAAATTGAAAAAAAAAAAAAAAAGATTTTTAGAATAAAAAATATACGGTATTTGTGTTTCTTCACTTGTTATTTATTTATAGTTATATATTAATCAATCACAGAAAGAAAATTATACTTATGAAGGCAATGTGCCACATACAATAAAATATTTAAAAAAAATATGATTATTTTTTTATCAAGATAAAACAATAAATAACAATCTATCATATTATTTACATAAAACTTCACTTAAAAAAATAATAGACACAGTTCATTGCTGAAAATTTTTACTTCTCTAGGGTAGTGCTCCAAAACCTTTTGTCTTCCACGGCACACTAACGCTTATTTTATCAAATTTCTCAGCACATCACAGGTCAATATTTATAAAAATGCCATATTGTTTAATTTATTTACACTTTTTTTTTATCAATTCACTATGCAATTATATATTGTATGTTAGATCGTGTGTATAATATTTATGTGCATATGGCATATTATTCCAACGAAGAAATAATTATTTCTGTTAGCAAAATGGAGCTCGGCATACCTAGAATCGTCTGGCGGCACATTGGTGTGCGGAACATTGCTTCAAGCAATACCTTGATCAGTTAACTAGCCCGTGCTATTAGGAGACAAGTTTTAATAAATATATCTGTAGTTTTTGCCACGGAGATGAGAATTTCTGAATTATAAACTCGGCAACGAAGAAAAAGAAGAAGAAAATAAGTAATAGCATCCCTAAATCCCTAATAGGAATTGTTATTTCAATGGAAAAATATATTTATTCTTAGGAAATATAAAATTTGATGGATATATCATAGATATTGTAGATCTAATTTATCTAAAATAAACAAAATGTTATACTAAATAAATGCTATTTATACCTCATTAAAATAGAGTTCTAATTAATATAGTAAATGTGAACCAAATCAATAATTTTGCTATATCACTTATCGAGTAATCAAGTTGTTATTTTTATATTATAAATGAGTATTGTACAGAGATGAAAATATTATATTTGGACTAGTGCTTAAGATAGTAGTGCTTAACTAATTATCAATATTCTTTGTTTATTTACTAAAAATAGATTGTGATAAGATAGTGCTAGTGAAGTTATGAAGCCTGTCTTATTTATGGTCTCCATATTGAAACCATAAAACATTAATGGCCCTTGTTTAGGTGGTATACCTTTTATCTACGAATTTTATCTAATTATCACTGAATATAGCTATCCATAAAAATATAACGTAGTTCTCTCATACTTATAAAATTGTATCATATTTTCTTTTGCAGTCACTAGGGAATTTAAACATTAGCCAGCTTCTACAGTTCCACTTAACTAGGTGCAGCTTTATCCAGAATCGACTTAAACGGGATGTTCAAAAGATACAAAAGAGTTTCATAAAGTATAATCTATACGGTCCTATTGTCAGATTTATTCATGTCCAGACACTAACAGTGTTCGGTCAGTGCGGCTCAATGCCTTTGCGTCGAATCGTAATGATTTTGATCAATTAATTTCGAATGTAGAAAATAAATTATATGGATAAATCACAAAAAAATGTGACGCATTTAGCTTTTGTGATAAAAAGCTTTTTGACCACTTACATCTTTTTAGTGTTAAGATATTGGTTATGTTAAATACCAAATTAATTAATAAATATATATATATATATGTATGTAGAAAAAATATGAAAATTATTATCATATTTGGTGTAAATGTGTGGGGTCTTACAGACTGGGAAATTTGATAAAATTATCTTAATGAATTTCAATATCATATTTCTACCCAAATCACCAAAAATCAGAAGCTCAGACATATTTTTCTTAGTCAAAAATTGCTAGGATTTCTTGAATATGATTTTCTATAATACTGGTTATTGTAAAAGTCATTAAAACTTATTTTTAATGAACCGATTTTTGATCAATTACCGTACGCCTAGTTCATGACTCAAACAGAATTCGAAATAAAAATTTCATATCTGAGTCTGACCCGGGTCCGAATCTCAAGTGTCTCTTTACCTGCCTGAGTCCAACCATGTCCGGACTCATACGGACCTCTAGTGTCTGGACAAAATAAATTATTGAAAAAGACTAACGGTATGATACATGAAAAATAATTTTGAGATTTTTTTGTTAAAGGCTTATAATTTTTCACTACTTTAAAACATTCATCGATATCGTGTAGTAGCAACATTATTTATTTTTAATGCAATTTTTTTTACCAAAGGTATGTATTTAAAATTAAAGTCGATTCCTATTATGAATAGTTTTTACTGTAATTTTAAGGTTGAAGAAAGCATTTTATTTTAGCCAGTCACAAAATGACTTAAAAAAAACTAAAAAGTGAGCATAGACTTTTCGTAAGAATAAAACCAGTGATGAAATATTTTTGAAGATATTTGTTTACTTGTTTGTTTACTTGGCATTATTATTTCTATTGTATATGTTAAAAATTATTTAATGCTTTCAATGCTATTATATTTTTTTTGAAAGCTTGGCAGGTGCATAATAAGCCTAACATGTTTTCATTAGTTAGCTTAAATCGATTCAGAATATGACTTGATTCAATCAGTGTACACGGTTCCTTTTTTCACCTTATTGGTTGATTTATTATATCTAAGAATTCACACATCAAATTTGCATTAGTAAAGAGTTATTTTTTGGCAGCGGTTGATTATCATCCTATGTTAGCCTATTACCCATGCAATGAATGATTTTATTAGTAGACAACCTTTATTAAATACTTACACGGATAATGGTTTTAATAATACTTCTTTTATTTTCCAGATGTTACTCTCTGCTCTATCAATATTTTTGGTAGCCGTGTCTACAGTGCATGGTCGCCTGGCCGAGGAGCACATGACCAAGGAAGAGCCTCCAGGAGTTGCAGTATCACCCGCCGAACTGCCTGCGCCTCCCCCCGCACTTTTCATTGCCACTCCATCCGCCCCACCCGCTCCGACTCCCAATCCTCACTCCTGTTTTCAGGCTCCCAGATCGATGTGCCCTTCCCCTCCGGCCAGCTGCAAGGCAGTCAATAAGCACTCGGTGCTTTGCTGTGATATTGATAATGTTCGCCTTAAGGAAGGCCTTGTTTTGAAATGTTAGTTAATCATAAATCATGTTTTTTTAAACTGTAGTTTACCGCTGTTTATTTTAATCCTGAATCATGAAATATATTATTTAACACTTATACTACTGGAAACGTTACCAAATGCATTATTTTCTCTAACATATATCTACAGTATATCGTGCATAGATAAAAAAATATTAAAATTGAGAGCATGTAAGTTAATTGTTTAATATTTTTGATGGTTTCGGCGGTAACTTTGTGGAAGTTCATTTTAATATACAATTTAAAAAACTTTGATTATTCCACGTATTGTGTTACTAACTGTGACACGTGTTTCGCCTCTTTCAGAGGCATCTTGAGACCAACTTATGCAAGATTGATTCTAAAATTTTTAAATTATGATATTACAAATTGAATTTCGGGTTTTTTCCTTTTAAAGGAACCAAGGAAGGGGTGATATAATCAAAACAATATAATCAGATAATGATACTGATATTATTGAGCTGCAATACAATCAAATAAGGATTTTTTTCCAATTAATAGAGTAATCACTAACCTATCTGATAGAATGCAGCTCATTAGTTTTAATAGTTTGTAATGTTAACTTCATTAGAAATATGTTTATTCCTTTGCTTTGTTTCGATTCTAAAAACCCCCTCTCTTGCATCCATTATAAAGGAAAAATCCTAATTGGATTGTATTGCAGCTCAGTTATATCAGTATCATTATCTGATTGTATTGTTTTGATTATATCACCCCTTCCTTGGTTCCTTTAGAAGGAAAAAAACTGAAATTCAATTTGTAATATCATAATTTAAAAAATTTAGAATCGATCTTGCGTTAGTTGGTCTGAAGATACCTCTGAAAGAGGCGAAACACGTGTCACAGTTAGTTACACAATACGTGGAATAATCAAAGTTATTTTAAATTTTATATTAATTGTTTAAACTAATCTGTATATTCCTTCATGATGAAGATGGCAAAAATGCTTGATGTTGGTGTTCAAAAAATTTATATCTCGCATTGTTTACCAGTAGCTGCCAACCATTCAGATCTCTTAGATAACTAAACAGATAATTCTAAATATCATGGGCAACAAATACCTTTCCTTAAATAAATATTAAATGTATTATATAAAAAGATGATCATAAAAATTAAATTTCTTATGATGAAATGGTATTCACAAAAAACTTATTGAATTAATATTTTTTAAAATTTATGATATTGATTGAAGGTGCTTGATGGAATATTAATATCAATTTCGAATTGTTGAAACTCAAAACTACAAAACAAGTAGAATTGTAAAAAGTTTCAACAATTCAAATTTAAAATTCACATTTATTTACTGCATGTTTGAAATAAAGTTTATGGATTGTTGTCTAAATTACATTATACATATTATATGAAATAACTTTATGGATCACCATGAAGATCACAGTGGCCCACAAATCTTTGGTTGGTAACCACTGCTTTCTATAATCTGGAATATGGGGTAGAGAGTGTAATTAGTTGGATACTAATCATTTCCTTTCTGAATAAAGAAGTTTGTGATTTGCTATGTTGTTTTTGTTAAAAATATTCAATGGATTTGTTGCTCATCATTTGTTGCGATCAATGTTAAAAATGAACATATAAAATAATATCTTGGATCAGTTTTAAAATTCATATTGCTTGAATAAAAAAGTCCCATAACCTACATGTATATTACACATTCTTGTTTATTCAATAAATATAGAAGTGTGTATTTTGCAATTTGTGTCATAATGTAAAATCAAACATTCCGTACAATGAATGTTTGATTTCATATTAGGACATTTTAAAAACTGTTAGCACCACTCTTTGTTACCTAATTTGCAGTGTGGGACATATTAAGTCATAATTTTCATCTTTTGTTAAGAATCAAAGTTTTTTGATTATCACTAGGTTGTTAATTACAATTAAATCATGCACCTGTTTTGAAGATTGTTTTTTGTTTCAGTCAACTCGTCGATTTTCTCTCTTCACATTCTCAATGCTACATTGGACGAGTTGGATGTCGGACAGGCTGTATGGAAAACTCTCATTTCGTTATCGGTGACTGACGGGCATATTAAGAAGATCGTCGGTAAAAATCATTACTTTATATAAATTTTTCCACATTAACGAGTTAGTAAAAATCAAACATTTTTATCTCTGCCAAAGCGTCCAATCCTAAGATTACATGATTCTCTATATATATTTCGAAAATAAATTTAAAATTGCATTCAATACCTCGATTTGTTTATTTATCTATATATTTTTTTATAATATCTTATTTTATAAAGCCAACATAAATTTTGTTTTGAAACAGTTTAAAAAAATCAACCATTACACAAAAACGTCATTTCACTTCTCATTTGATAGGGAATTACACATTAATTATAATTTACGTATGCCAAAAAGTATGTAAACAAATGACAATTTATCTGAAATCAATATAATTAATTTTTGTCTTTGTATTTTTATGTTTCTTTGTATATGATTGTCTGATCTCAATATATATTACAAATATAGCATAATGTTGGCCATGCTGAATGTAGTGTACAGATGCACTAATCTCCATTCCTTATGGATTCCGAGTGGTTTCAGCATAGTGAAAAATTCTGTTTGTTTTTTGAATAGATTTAAGTCATCATATATTTCATTAATTGATTAATTGATTAATTGCCAACGACCATACCACGTTGTAAACACCGGCTCTCGTGCGATCACCGAAGATAAGCAACATTGGGCGTGGATAGTGCTTGGATAGGTGACCGCTCGGGAACACCGAGTGCCGTGTTCTCTTGGCTATGGGAAGGAAAACCCAGACAGAAAACCGAACACCAACCCACCTGGGCAGCGTGGTGTTGCTATGTCCAAACCCCCCCCTGAAAAAAAAAAAAAAAGCAGGGGGAGGCCTTCATCCAGCAGTGGATCGACCCCGGCTGATGATGATGATATTTCATTAATTCAAGTCATCAGTATTACCTTTTCTTTTCTTGGTGATGGTTACATTTGATCCTCATGGATTTGTCAATTATATTATAAAATATAGTGAAAAATTTTGAAAATTTATTTAGAAACTGATATTGATAAAGAATTATAAAATGTATTTAATTTCTTAAATATAAATTAATGATATTTCAGGAAATTTCAAAAAGCAATCTCATCCCGCTTGCCTTAATATTTCTAACAATGGATTGACCCACATTGAGCCCAGAGCCCTCGTGAATCTTTTTAATTTAACAACTTTGGATATGTCCAGAAATAATTTGACTGAAATGCCACATTTCAATGGGCGTCAAAGAGATTTTGCTCTGGATATTAGAGGTTAGATATTCCTAAGAAATTGAGTGATATTTGTATCCAATTATATGTTAAATATTCCTTATACACTGAAAAACCAATAACCTAATGATGACAATTGTTCTAGGTAATAATGAGATGCTTTGTCGTAGTGTATTGGATGCTTTGAAGAGGTACGGTGGACATTTAAACTTCTTGAATGTCAACACGACATTTTGCACATCGTCCAAAATGTTCAATTGGTTCAACACCACGGAGCTGGTGTCCATACGCCAGGTGGAGATAATACACGATTTGAAGAATGATTGTCCTGAAGTATCGACTGGCAGTGCCAACTGTTTGTGTTCCATGGTGCGGGTCGATATTGTACCAGGAAAACCGCCCACTTTCTCAGTCGGTGTCGATTGCTCCAATCGAAATTTGGACAGGCTTCCAGATAAACTTCCTCCTAACACTATCCAGTTAAATGTTTCATATAATAATGTAAGAAAACGCTTCACCTCACTGATACAAATCCTAATTATTTGAATTTCAATTCTTTTATTGATTTATATGTTTACAATCATCGTCAAATTATTTCTTTATTATTTTTAAATGGTATATTTATATCATTTTTAAGGTGTTAACTGCCACTTCTTGATGGAAAGGCATGATATTTTGAATAATAAAAACACATTTTTTTAGTACTTATTTCCACAATATATTTTTTCGCTCATCGCGAGCATTATCAACTGATAGAATACCATTCACATTATCAACTAATGCTCGCGATGAGCGAAACCGGTCCTGATCAAAAAATATATTGTGGAAATAAGTACTAAATAAATGTGTTTTTATTATTTAAAAAAAGGTATATTTATAATCAAAATAGTACTGTAACTAATTCAAATCAATGTAACAGGTTTGATGGAATTTACTTATTCCTGACAAATCCTAGTTTACAGCTCTAATAATTTTACTTTTCTATGCTGGAAAAAATTTGAATTTCAGTGTTGTGTAATTTTTTTTTCTTATAGATAACTTCGTTAGCCCCACTCTCGGATTATCCTTCATATGAACATGTGAGAGGTCTCAATGCAGATTTTAACAAAATACACTCTATTGTCGAATTGGAAGGTACCCGATTCATTGATAACTTTATTGAGCTCTCATTGCGCTCCAATAAATTTAAATCGGTAAGATAATCTTTTAATTTCATTTTGTGTGATTATTTCAAATTGAAAGATAAAACTAAAAGAAAATTTCATTTTCACAGATACCAACCTACATTTTGTCGAACACTTTTGACAGGAATTGGTTTTCAAGAACAATTCATCTAGCGAAAAATTATTTACACTGTGACTGCACGACAGCAAAAGTTCTAAAGGTTTGTAGACAAAAAAATTAATGTGCATATGACAGTTCTATTATACAAAGAATACTCATCACGGCATTGTGTCAACAGATAAATTCTATAAAAGGAGTTATTAAAAACATATGTAAAACAAGTATAGGGTGTGTCCAGTATGCCAAATATTGTTCATTTTTTATGATTGGTCTTCAAATCTATTATTTCATTAACTATAGGTAATTTTTTTTGCAAGCCATTATATTTTGGGCTTTCTTGTTTTTTCGACTTGTGGTTGGCTCAACAATATTATTTAACATTGACCTATTTGTAATACTAAAAAAATGTGATGTAATACACCATGTTCTTGATCATCGTCCTTTGATACTAAAAGTTGACATTTTGGATCAATACCATTCTTACTATCTTACCGATTCAAACCCTTGATGCTTTTTCACGATTCTCACTGTCTAGAATACCCTCGATATCCTTGTCGTTCAATGTTATACTCTTTGATTCAAATCATGTGTAATTTTGAAAAGATAAACAAAAATACTATCATGGACTCTGAAACTTTTTTGAATGGATTTTTTTGCAATATCTACCATTCAAAAAGAGAATCCATGTTCAGGTCTATTATAGCAGCCTAAGCTGATTGGATTTTGAATGTTTCATTTTAATAATGTTAATATACTTGAAATTCTTTAATAGGAATGGCTGCGCAGCAATTCAAAGCATATTCCAGACTATGATGAGATCTATTGTGAAAATATTCAAGTACGTGTTATAGACTTGGTCGAAAGCAAGATGTGTCAGCAGCAGCAACGCGATTGGACTGATTATGTCTACTACGTGATAGCGACAGAAGTTCTTCTGTTGATTGTGCTTATCACCAAAGTGTCTTATGATTATTGGGTTTTCAAATCTGCAGGTTACTTGCCGTGGCCTGCAAGTAAAATGCCCAAACTGCCTTGCGATTGTTTGTGTGAATAAAGTGATCGGATGACTCTCACAAATCTGTATTCAATGATTGTCAGTGATTTATTATATTAGGCTATGAACAACGTGCCTGGTGTGTATAATTTAAAAATTATGTTTAATATTGCTACCTAAGAATCAAAAAACATGTCCAAAATTCAAAGCAGTCAATGCTAGTCATTAGGGTGCTAAAAATGAAAAATGTTATAAGTAATTTTGTATAGATGTCTCCCTTATTTGACAACCACACAATATCTTCAAGATTTTCTTTTGCCAGTCTTGCACGCACTCAAATTCGTCTTTGATGCTTTTGGGACCCTGAATCTCGTCTGTCGCTTCTTTCAACCAGATGAATTCTTTCACAAGATGTAGTCAGAGGGAGGAAGCAGAAACTATCGGGTATGAAGAATCACGGAGGCACAGTATAGTGGACATATATGTTGTAAAATGAACCAGAATCACATTATCTACTTGTAAGTTTTGGTTTGTGCTAATGTCTATGCGGCAATGATGATGGGGCTTAGTATTTATATTTATTTGTTTGGATATCTTGGCATACTGTATTGCATTGATGTGGCGGTATCTTTAAATTTTTAACTGTTTTGTTTCAGAGGTACTATTTCTTTTTTACTTATAAAGGTATTATTAATAACTATATCTTGCCATCTTGATAATAGTTGTCTTTATATTTCAAATATTTTTTTATATCTATCACTGTGTTTACATAGACAATATGACTCATCTTGCCAAATTTATTTATAATACAATCAATAATATTAACAAATAGTTATAAATGGAGTATGAAAATTTAGTAAAAAGAATATATTTTCCGCTAAATACTATACATAACACTTGTAACATCTCAAGCTAGAATTATTATTAGAGAGCATCTTCATGAGAAATATCTCAAAATTATTCCTTGGATATCACAGTTGTAGTACTTTATTTCATTTGTTTAACCATTACCTGCCAATAGGTAGTTTGGAACCATTTATGTCCGTTGCAGCTACATTTTTGACCTTTATTATAAAATAAAAAAAGATCCTAAATAAACATTATGAAAACATCTAATGGAGGATTTGAATTCTTTCTGGAAAGTCTGAAAATAATCTTATAGATCTTTTATTTTGTATGACTTTCGTTATATATTTAAAAGTTTGTGGTACAATCAAACATTTTTTCATTAAATCTGTTTTTCTGAAACCGGAGGCCCAGTGCTTTTAGGTACCCTATTTGATTGCAGTGTCTACTGGTTTAATTCCAGTACAGATAATTCTGCGCTTACAAATGTGGATGTTTGTAATGTTTATATCCCCTCTCATCCATCTGAATCACAAAAAGACTAGTAGCAAGATTGATTAACTATCTACTAGTCTTTTTGTAGAAATAATTTTCTATCCTAGTCCTCTCCGAAACAGAGATTAGATAACTGAATAACAAGCAGTTTATAAGCTTTGTGTGGAAGTCTGGAAACTTTTGATGATTACTACTAATATAACTTTTAATACACCCAGTCCTTTTTTTACGCGATACATTGGTTCCAGAAAAAGGCGCGTAAAAAAATCACAACTTTCATATAATTTGATAAATTGGTTCCAAAAATTTAAATATCGCATAAAAAAGTACCAGAAACGTATGAAAAACCAAAATTTGCTCTTCAAAATTCGTGTTAAAAAAATATATATTTTATGATTTTATATGAATTATTCGCTGCTGTCACTCTCGGTTGCGAAATAAAATCGTTTGCGATTTTTTGAACGAAAGTATTGAATTTTGCATGAATCTGAATTTTGCTCGGACTCTTGTTCGAAATCTTGAATTTTGCTCGGAGATTCTTGATACGAGTCAATTCTTGATACAATATGAAAATAATATTCATATGAAGAAATCGCGTAAAAACGACTGAAGCACGTAAAAAATGTAACGGTGCCGTCCAAAAAAACCATGTATAATCGAATTTGCGTAAAAAAAGGACTGGGTGTAATGTGTTTTAATTCTTCTGAATTCATTCTTTCATTGGGTAATGTAAAAAAGAAAGTCATATGTTCTATGAAAGAAGTATTTGTCAGTAAAAGGATAATTAATTGATTATTTACAAAGATCTCTCCAAAGTTAAAGTTTGCTCTTAGTTGTATTTTTATTTATGATTACAGTATTGTGTTTCGAGGCTTATAATAATTCTACAGTTTTTTATTTTGTGATTGCTCATTTTTACTGTTAAGCATATTGTCAATTATATTCAATTACAATTTTTGAAGCTATATTGTAAGAAAATTATATATGTAAATTAAATAACATAACTAAACTTAGTCAGGTATGTAAAAGGTAATTTTTGTGCCTGAAAAAGAGAATAAAGTAATAATTTATAATGGTTCATTGTTAGACAAAGAATGTTTATTAAAAAATAATGCCATAGACTGCCCGTATTTTTGTAAGGTAAAAAGTGTCAACTAAATTGTGATGGAAATATTTATTAACTGGTTAAAGAATTGATTCAAACTCAGACATACTTTTACACCTAAATAACTGAATTATTTATAGAACTTTGACAGCGGCATGAATTGCAGAAACATATGAGGCATTAATCTATGCGCTAAACATAGATTAATTTTTAATTTACTCAAACTACAGGTTAATATTTTAACAATGTATATTTTTATCAATAAGTGGGCTAAAAATTGCAGTTTACTTACATAAACATGACGTATGTGTGATAATTTAAAAGTTTGGAGGCTAAGCACAAGAAGTGAATCACACGAGTGAAATAATTGTCTTAATTTAGAAATAAACTAATATCTCTTATGAATCCTTAGTTTTGCCGTTGTAATAATTTTCAATGTGTTTTTGAAGCCATATAGAAATGTGCCTTATTTTATTTTTCTAACAATATACATGTATATATGCCTTACTTGACAAGACTTGTGTAGATATAATTATTATTTTTCATATTATTACATCTATACACATGTATAGATGATTTTATATTTTCAAAGTGTAAATAAGACTGAATAAATATCATTTTCACTATTCAATATTTTTGGTTTTACAAATCATTCTTTTACAGTCCTATCAGTGAAGAGAAAGGCTCTGTTTTATGAATGGTTGAAGTAACGCATTGCCGGTTTCAATTTCTAGATTTGTATGGTAATAAAAAAAAAAAAGAAGATAATATTTAACACGGTGAAAAAATAGCAATGTATTTTAGTTCTACAAAATTATTTTTAACAAATATAGTTGATAGCTATTTCGGCTCACGCCATCGTCAGAACTGTGCTTAAACTAACATTTGCTTATCTATATATAGCTGTGCAGAAAAGGCACACAACACCTTCTCTCTCCTGTTCCAACGGCCTAGCTTGTTACTTTAACACAATGACACAAAATTTTCAAAATTCTAAATGAAACAATAGGTGTCTGACAATAAGATTATATGTGGGACGGAAGTGATCCTTCTGGAAGTAAATCAGACCACCCCTTTGTGCAACGGCTGGACAAGTGGGGATACTATTATGTTAGTTTGTTTGTTAAGAATCCTTTGTGATAATTGGTGTCTATTGATTTCCAGCTGTTCCAAAGCCGTCATTCTCCGACCCTTATTACAAAGATGCAAACATATAGGAGCTGATTTTGAATTTGTATTATGTGATTCATTAATAACGTGATTAGCAAATTGTGAATCTGTTTTTTTACTGTTGAATGATCTTACATGTTCCTTAGCTCGAGTAGATATACTTCTACCTGTCTGTCCGATATAAACGGATAAACATGAGCCACAGGACATTTTATAAATACCGCTTCTGTCCAGTTTATTGATTTTATCTTTACTATTTTTAAGATGTCTGCCTAAGTCATTGTTGACCTAGAAAGCTACGTTAATTGAGTTTTTAATCTCCCGGAGAATTTTTTCGCTTATGCTACCTAGGTAGTTAATAGATTTATAGAAGCGGTTATCTTGTATTGGGTTCGGGTAAATGAGTTTTCTAGCTCACTAGGATCACTTCCGTCCCACATATAATCTTATTGTCATAGACACCTATTGCTTCATTTAGAATTTTGAAAATTTAGTGTCATTGTGTTAAAGTAACAAGCTAGGCCGTTGGAACAGGAGGGAGGATGTGTTGTGTGCCTTTTCTGCACAGCTATATATAGATAAGCAAATGTTAGTTTAAGCATAGTTCTGACGATGGCGTGAGCCGAAATAGCTATCAACTATATTTGTTAAAAATAATTTTGTAGAACTAAAATACATTGCTATTTTTTCACCATGTTATAATGGAGTTCTACCAAGTGAATGCCAATTCAATCAATACAATAATATTTATAAAATAGATAGAATTTTACTTGTAACTAAAAGTTGCTCTAACAAATAGTCTTGCATGTTCAATTATTCCCAAATAATGTCCAAAAATTCCCATTGTTTCTTACAACACAGATATTTTTATAGGAAAGAAGACCCATGTCAAAAAATGTGTTTTATGCCTATAGATGGTGAAGGAACCATATAGATTCGCAGCAACTCTTAAAACATCAACAGTGAATAAATATTTATCATATCTTGTGCAGTTTTTTGCCATATTCAAAAAATGACCGTTATAATCTAGCAGGTTAATAGAACATGATACCGTTATAATCTAGCAGGTTAATAGAACATGATACCGTTATAATCTAACAGGTTAATAGATCATTATATTATGCTTTTGATTTATAATATATGATAAACTAATTATATATATTATAGATCAAAAGCATATGTATATTTATATTTGCTGATAAAAATGTGTTGAGATATAAATTTTCCCAACGTATTATTCTGGCCGCAAGGTATCTCTGTGAATTTTAACCTTTGTAGAAATGTAAACCAAATATCAATATCAATGAGATGTCCAACGGGTCATGCGCATGGTTTTGTCTATTACTACACGATAATTGAAAGTACTAATTTAGGTAAACAAACAGCTTTCAGATTGAAGTTAAAAAGTAAATAATATTAAATAAACCGCAAAGGGAGTATAGGCTGTTAGTATCAATTACAGACCTCACAGGCCAAAATTCTAGTATGAACGGCATTTTTTTTATTTCATGGAAGGCATAGGTATTGGTGATGGGGTTTGAAAATTCATGTTCATCCATTCAATTCTAAAATCAGCGAATCGCAATAATGGCTACCTAACTACTAGTTCTGTTCTAGCTTTAGTCCTACTCTGCAACAGAATTGCACAACCTAAGCAGTTTTTGTAGAAAAAAAACTCTGTTGACACTTCCATGAGGAGACTAAACTACACAATGGGTAGGAACATGGATTAATAAAAATTCTAAACATTCTGTTGTACATTGTTGCATTGGACACATTTATAAACTTTTATTTTGAGCGAAGACAAGTAGGGGGTGGACATAGTGAAAAACATGCTAAAAAAAAGAAACAATTTTTTATATTTTATAAAATATTTAATGAAAAAATCAAGTATTGCAGAACTCTTCTGTTTAATGATCTTTCTTCTTGAACGACTTTTTTGCTTTGGCCTGGAGAGTTTTTTTGTTTTTGCCAAATGGTTTCTTTTTCATATGATCGGCAATAACCCCTCTAACTTTATTAGGACGTGGTTTAGTTTTATTATTGTCTTTACGTTCTTTCTTGTCTTCACTATCGCCATCTCCGATTTTCCGTTTCTTCATTGTTTTTTTGTCATCACTGTCACCTGATTTTCTTCTGAAATATGAAAACGAATTACTTTCTTTTTCAATAAATCTCTAATCAATGAATTGATATATAAAATTAGTTGGTCTGTATGTTCTTCAGCGATTATTCAGTTCTCTAGCGGATATTCCAAAGTTTACATCTCACAGCTTTTTTTGAGAAATATATATTTTCATATTTCACCCATCATGTATATGTGATGCTTCAAAACAGTAAGAGCACAAAAAATATATGGAAAAGATGTAGTCAACATTTGTGCATGTTTTCAGTGACAATACAAAGTGTAGTGCTTATTGAAAGTTATTTAAATTTTACTATCAATGAGATAGCACTGTAGATACTAAGGAGAGCTTTTTATTGCATTGGGAATGTTAATACACAGCCACATAATGCTTTTACATCCAGAAAACAAATTCTGACTCGAGTTGTGAGATGCTGCCTTTGATTTTTTTTTTCCTTTGATTTCATTGCTTGATTTTATAACTATCTTTTCCGGTCTTTATATAATGCTCTCTGCAAAATAAAAATCCAAATACAAAGTGAAGAAGAATCTTAAAAGCTATGTAGCTATCTTGAATCAAATCCCAAATAACATTATATAAATGGAATTGAAAAATTGCCTAAATGTTATACCAAATAATAAGCCTTGGCGTGTGTGTGATGTGAGATACAAAAAAGTTTTTTTATTCACACTAATTCAAACTTTATACTATATTTCTATTTCCTGCCCAAATTTATTACATGAGTCGAACAACATTTATACTAATGTCGCAGAAACCTTACAGATAAATGTTTTGATTATAAACACAAATTTCAAAAATAAAATGATTCAACATTTTGAAATTTAAAAAAAAAATGTTTATCTCAGGTGAACATCGATAAATATGTTGTGATAATTTATAAATTGTTTAGAAAATTATCAGATATAAAATAACTTACTTCCATCCCCTTCTTTCTGGTAATTCTGTTGATATGTCTTCTCTTTTAGGGGCGAATTTAAGGAGACTTTTGCGGTTCTTTCTAGTTTGTTTCAGTGTTAACATGAATTCTGGAACTTCACAACCAGACTGTTTCATAACAACTATAATACTGCAAAAAAGAATTGACCACCAAAATTGATTAAGAAAACTGAATAAATTTGCTGTATCTATTAAAGATAATGTAACAATAAAAATTTTAGAATATAAACAATACACCCAGTCCTTTTTTTAAGCTATACATTGGTTCCAGAAAAAGGCGCGTAAAAAAAATCACAACTTTCATATTGTTTGATAAATTGGTTCCAAAAATTTAAATATCGCCTAAAAAAGTACCAGAAACCTATGAAAAACCAAAATTTGCTCTTTAAAATCCATGCAAAAAAAATGTATATTTTCATGTCTTTATTGCTTATAAAAATATAATGAGACTATAAATTTTTTTTTTTCACTTATATGAATTATTCACTGCTGTCACTCTCGGTTGCGAAATGTAATCGTTTGCGATTTTTTGAACGAAAGTATTGAATTTTGCATGAATCTGAATTTTGCTTGGACTCTTTCTTGAAATCTTGAATTTTGCTCAGAGATTCTTGATATGAGTCAATTCTTGATACATTGGATTTATTTTGTTGTTACACGGGTAATTTTTTTTTTACAATAAATTCCGTTATAAGTTTTTGGGTTGTTTTCTGCATTTTCTTTGGCTGTAATTCTTTATAAAGTTCCGTGTAGTTTATCATACAGTCTTAATTAATTTTGAAATTTTCTAGGACGCTTAGTATCGGGATCGTATGTATGTAATGTTTGTCAAAGTGTATTTAAAAAAATGGAATGCTTTACAAAATTAAGTTTAAAAAATACACATTTTTTTATTTAAAAAATAATGAAACGTACATGCCTAGCATCATATACAAATTTCTTCTTTGAAACAAATTATAGGAAAAAATCGATATAGATGTAACGGTGTCATCCAAAAAAATTGCGTATAATCGAATTCGCTTAAAAAAAGGACAGGGTGTATATTAATTTTTTCAGCCATGTCTATACCCAATGTAGAGTAAACATACTTCTTAATCCTCTGATTGCTAATATCTCAACCGTTGAGACGGCTGCTTTTTCTGTGTTGATAGTTGATACACAAAAATATATGAATTAAAAGTGGCTAAAACGTTCTTATACCTGCTAAATTTTGAGTTGATGCATTGCTTGATTTGTCCTGACAAACTCAATAAGATTGTTTCAAACCAATATTACTCAATAAATTTTTGAAGTCAAGGTGTTGGATTATTCTTTAAACGGCTCAGCAGGGAATGAGTTAAAGAACATATCCCTGGAAGTTGCTTTGAAAACTGGTTGTAATTCAGTCACTCAACCTCCTTTTAAGTCAAAGGATGGAAGGATCGAGCTTGGACAAGACTTACAGTTAATCAATTGCTGTAACTGTACTCTGTCTTTAGCACCAGATGACCCAGAGAGAATTTAAACAGCATAGAAAAGAATGACTTTGAATACTCGACTAGAACACCAATTGAATGTAATTAAGTGAATATGTATATTCAGGAATATTACTGACCTCTTGAGATTAGGAATATCATCTTGTGTGAAGAAAGTGACTGCTCTTCCTTTCTGACCTGCTCTGCCAGCACGTCCAATTCTGTAATTACAATACCATCCAAATAAGGATTAAAGAATAATAAACACTTTTAAGGTGTTAACTGTCACTTCTTGATGGAAAGGCATTATATTTTAAATAATAAAAACACATTTTTTTAGTACTTATTTCCACAATATATTTTTTGATCAGGACCGGTTTCGCTCATCGCGATCAGTTGATAATGCTCGCGATGAGCCAAACCGGTCCTGATCAAAAAATATATTGTGGAAATAAGTACTAAAAAAATGTGTTTTTATTATTTAAAAAAAAAAAAAAAAGAATAATAAACCATAGCAAACAGATTGACAAATCCTGTAAACAGGTAGTTCACAATGTATAGTTTTCTCATGGAGCTGTATCACCACAATGTTACATCTATTGTTTATTTGCTTTTTTGGGGTAACTAGCAGTGCGTCATTTAATTTTGTGGATATGTGACCCTATCATACTTTGCTTCGACGATATTCACTCTGTATCACTTTTAAGGTGTTAACTGTCACTTCTTGATGGAAAGGCTGATGATTGATGAAATTTTAAATAATAAAAACACATTTTTTAGTACTTATTTCCACAATATATTTTTTGATCAGGACCGGTTTCGCTCATCTCGAGCATTATCAACTGATAGAATACAATTTACAAACAAGTCTATTTATACAAAACAAAAAATTATTTCACTCTGTATGTATAGCATATAGTCATTACATGGTGCCTCCATATTTCTCTGTCACCTGCCAGTTGCTTTGCTTCTTCTCATGACACGCCATAATCCCTCAGTTCTGTTGAGTACATCCTATGGATAATACCTGACGGTCATCTGGGATGCAGGAATCCCAGTGAACTTCACCAAAAGAGGCAGGTGGGTTTGAAGCTATAAGGAGGCATGCATAGTATGTGACTACACTAGATCCAGTGTCGTTATATGACCACTGATGTAACAGGGCAGTTGCTTGGTATATAATATTTCCTTATCTCCAAATTCCTCATAAAGTCAAACCACCTCACCGTTAATATGTAATGCAAGCTTTGATTCTCGAATGATATGCAATCATGAGTAAATATATTTCATAATAAAAAATAATGATAACAGTTGCGGTTTATTTTATATTCAAACTATCAGTGTGAGATTGTCTTCATTACTTTAAATTTCGATAGTTTTGTCTACATCATTGCATAAATTTAAAAAAAAAACCTATTGGGGAAATGTCGCACTATACAGAAGTAGAAAATTGTGATAAATATGTTTAGGCAGCACTACTGTAAAAATCAGTTTCAGGAAATAATGGAAAAAATAAAATAATTAATACCTGTGTACATATGAGATGGAGCTAGGTGGAAAATCATAATTAATGACTAGGTTCACTCCTCGGAAGTCAATTCCTCTTCCCATTAATTCAGTACATATCAACACCCAAATTTTTCCCATTCGAAAACTTTTAACTACATTGTCTCTCTGAAAATACAAAATCAAATGTTTATTTATTTTTCAATATGTCAAAGATTTCTACTAAATCTTTTAAAACAATCTACACAGCAAGTCTTAAATATGGTGACAATTATGCATATAATTTATAATTTATGATATCGACTGAAAGTGCTTGATGTCAACATTATATTAGAATATTCGAAATTTTGTAGAATTCTACATGTTTTGTTCCTTGTGACCCAGGTTTCGTCCAAAATTTCGCTGGAACTAAAATTATTGATATATTTGATTTTTTATAATGTCTTCCTCATGACAATATACTTCTTTAAGAGAAATGAATTGTTTTTTTGCAGCATTAATGCATAATACCTACTTGTAACTGTGTTCTATCAGCGTGAATGACATCAACATTTATACCATCATATAGCAACTCTTTGAACAGCTGTTTGGCTCTGTCTTTACTTTGAACAAAAACTGAAAAAAAATGGTATCAATTATTATAAATATTATATTACCAAAAATGGTGAAATATTCTAAGTTACATAATATTCATTTGAAATGGCACCAGTGATAATGATAACTAAGGTATTTACTTGGTAAAACTCCACTAACATTACTGGATTAGATTAGCAGAAATATAAAAAAAATACAACTACAGTCCAGTAGTAGTATGGATTTGAGGTTAGGTTTTAAAAAAAAATCTGTAACCTGATAATATTTTTATTGTATCAGGTTCAATATGGTGTTAAATGATATTTACCTAAAACGGGAGGCTTGAGCCCTTGCTGAACGAGCTGTCTAAATGCAACTAATTTGCCAGACTCACTTCCTACGTATAGAAGTTCCTGTTCTACTAGCTCCGTTGCAGCATTCCTGAAATATAAGTATTATAAAATAAGATAATATTTCTCCCCAAAGAGTCTATGAGTGTTTTAAACGACAAATATAGTAACATTGTATTGATCTTATCAGTGGAATAACAAATTATAAATATTGAAATGATAGTGTTTTTTAAAAAAGTATAAATTGCCTGCCAAGTAATCAAAAGTAACAAGAAATTTTATTATACAAATTATATGTTAGACACAGCTGTTTTTTCTTACGGTAGTATAGTAATTAGATATAAGCATATTTTAATACTAGGGAATTAGTCTGTTTTATTGGAAGCATGCAGTTAAGTATGATGGTTATTAAATTATTTATGAAGCAAATGTTTTCAATTAATTCTTTTGCAACAACAGTTTTCAATACCTTTGACCCACAGTGATGCACAGTAATTGATCCATATTTCTACGGCACCAATCGACTACTATCGGCGTCTGGGTTGCACTAAATAGTGATAGATTTGCATCTGTTCCACATGCGTTCATAACCTTTTCAAGTTGAGGTCTAAAGTCTGATTCGTTGCTATCCGAACCTTCAAACAATTTGTCAGCCTCATCAACAACCAGCCATTTAATTCTGAAAAAGAAAAGAATGATTTAATAACGTAGATAATTTCTTCTAACTAATATTAATAGTAGCATGTAAAAGAAAGTGATCAAAATAGAGACTCAGAAAAAGTATTTTTCCAAGTTCACTTGTTCTATTCTATTCAATGCCATAAATAAATATTGATTAGATTTGCTAAGTAACTAAGATTGGGAATGGTTTATGAGAAGCTGTATCTCAGTGCAAGCCGATTTACTCTTGAATTTTCCTAAATCATAAGTACTGACTACAGTGAATTTGAACAAGTAGGCTCTGAAGGGTCATTTGAGTATTATAACTAACTGCCATCACCAATATTGTATCTGTAATATTTGTACATCTAAATTCTTTGCTACCTTACCATATTAACTTCAGAGTTTAAATTTACATAGATCATGTAAATTTGAAAACAGTATCTAGATCATTTTCTGGAAAACGAGTAGAGTATTCTATATTTATTTAATAATTGAAGAAATATCAATATGCACATACTTATCCAAGTTGATGGGTGAGGAATCTTGATCAAGCAAATAGCACAATCGATTTGGCGTACTTATGAGGAGATCTGAAACCAACGATAAGATTTGACAATAGGTAAATTTTCTTTATTTATACATCAAATAGTTTTTGACGATGAAGTTTTACTTTTGTTTATTTTATATTTACCAGTTTTTCTCAATATGGCCCTCTGGCTTTCTATTTTATCTTGACTTATTTTAGGGACAAAGTTAATGGAAAGGTTAGTCCCCGCACTCAGTCGTAGAGCTTCTCTGTAAGTCTGTTTTGCCAATTCTCTCGTTGGGCACAGAACGAGAGATCGGGGACCTTTCGAAGGACTCTTCAACATGTGCAATAAAGGCAGAACAAATGCAGCAGTTTTTCCTGAGCCTGTTGGAGCGCATGCAAGAATTTGACGGTTCTGAAACAAAATGAATGTAAAATATAACGCAAGTTTTATACGGCATAAATAAAAACAGAAATTAATATTTGAAATCATGATCAAAGAGTAAATATATTTAATATATTCAAAATCATACTGAATATTAAAAAAATAAATTATGAAAGATAACATAAATGTATACTTATGACATTTGTATATCTTATCAGAATATCATAGGAGATTCAATTTTTGAGCAGGCTCAAGAGTATTAGAAAGGGTTATATATTATATTGCTTGCAAAAATCAGGGACAGAGAGATAATCAATAATGATGAAATCCTGTGGATGCAGGAGTAGATTTAAGATGATATCATAGATATTATTGGAAATACATATTCCAGCCTATATCGTTGTAACCCTTTTATTCTCATTTGCTTGACAACACTGGCACTAAGTAACTTATCCACAAATATGTTTGCTTCAAAGATTCTTTATTTTGTGATGATTATTTTGTCTTTTTACTGCATAGATGGCTGTGGAATCAATTTTAAAAACAATAGTTAATTGAATTTGACAGATAAACTACCTCCAGCATACAAGGGATCGCTTGTCTTTGTATAGGAGTTGGTTCCATATATCCACATTGAATAAGATTGTCCACCAACGACTGAGGGACTCCATATGTGTCCATGAGTGAAAAGAAGTCTTTGAGAGGTGCTGCTGGTTCTTGACCGATAACACGGATACCATGTTCACTACGACGATGTCGAGCCTGAAAAACAGTAGGTCAAATGAAATTCTATATGTTCATATGTTCAAGCTGAGTCAAAAATCCTATTATCAATTTTGCACTCGACAAAGGCACATGAGCACTCATACTGTTACATGGATGGTAATGTTTTCATACTAATATTTTATATTGAAATAAATAATCACTTTTTTATGACACCTAATACATTGTCCTGAATCTTGCATTGATAATATTTATAATGTAAAAACACAGTTAAAAAATATATTTATAGCATAAAAAATGTTTATGCAGTTGCATCGTTTTTACAAATTTATCTAATATATTCAGACTAAGTTGTATGATATAGACTAAACGCCAAAATAAACAACGCATTTACCTCTTCACGTTCCTTAGCTGTCTGTTTTTGTAGAGAAACTTTTTTAGATCTTCTTCGTTTACTTTTTTTCTTAATACCTGATTCCGTAACCGTTAAATCACTAGTAAGTTTAAATTCATAGTCTTCTTTTTGTTCACCCTGTGTTGGTTTTTCTTCTCTATTGATAGAAGCGTTGACACAGTTTTCTACTTTGATTTCATCTTCTACTAAATTCAAGAACTTGGAATCTGGGACGTCTATTTTTGTAATGGCAGATATGGGCTTTACTTCCTAAAAAAGCGGAGGAGTAATTAATATAACTATTGAACATTCAGAGATCTATATATCACTCACAGTTGTTACTTTCTTGAATTATACATTTCAAAATAATATTAGGTTAGGTCAAACATTCAAATCTAGCACGTTATAAAAACCTTTTTCGCTCCAAGAATTTTTGACTTAAATGTCAAGCCCTTTGTTAATTTTTTGAATATATCATAAGCATCCATATTTTAGCTTTAATGCAAGAAATTTACACTCGGAATACAGCATGTGAGACTGAAGTTTGAATTGACAGTTCATAGACCACAAACTATATACTATACCATAGACGTATATTTAGATTTAGATATAAGGTATCAAGTCTATGGTTTGAACTGTCAAAATATTTCTATATATATATAGTTATATATATAGAATATATATATAACTATATATATTTCTATAATATGACTATTAGACCTTGTATACACTGAGATACATATTTCTGCAACTATGTACAGAGTTTCTATAAATCCTCGCATATCATATAAACAATATAAACTATAGGCTCCTAGACTTCTTTGACCCACTGCTGTCTTTTAAAAAAATATTCAAAACCCAAAAAATATATACTTATATATTTTTGAAAAAAGTTTTTTTTTCTAAAATTAAATAAAAGAGAAAAGTAGACATTTTTAAAAATATATTTCTTAATAATATATACCGATATTAAGTATACATTATAATTTACAATAACATATGAGGATGCGTGTTGGAATTTCAATATCAGTTCAAGCTTTGTATACTTCCACATATTTGATACCCATAGTCCGAGTGTTGTCTTTTAGCATTTTTAACAATTTTATAACACGGATGCAATATAAATGACTGAATCTTGACATTTATTATAAAATCTTGATATGTATGACGTAATACCACCAATTTTTTTGATATTGTGCAATTCGTTAATTGCAATAACCTGACCAAAATATTTTTTGAATTAAATCACAATATGGTATTTTGGCTTTAAAAAAAATGAAGAAAACAAATTGTAAAAGTATTTATTATCATAAAATAGCAAAATGTAAATTATACAAGTAGTTTACACACAGCGAAAAAAATTAGTGTATAAAAGTTAGGCATGGTGTTTTGCCATTATTTGAATCAATATTACAATAAACTCATCATCAAAGTGAAATCTCCATTTTTCAGTAATTGAGAATAAACCTAGTGTCTGATTGGAAATCTATGTTGTAAAAAATATTAAATGTGTGCCTTCAAATGTTGACGACAAATATATGGATTGAGTTTTTCTACTAATGAAACTTTTAGAAATTGATACAACTGTCGTAAATTGAGTATGTCAAATATTAGTTTTGATACAAATGAAGGAATATCAGTCTCTGCTTGGATTAAATTCTACTCATATTTTGCAACTTACATTTTTAGTGATTTCTCATTATTAACCATCCATTGTTTTCTAAAAACTCTACAACTGAGTAAAAGAGATAATAAAATTGACTTGACGACCTATATACTTCATTGAGGAGAAGCCAAAAATTCTAGTTTTGAAGTAGTCCGATCAATGTGGCAATGAGTTCATAGCATTCAGAGGATTACTGAGATTTTTTGCAACTAATTGTTGATGATTTACACAATGCACTGTGAATTTAAATATATTGATAGGCAAATGATTTCAGTCATTTAGTAATACAACCGGTGGAATAATAAAGTAATCAATTTTCATTTTATTTAAAAATAATCAACATATCAAATATTATAAATACACAATAAATAAATATATTGTCATTGCAAATTAGAAAGATAAAGGTACCCCTTGATGTGTTTTCATGATATTAAATTAGTAGAGAGCTGTTCTCTGGCTACTTGGCTATAATGTGAAATGATTAGATGATTTTTGGTATTTAACACAAAGCGATCAGTTAACATAAACATTCAAAAAAGAGCCATTCATGATGAAAAAATAAATAAATGAGAAAATCTCATGATAAGAAGCCTTTTCAACATGTATAACATTCAAATGAATATTCTAAATGTATAATAAAAAGCCATCACAACACTTAATGATAATTACACAAATGCTATATTTCTTACTAGATGAATACATTTATTATCTTTCAGCTACTGGAAAAAACTCATTCCAAACTGCATATCTATCACAAAACAAGCAATTTTTCATTTGAAGTTCTCTTCCAATGTCCATATATGATTTATTATTTTTATAAGTTTGCCAAGTTACATTATTAAGTATAGGTGACATTTCCGGTGTGGGATTGCTGTAATAATAAAATTAATGATTAAAAAACTCGACAAAAAAACTGTTATGAACAAACATTTAAGGTTGGATAGTTGAAAGATAATCTTATACACACCCGAATATTGCAAAATCTGTCCACATTTTTGTAATCCTTTTGACGATTGTGTAATCAGGATGCATGATATCAAATTTTGGGAAATTGTTCATACGAAAAAGATATATTAAATCATCACAGTGGACAGCACCTAAAAAAGAATTGATGTCTTGTTTTAGAACTGCATATAAAGAAATATTTTTAGTAACCATGTGGGATTCTTATGAAGAGTAAGTAAATGGACTGCCAATGGAATTATCAACAGACAATTTTCTACAATCACGGCTTCTCCCTCGCAGTTGGTCAATTCCTTATGTTTCAAAAAGAGTAAGGATAAGGTAAAAATAGGTCTAGCGGTCAGTTCATCTTCCTTCTTATCATTCCTGTAATGCTAGGTATAGCTATTTAGAACTGAATATATCACAGACTGAATATATCCATGTTTGATTAAAAATCCATGAAATAGATTATGAGACTACAAAAATGTTGAATTGTAAGATAAAACGCTGTCTATATAGATTTTTTTTTTTAATGTATAATATTATTGCCAATATGTGTGTTTTTAAATATTTCAACTGCTTCTATTGATGCCCATTCTCCATCTCTGTTCTTTGGAAAAATATCAGCTTTGGTCATCAATGCATGGGAAAATATCTAAGATTTGAATGGATATTTTATAAAAGATATTAAATTTATTGAAAAATGTAATTGTGTTAATTATTTACCCAAAGGTTTGTGCTTTGTGACATTTGTGCTTTGAAAATAAAAATTGCTATATTGTCCCTTGTAGGTGAATTTATAGAAATAAAGGGTAGCACCACTCTCAACTAGCAAATCAGCGCATCGACGAGTAGGGAAATTGATGCTGGCATCACTGTAGATATTCATTAGTGACGTCAAAGACTCAAAGTTGGTTTGGATTCTTTCAGATTTAAAATAATAGTTTTTCAATCTTTCACTGATTGCTTTTGATCTTGAAGAATTTCTTTCGAAATGAAATGCAGTCGGTGCCATTGTATCCCAATCTTCATTCATTTGTTTTAATTTCTCACCATCTACTATTAAACCTAAGGAAGAAATAGCATTAAAAACCACAGACTAATTTCAAAGATTTATCAAAGAAACAAAAGGTATAATTATTTTTTGACCAAATTAAATTTTTTGCAGTTATCATGTGGGAAATGATAGTGGATGTCAAATTAATAACCAGGCATACTAAAATCACTGTCAAGCTTGCCCGGTTGAATAATACGACATATAAGCTGGCTCTCACATGTGATTGAGTGGTGTTAACGCATTGAAACGACAACTCCGTTATATGTGAGAATCACTTTTAAGGTGTTAATTGTCACTTCTTGATGGAAAGGCATGATATTTTAAATAGTAAAAACACATTTATTTTATTTTACTTTAGTACTGATCATCAGTTGATAATGCTCGCCATGAGCGAAACCGGTCCTGATCAAAAAATATCTTGTGGAAATACTAAAAAAATGTGTTTATACTATATGTGAGAATTTTACAAACGCTCTTGTCAATTGCATTTGTAAACATTTTTGTGTAAAGCCAGCTTTATAGACAACTAAAGTTAAGAGTTGCACAAATCAGTTCCACAAGACAACTTGTCAGTCATGCTTGCTTTGTTGGAACAAGTGTGAATCATATTGCATTTAATAACTTTGTCAGCATGATTTCCTGTCTCGATTACCTTTAATAAGTGTATAATGTTAACCTGTTCGGCCTGTGAAGGTATTTAGATTTTGAATACCGATTGGTGATTGAATGCATATTAAAAGTGATTTAAAATGAAAATTTTTGTAAATTACTTACTGTAAGCAAACAACATAAATTCAAACTCTGTTGCTCCCATCATAATGGGAATATGGGAGAAAATTCCATTTTGAAGAAGTTTGATAGGATCATCTGTTAAGTATTTTTCCTGTCCAAAATCAGATTCGATGACTGGTTTCCATATCATAGCTGGATCATAACTATAGCCCTGAATTAAAATTTTAGACAATATAAGAAGTAGATTCTTTTTTGTAATTATAATATTAAATAATTTACATTATGTTTGTTTGTATTAAAAATAAGTAATACTATAGTGTAAACTTTAATGCCTATTTAAAATCTTGTTTATAAAGAAGGTATGTTCAATGAGTGCTTTTGGTCATCTACCTTTGTTTCTTTAAAATTATGGTCAGCAATCATCACCCGTTGATTGGAACAATATTTTGGATGCAAATGGAAACCCAATCATTAATTAAATACTAGACTAATAATAAATGATGGTGTTACAATCGATTGCATGACCAGTGGCAAATAATATAATTAAAAAGTCTCAGGGGCAGTTTGAAGAACCTATTTTTTAATTAGCAAATTAGTGACGAAAACTTTTTGCAAGATGTTTGATTTAACAAATTAAAAACTTTTTATATGTAGTCTTATCTAATTATGATTTTGTGTAAGTTGTTAGTAAAATAATTATTTTTCAGAGAATCAAAAATATGTGGGTTATGTAAAAGTTATTTTTGAGGTCCTTAAAATTCGGATGCCACAAACACGCCTTGTTGTCGTGTGGTGATATGTCACTGTGAAGGGTCTGTGTCCATTACAAATTTTTGCACCATATTAACAAATACAAATTATTAATTAAAAGGTGTTTAATTAATAAATTCAAGTATAAAACTTACAAGGAAGTCGAAGTAGCTCCTTTGAATTGTTATAGCTGGAATTTGCTTAAGGCAAAATATCATTTCTTTTGTAGAATTAATTGGACACCCAACCAATATGGCTTGTTTTTCAGCTAATTTTCGCTGATTGTGCTCAATATATAAATTTCCTGCAACAGCCCCACTCATGGCTATGACTTTGTGGAATAAACCTGGTAAAATATTGTGATAAGAGTTCATATGCTCAAGAATAAGAGTAGGCAGAAAAAAAACATTATGATAAGTATTCTACGCTTACATCATATTTTTCTACATATCTATCAATATTTAATGTGGTACTCAAATATTTTACTATTGAAGGTGTTGTTTTGATTTATGGTTGAAGTTATATATTCAGAAACACAAGCTAGTTTAACTAGTATTTATAGTACTTATAAATATGTTGTATTAAAATGGTTTGTTAGTGAAGAACTTATTTGCCGTCTATGAGATTAAGGATTGAATATAAAATACCTTTTGCCATTGGTGAAACTAAATGAAGAATGCTGCTTATTGCACCTGCACTTGATCCCATGATTGTAACATTGTCTGGATCTCCACTGAACGCAGCTATATTCTGCTTGACCCATTTCAAGGCTGCGATTTGGTCTTTCATACCGTTATTTCCTGGGGCCACACGGTCTCCAGTACTCAAGAAACCTGTGATTTTAACAAAAGTTACAGCAAAATTCAACTCAACAATGTATGCTGTTATAAATAATGATACTAATATATAAAGCAATCCATTTTATGGTTCTAAAATTTACAGTGGTACAATGAGATAATTTGATAAAATTTTTGATGATTTGGCTTAAATATAAAAAGAAGAACATTATATTTGTGATGGATACAGTGTTCATTTTGCTCAAATTAATTTTTTACATAAAATTGAAATTGATAACATTCAATTTAGACTTTACAATATATATGTACACTGTATGTCTCAAAACGAAAAAAATAAAAGATTGTTTTTTGTATGTCGATCACTAAAGCCTGGCGATTTAAATGGGTTGGTATTTTTGATACTGTTAGAGCAGTTAAGTTTAATTGTCATTTCTTGATGGAAAGCCATGATATTTTAAGCAATAAAAATACAATTTTGTACTATTTCTACAATATATTCTATGAACAGGACTGGTTTTGCTCATTGCGAGCATCATTACTGACTATTAAAACTGATGGAAAAACATGTTTGAATATTTAACTGTTGCATTTGAAGCTGATACATTGAACAAAATCTAAACATTCTAAACTGAAATTTTCTTAGAACTTTTTTTTATTTCATCAAATATATTACCAAAAATAACATTTTAGTTATTAATTCTTTCTGGCCTGTTATTCATTGTCTGAAAATTGTCACAGTTTTAAAATTCACTAGAAGAAAAATATTCATTTCTAAGTTACACAGGCATAAAAATTTTGTTGTAGTTTTAAAATATTTATTCTTTTTACAAGGCAATGACAAATTTTACATACCAAGTGATCCGAGTCGATAATTAAATGACACCAGCACAATATCTCTATCTAGAATGTATTCGGGTCCAGTATATACGCTTTGCCCCGAATTACTATGAAATGATCCGTGATGAATGAACACTATTACTGGCTTTTTATTGTCATTGGGTGATTTGGGAATGCTAGTTGTATACACATTTATGCGAAGGCAGTCTTCGGATGACGCAAGAGCGGGTAAAATATGATAGCAGGCGGGGCCTTCTTCCCTTGCGTCAAATATTCCGTCATAACTTTGAATTGGTACTGGAGGCTGATAAAATCATGAAAAGAGATACATAAATAATGTGCAATTGTCAGGATTTATTGCTTTCATTTGTTTTAAAATACTTAAACCGAATAAAAGTTTACAACTTTACACTCTAGAAAAATACAGTAAATACTTAAATAAAATTACACTAAAATACCTCAAAGCGTAAATCACCAATTGGAGCTTTGGCATACGGTATTCCTCTGAAAGAATAGATAGTCTTTCCAAAATTGGACGTCAACAAACTCCCTTGAATTTGTCCTAAAGGTGTTGAAATAATGGGACTATCTTCAGCATTGTTGGACGCCAACAACAATGACAAGACTAACAAAATAAAAATGTTAAACATGTTGGAGACAATCTTTCTGACTAAAGCTGTCGGAAGATTTCAAAATTTAATCATACAAATATAAAACATACAAATATATACGCAAAGAAGTAAGGATTCAAGAAAATTAACAATTGATTATAGAAAATATGTTTATGTTTTTTTTGTCATATTAAATGCACATTTGCATACACAAAATAGATGTAAATAAAGAGGAAGAGTGATATCTGATAAAACATAAAATGTTAGCAAAATGGTATGAAGCATTTCAAAAAAAATATATATATAATATTGCATCAGTTTTATAAAATACGATCTTCTTGAACTTTTTTAATACAACTTTGAAATAGGATGAGTCATATTATATTTTCTAGGATGAGCAAATATGTAAATGTACATTGAGCGTATAGTGTGAATATTTTTCTTTCTTGCTTTGTCATGTGTAAAGTCAAGAATATGGGTAGAAAAGACATTTTTTTTTTATCCTACTTGCTCATATGCAAATTACCCAGTGTAATAGAGAAAACGAAATGTCAGATTTAAGTCAAACATAAATAAATATACATATAATACATTACACTACATATACATCACATGCTGAGAAAAAAATAATAACAAGAAACTGTCTCAATTTCTTTTTTTGACTATGACAACCTGGCTTTCTAACTTTTAAATTAAATCATATAATGGACCACAACTTACATATAGAGAATGTCATTTCAAATTCAAGGTAATTAATAAATGTAATATACAGAGAGAGAGAGAGAGAGAAAGTTTCTGCATCATATTATTGCAATTATACAAAAGAAATTCTGTAAATAATTGATTCATAACTCATTTCTTTGAATTAATCAAAGTCAATGTCCTTATTATACATAAAAGATAATGGGTTTCATTGTTTTCTATTCATGAATTATTATTTGATATCACAATGACAGAAAAGTTCTTTCAAATGACAAATTCTTAAGAATGCACTTTTTGTAGATCATAGATAATAAGTTTGTTTCTAAGTGCAAATGAGAAAGGTTAGAAAAAAATCTTCTGAAAAAGTATAAGCAAAAACTGTTTTGCAAATATTGCTCATAAATATTTTGGCAATGAATTGTGCTTAATATAAAGAAAATAAAAAATCGTTTACACATATGCTTACATATTGTTTATATGCTAATTACTTTTCTCAGTCAATAGCATCAAGATTTTATCTATTTCTTTTAAATTTAATAACTGCTTCTATAGCATGGCAAACAATACAGTGCCTAGGATTTTTAAATAGGCGAAATTTTAAAATAACTTTTTAAAATAGGATTACATGTAAATAGCTATGTGACTTTTGAGTAAAGTAAAAAGAAAATCAAATACGATAATTATTATTCAGTGATTTATTTACATATGTAGACTATAAAATAATGTAATCGTGGAAAGGTAGTTTATCATATTTGAATCGTACAAAGTTTCAACAATTTATATTTGATATTGAAATTTCATCAAGCATCTTCAGTCGATATCATAAATTGTAGTTTATCATATTTTTATGTGTCACTGGATAAATGATAGAGGAACTGATATCCATTAATCACGGAGGAGTAGAATAGTGAGATCATAATTTCCTTAATCCTCCCCGCATTGAATAAGTTTTTTATGCACAAACTGACAATTAATTGATGGCTCAGATTCAGTCTTTCTCACATACATTGGGGAAACATATATTTTTTTAAAGCTTGGAGTTGCATGGAAACGAAAAACATGTAAATAAAATGATGACTTATTGAACTCGTTCAAAGAATACCTATTTTTGTGAATATTTCCAGACAAAGTTTCCACTCTTCAAAAATGCAGTATACAAGATAAAATCATTTTTCTGT
The DNA here is from genome assembly GCA_028555115.1 of Himalopsyche japonica. NCBI lineage: Eukaryota > Metazoa > Arthropoda > Insecta > Trichoptera > Rhyacophilidae > Himalopsyche > Himalopsyche japonica. The sequence continues at coordinate 118,644 of JAHFWJ010000813.1, forward strand.
TCCACTCACCTTTGCAAATTATTGTTTCCAAACACTAATTTATTCAAATGTAAATATAAATCTTGATTCACCAATGCGTATCCTTGCAGTTGTTTTGAAGAAGGAGTATCATTACTCTCATAATTATGAGGCATTGGCCAATGAAATGCAATGACAAAGATCACACTCTGACTTTGAGTTGATAATGAGATTATAATTTTTATATACATAATATTTTTTTTGTATGTAAAGGCAATAGTGATATGCATTCATTTAAAGAATATAAATAATAGCTACTGTATTTCCATTTCTTTTGTGAACTATGAAAAAAATGTGGTGCCACCTTCTTACCATTATTATATTAAACGATGTGGAATTGGTTCGCATTTTTTGTACAAAAACTTACAATGCAAAAGGTAATTTCGGCGAAAACAATTCAGATATATTGCGATTCATTGATTCAATTCTTTTACAAATTGTAATACCTTTTCATTGTAGCGTGACGAAAATATTTAAAATTATTTACTGGCATAGTTTTTAGAAATAATAATTGTACAATAAATAGTTTTAAAACAATGAGCAATAGACATTTCATTGATTGAATTGGCATTCACTTGGTAGAACTCCATTATAACACGGTGAAAAAAATAGCAATGTATTTTAGTTCTACAAAATTATTTTTAAAAAATATAATAGCTATTTCGGCTTATGCCATCGATTTTTGTAGAACAAAAATACATTGTTATTTTTTTCACCGTGTTAATAGACATTTTCTTGGTGCAGGGGTCAACGTTGCTGGCTGATCTACTAAAACTCCTTCCCACCCATCTGATCCAGAACTAGGTTATAGAGAAATCGGTTATTTTAGCCATATCCCTTCCACCCTAACTGTTTTTGTAAAAGAAAAAGAGCCTGACCAACTGAATAATATAATCAGTTCTTGTAGAAAAAGTCTGTCACAACTCCACAGGTAGGTAGTCACATGCTCCTAATTGGGAGCAAACATGGATTAAAAAACAATTTGTAACCTTGTGAAGTTTATGTATTTATGGAATTTTAGATTTCTGAGTGCATAATTTTGGATATCTTGGTATTATATTCAATAAGATTTTTTTTTAAGTGCAGTGAGCAATAGCTTCAAATTGTATCATAAGTCACTATATTATGCAGATTATTTTGGAACATTATCTGCTCAAGAACTGATAAGAAATATCCAGTGCCGAATTTTCATTTTTGATTGAAATGTAAATGTTTATATTGTTTTTTGTTTGATAATTGAATTTTTCAAAATATGCGGTTTGTTAATCTTTGTTTGATTTTTGGTGCCCGTATGTTATTGGAAACAGATCATCCCAAACTCTGTATCTATCACAATAAAGGCAGTTTTTGATTTGAAGTATGCTTCCTATATCTGCGTAAGCTTTTTTATCCTTTTTGTATCGTGGCCAGGATACATTGTTAAGAAGAGAAGATTTTTGTGGTGTAGGGTTGCTGAAACGAAACAATTAAATCTATACCTTTAGGAATGATTTTAACAGATAATGATCCAGTGACTTGTTATCTTAACTGTTTCAACAAAAGTTTTCATAAACAAAATGAGTATAAATAATAAAAAAAAAACTATAAAACATTCTTTTCTGTGTACTTACCCATATTTAGCAAAATCTGTCCACATTTTTGTCATTTTTCTGACTGTGATATAATCTGAATCTGCGACAGAAAATCTTGGAAAATAAATACTGGTGAAAAAAAGATAAATCAGATCATCATGGTGAACAGCGCCTAAAAGGGACAAAGAGCATAACTGGGATCTGTTAACTAAATTATATTGAAAAATATCACACTATAATGTACTATAGTATTATTATAATTTTATACTGTGACTAGATTCTAATATACGAAGTACATGGGTTTAGAATGAAAACAGAAACTATTTAGCCTTCCATGCTAGAATGACACGGAAAGATTTTTGTTCAGAAATATCTAATCTCTACTCTAATCTAACTCATAATAAAATCAATAAATACAGGAGAACAAAAAATCCTGGATAGATTTAAGAAAATATTGTTTTGGGTTTTTCAGTTCACAGCTCTCAGAATTTTCATTATAGTCATAGAAGGAACGATAGAAAAATTTATAATATGAAATACAAGTAAAAAATGAACAGTAATCAATTTGGCGAGACGAATTTGGCAGACTTGTGTTCTTGAACATTATTATGATTGTGGTTGAGTGTTGTGTTCATACCTACTGGTTTGACAGCTTGTAATAAAACTAACAAAACGAATGGATATCAAAAGTGTTCTTAATGGTTAGATTAGATTGTTTTGATTGTTTTTACTTACCCAGAGATTCATTTGTACCTGGAAGGTAAAAATAGCTCAACTGTCCTTTGTAGCTGAATCTGTAGTAATAAAGATAATTTTTGTTGCTATGGGAGAGTAAATTAATGCAACGATGTACGGCAAACCCGATGACACCATCAGCGTAAAGATTGGCCAGTCCTCTAATAGATTCGTTGTTATTTTGAATGCTTTCAGAGTTCAAATAATATTCTTTCAACTTAGTACTTATGTATTTTGATCTTGAAGTATTTCTTTCGTAAAGAAATGAAATTGGAGCGATTGTATCCCAGTTTTGATTCATTTCATCTCTGTAATTATTGTCTACACCAATATCTGTGGAAAAAAAAATATATTGCAGGCTATAAGTTAAGCCAAAGTAATTCATTTTAATACAATGGCACACAATAAAAATGGGTCACAAGCATTACGAAGAGAAATATTTTTTTATGTTAAGAGAGGTGATAATACGAAAAAGTTAAAATGAAATGATTTTTCAGATGATAATCCAGCTACGGAGAAACTCCCTATATATGTTTTTGAAGGGACTGATTAATAAAAGAGAGAAAACGTAGAATCAGGGTTAGGTTTTTTTTATGACAACATAGAAGTTGGTTTGAAATATGTTTTTAGTTGGCTTAAAACTATTTAAACCAATAAGAAAGTCTTTTGTCTTGCACTTTTTCAGTGCTAGTAATGTAGCTTTTAAGGCCCTGAATATGCCTTCGAAAATCTTTTGATGAAATTGGATAGATTAAGTTGACCGTGATCGTTGCAGTTGTACACACGTCTGTAAATATATAGTATATTTTTAAGCTCTCTATATTCATTTCAAACATTTTAAATAGTCAGGTGTTTAATTAAATGTGTTAATAAATTAATTTGAATTTGAATTATTTCAAAGATAAATTGCGGCAAATAGAAATATAAAAGCTGATAATAAATTTAAAAAAATTAGGAAAAAACCAGATTGTAAAAAATTTAAGCAAATAGCAGGAAAATGTGAATTCCGGGCATGTAAAACTGGAGTTTCACTGTAGCTTAAAATGGTTGTATCTGTTCGTCAACCTAATTGATAGAAAGTTGAGTTCTCTAAACGAAGACAGTAAGATTATGACTAGAATTTTTGATTTGAGTTCATCTCATACAAATTTTAAATAAAAAAAATATCTTAAAATTACATGTAACTGTTTTCATAGCATGGCTGCAGTATTTTTTTCAATTGCATACTTCAAACTAAATTGTCACAAGTCGAAAAACTGTATTTGAAGTAAGTACTTACTACGGTTGATACATTATTTGTACTTAATGTATGTAGTAAAATTGTTAAATCTCAACAATACAAAAACACAGTAAAAAGCTGCAGAGTTCATCTTCTCCATTTGACATATTTTGAACTGTGATGGGTTGTTTGTAGGAGTATGACATAATCTGAAAACAAATATCTTACAATATGCAGGGCCAGCAAATTCAAATTCTGTGATTCCCATCATAATGGGGGTATTTGAAAAATCTCCAAATTGAAGAAGCTTAACAGGATCGTCGGTCAAAAATCTTTCTTGTCCAAAATCAGATTCAATCACTGGACCCCATACAAGAATAGGGTCAAAGCCGAATTCCTGAAAAAAACATGCACAGTATAAACACACACACACACCATATAAGAATGTTTTTAAGAAAAATAATATCTATTTCTAAAATCCACAAATGATTGATATAGTAACTTTGTTTATTTGTATGTATATTTCATTCCTGGGGGTACAAATGATTAAATATCAAATGAATCGAACTCTGCAATATTGGTTTGGTTACAGCTGTAAAAAATTGTCACAGAAAATAACAAAAGCAAATACTTACAAATAGTCATTTTTTTGTTTGTAATTAACATTCATGAGTTAATTTATGTAATTAAATAAGAAGACAAGGATTTAAAAATGGAGAGTTTTGACAGGGCATATGTCAAGAAAAGATCTTACAAAGAAGTTATCAAAAGTGTCGGCAATCGTCTCTGCTGGTACCTCTCTCAGACACGCCAGCATTTCTTCTGTAGAATTAGTGGTACATCCTACCAGTATAGCTTGTTTGTCAGCCAAGATCCTTTGATCGTGTTGAACTTTCCAATTTCCGCCTATTGCTCCACTCATAGCTATTGCTTTGTGAAACAATCCTGACAGAACAATGTATTTTTGTGTCAGAAATTAATGAATTATGTTGTTTTAAATAGTGTGTACTGTAAAAGGATTATTATTATTCATTTGTAAGTATTACTTAAATATGAATGCTCAATGAAAATGACACTCGAAAAAAGAGATAGAGAAAGAGTGTGTCTGTATTGTGTTGTTCATGACAGACAGACAGACAGATTAATTAAGACAAATGTATTATCAATTCATAGCTTTCTCCTTTGAAGGGGTAGATGTTTGTGGTTTCCACCCAACCGTCAAAAAAATGACGCATAATGAGTGAAATTAGCTGACCATTAGTGCTGTATAATTCTATATATCTATCCATACTCTATTTGCAAAACAAAGGTTGAATATCTGTTCTTTTCGAGAAACATCTGTTAGCTACCTCCATTAGGAAGCCGCACGCTCCACACATGGAGCAGAAATCTCTAAATTTAAAGTAATACCTTTTGCCATTGGTGATATTAAATGAAGAATGGTACTCATAGAGCCAGCGCTGTATCCCATGATTGTGACATTATCTGGATCTCCACAAAAGGCTGCAATATTTTGTTTGATCCATTTAAAGGCTGAAACTTGGTCCTTCAGACCATTATTTCCTGGGGCCTCTTTATCTCCAGTACTTAGAAAACCTAAATCATACATGAGATTTCTATGATCAGAATATTCAAGGTAGTTAGTAGCTAATATTATGATATTTTTGTATAAATTAAGCCCAGAAAGTGTAGTTATTGCTGTATAGATACATATAGACTAAGAGATAGATTAATTTTTACTCTTTTTGAAAATATTCTTCTGTGTAACAAGTAGATTTAATATGTAAGTTATATATATATATATAAAAGTAAGAAAATTTTTCTTCAAAATAATGAACAACTTTGATAATTTTGACTTACCAAATGATCCTAGTCGATAGTTGATTGGCACAAGTACAATATCTTCATCAAGAATGTATTGAGGTCCTACGAAGTGACTTTGTCCCGATACACTATAAAATCCACCTGGATGAACAACCACCATCACAGCTCTTTTTTTACAGTGAGTAGATCCGGGAATGCGTGTTGTATAAACATTTAGGCGGAGACAATCTTCTGATGAACCAAGATGTTTCCTTTCTTGGAAACAGGCAGGTCCTTCATTTGTGGCGTCAAATGTGCCATTATAATTATTTACTGGTACTGGTGGCTGGAGTTGTTAAAAAATTGTAATATAATCTATTATATGCTGTGTCCCCATTTTGATATATCAGGCAATTTCCATAATTGGCAGTTACAGCTTAAAAGAATAAGACTACGGATTTCTAACTTATTGGTCTGCAATTCTAAATAGAACAGCCAAGTGTTTTCTGTGAAGTTACTAGATGAAACAGTTAAGTACAAATTTATAATCTATAATGTATTTTATTTATGGGAATTTTTATATTTAAGCAATATCATAATTTTTGATTGTTTTGATTGTAAACTAAAAAGCTAGTTTTTTTTTAAATCCATGTTTGCTGGTTTGCTGCCCTGTTTGGTACCATTCTGACATTCTGCAATTCCATCTAATACACACTATTGATGGTCATCATTGGCATTTCAGAGCAATGAAATCTATCCAGTTATTAGATGTAACAGGTAGCGTTCAAGCGTCCTTGGTCTAAGGACTGACTATTTTATTTTTCAGAAGGAGTTTTCATCTTTGAAATGTATTTCTTGTAGGGGATAATTGGATCTTTAGGTGACACCCAACATAGATTAATTAATTTCAGCAAAAAAAAAAAATTAGAAAGAGAGCATACCTTAAAACGTAAATCTCCAATGGGAGGTTTGGCATATGGGATACCTCTGAAAGCATAGATTGTCTTTCCACGGTTTGTGGACATCAGACTTCCTTTTATTTGACCTAATGTTGTTGAAACAAGAGGACCAACTTCAGCATTTATGGAAAGAAAATGTGATAGTGATATAATTATTAAAATATTATTATTCATGACGAAAAATCACTTTTCTTCTCAGATATTCAATTGCAACTAAAGATATGGTATAAATAAATCATGACTTATATATGAGAAAAAACAAACAATTAATACAGGGAATTCAAAATATCATATAAGATCAAACCTAACTTGAAATATTTAAAATAATATGATGTTATAATTAGGACGTTATTTTTTAATTATTGAGTGACTAGCTTCTTTATGGGTTGTGACATTTGACTGATTCTTTTAATATTCTTTTGAATTCTTTTCTTTTCTAGGACCTGATTTTATTCAATAATTCATATCATTATTTATTGTTTAATTACAACCCTAAAGGATTGGGTCAAGAACTGTTTTGGGACATCCAATGATTTGTAGTAAATATAAAACAATATCTTCTCCAAAAACGATTATTTTTCGAAAAAAATTTCATTTTTCATTAAAAATAAGTAACTGCATTGAAAATATTCTTACATCAAAATGAAGAACAATAATAGATTAATCAATAATCAATTAAGTAATGATAGGTTATTTAAAGGAAAGTGAATTTCATTTTGTTTAATCACGTCAGTCACTGACAGAATGTTATGAACTTACAATTGAGTTGGTTTTATTTAGTTGATTGTCTTACGCTTTATGTTTTTGTAAATTTTTGAGAAATTCCAGACAGGAAAGGAACTAGCCTGACGATGGTGATGCCACAGGGAAGAGCTTTGACAATGTTCAATAATATTATATTGGATGTTGACTTATTCCACATGGTTCAGAAAAGTATTAATTTTTAATGTATCAACTGTTTCCCAGCTCTTTTTGTTTTTGTTTATAATGCGTTAAGTATATATGAAATAACTACAGATGTAATTTTTTTTAAATTTTAACCTTTTAGATAATGGTTTTTTTTATTAATGTTTCCACTGCTATAAATATTTATAAGGATTTTGGATAGGTAAAAAACAATAATCAATTTTCAACAAACATAATTTACAGTGAAAACACACACAAACATAAAAGAAAAATATTTAAATTCAACAAAAAACATATGTCTAAAAAGCAAGTCCTCTTGGTGTTCAACATCAAAAATAATTACCTTGTAGATTTCTCACCCATGAATGTGTAGAATAAAAAAAGCGGTAAAGAATGTCTCTTGAAATATATATTTTCCTTCAATATACAATTTTACTCGTGTTGGGTTTCCGTAGTAATGCCATTTTATTTCACACTGGTGTAACACCTGGTAAGATTGAACATGGCTGAGTTACTAATAACTCATTATTTGAATAGTATCAGGATCTAAATGTTTCTAGGTAAGAATGAACTCCATTGAATAAAATACTTTATAGTGTAAGACTAATGATTTTTTATAATTTATCATCAACCTTTCTTTGCTCAACATATCTCTTGCGGCCCTGATTGAGCATAAGTTAATGAGTGATGCAGTATTCCGTTTGTGTAACGTATTGTATTAATCGCGATACAATTCACAAAAATTCACAAAAAAATATTGTAATGTTGTCCCATCAAGTTGTCTAAATATACATGAGGTCCAATGCCTTCCAGGCACAGATTTATAATGCATAGTTCCTAAAATATTTACATAGAAATTATTAGACTGTATTCTTTTTAAATATACTGTAGAGAAAATGAGGAAAACCTTTAATAAAACAATAATAATCTTCAATTTTTATGTGGAACAAATAAAAAGGAGTTCGTTCATTCTTTACATTGTTTTATGAAAAATTTCATGTTGGCATATTATTTGTTTATGTATGATAACAGAGATGTTGTTAATTTATTTAAAACATATTTACAGCAGACGCTTTGTCACAATTTAGGTATTAAATGTTCTTCTTGGTGGAAAGGCATATTTTAAATAATAAAAACACATACATGGTATGGAAGTAGTATTAAAAAATGTGTTTTTATTAATTATATTATTTAAAATAGAAGCATTATATTTATTCCGTTACAATCTTTGTACATTGTATATTCTGTAATGTGCTAGGTATGTATGTTAATTTGACAGTTTGTGGTCAGATCGCGGACTATTTGCTCTGTTAAGGTAATAAATTTGTTGTTAGGTAAAGACTGAGGGGTGCTTGATAAAATTTCAATATCAAATTTGAATGTTTCACTCATGATACAGGTTTCACCTTTGGCATCTTCAGATATTCTATAACACGGATGTAATAGAACTGACACACAATAGATAGTTTGTTATATACAAGAGGAATTATAAAAGAAAATTATGGAAAGGAACTAAATATATATCTGAAATATTTGTTTTATAAATTCCGATTTGACTTCATGATTTAAGGTTTTTACAATAATCAAATACCATTCAAATTAAATTGGGTGTTTAGTCCCACTCTAATGGACCAATTTAAAATAAAATTTTAAATTGGTCCATTAGAGTGGTACTAAATATCAGCTAGCGTAAGAATGAAATTTTTCAGACTGTCGACTTATTGAACCAACCACGTAAGGAATATAGCAAGGAAGAAATAGGAAAGTTTAATTGATTGTTTAAAATACACTATTTCGTTTATGTTATTTTTATTGTGAATATTTTTTCATTAAAAAAAATTAAATATCTAACAAAAGTAATCTGAAATAAAAAGCCATGGACAATGTTTTTGAAAATCTCTGCAGTGCATCAAAGACAAAAAAAAAAATATTCTTACAAAAATAAGAAATGTAATCAAAACTAAAAAAAACACAGAATGTCTAAAAATGTATATTGAAAAAATACGTTGATGTTGCATAATGATTTATTTATTTTTAAATTGCAAAGATCGCTTTGATCCATTCATATTTTTTTAGGGTTTAATTGAAAAAGTTCATCCCAAACTCTGTATCTATCACAATATAAGCAATTTTTAACTTGCAGTTCACTGCCAATATCCATATAAAGTTTTTCCCCCGTGTAGGGCGGCCATGTTACATTGTTCAGAAGTGAAGACTTTTGAGGTGTAGGATTGCTGTAAAAAAAGTATTATAAATACAAAAATTGGTTAAGTGAATCCAACCACACGAAAACAATGTTATACACTATAAAATGATTTAATTAACATACCCAGATTTAGCAAAGTTTGTCCATATTTTTGTTAATTTTTTTACTGTGACATAATCTGGATCTGTCACAGGAAATTTAGGAAAAGCGATGCTGATGTAAAATAGATAAATCAATTCATCGTGGTGAACGGCACCTACAAATAAAATAAAATTTCAACAACTCTACATGTATTGTATATAGATATTTCAGTATAAAATAATCACCAAAAACACGACTCTGACTCTGACTAAAAAAAGTTTATTTTTGGCAGATTTTTTCATACCTTTCCTATTTATGTGCATTAAATTAAAGGCCAACCAACCAATCCGGCAAATTGTTCATTGAGATATTCTTCAAAATCGTGTAATCGAAAAAGTAGTAGTAAGTAGTTGTTTGTTTTTATCAACTCCGACTCTGATCAAAACATTGATCAAAAACATGACTCCGACTCTACAGCCCTGAATAAAACCTTTGTAAATGTGCAAAAATGAATGCACAAGTGAACAATTAAAATTTGATATTGAAATTGCATCAAGCATTCTCAGTCAATATTCTAAATGATTGATATATTTAAATAGGCAAGGATGTCTATAGATTACATTGCCTAGCACCCATAAAATACGAAACGGAGAGAATTGAAAACTTTCAGTAGTCTTTTTGAAAGCCCTATAAATTCTTCAATTCATTCATAATTAAAATTATTCATACATATGTTATTCAATTAATTCATTTGAATTCATAAGAGAGAGAGTTTGAAAAGCTGAATGATAACCAGTTGATGAAAGAATTTATGATATCGACTGAAATTGCTTGATGGAATTTCAATATCAAATTTGAATTGTTACAACTATGTACGATTCCACATGTTTTGTCACTAACGACCCTGGTTTCGCCTTTCGGCATCTTCAGGCATTCTATCACACGGATGCAACAGAACTGACGTAAAATAAACAGTTAGTATCGTATACATATTAAAGTTATTAATTACAGGAAAACACTTATCCCTAGGCAAGCAGTAAATTACAGCTAAAACAAATTTCAACTATATCAATCTAATAATAATAATTAACACAATTGCCTGTGATAATTTTCATTAATGATTTGCTAATGAATCAGTCTTGAAAGGGGTTTTTCAATAAATATCAATTAAGTAACATTAAAATATAAATGGGTTTTTTTTTTAAATTTATTTTTCTTTCATATAGAGAATACCTACTATCAAACATCTAGTGATGAAACAAGAATTTACGTCATGAGATTGTCGATTCATTGAACCGATCTCACGTAAAGGGTACAACAAGGGGGAGTTGGAGTTGGGAAGATTGAGTTGATTGTTTAGAATGAAGTTTGAATTTAATAACCGGCCTCTATTAATTTCTACAATCTCCTGATAAAAGAGTTTATGGGGGTAACACGGGGAACCGGAACCGAAAAAGTATGATGCATACTTTTTCGTTTTATCTTATATTGCCTATGAAACTGTAAAGCAAGAATATTAATGACTTTACCCAAAGGTGTTCGATCAGTCCCATTTGTACTTGGAAGATAAAAATGGCTGAATTGTCCTCTATAGCTAAATCTGTAGTAATAAAGATGCTTTTTATTGCTGTTGACCAGTAAATCAGCACAGCGATGGGCAGCAAACCCGATGACACCATCGCCGTAAAGATCCACCAGTCCCTTAATGGATGCATTATTATTCTGAATATTATCAGAATTCAAGTAGTAGTCTTTCAGTCTTTTACTTATTGCTTTTGATTTCGAAGTGTTTCTTTCGTAAAGAAAAGCGATTGGAGCTAACGTGTCCCAATTTGCATTCATTTCATTTCTGTATTCGTGATCCATTGCAACTTCTGTGGAAGAAATTTTGATAGTTTTTAAAAATACATTATTTGATAATGGACTTATCAATAAATATTATTTCCTCTGTTATGGATTATGTAGGTTAGTATCTTACGGTAGGCTGGACCAGCAAATTCAAATTCCGTGATTCCCATCATAATAGGGATATTGGAAAAGTCTCCATTTTGGAGGAGTTTTTCTGGATCATCGGTTAAAAACCTTTCTTGACCAAAGTCTTCTTCGATAACTGGTCCCCAAATTAGAATAGGATCGTAGCGAAATTCCTGTAAACATCAACATATCATTAAGTGACACTCATATTGAAATTTATGTTTATAGAATTCAATAATATTTGGATTGAATTCTTTGAATTAGATGTCAACAAATACACACAGTTAATGATGTCACATCAATTATAAAAGAGTTTATAAAATATTATGAATAACAAATACTGACAGGATAAGAAAGCACTGGATAAAACCAAACATTCATAATAAATATTCCATTTTTTCAGTCCAAGTGTCAAATAAAATAACTGATATAAAACTTGTTTATTATTAATTATCAACTACTTAAACATCAAACTAAAATCATTAAATAAAATCAGTAAAAATATGTATTGTTTTTCAAATAAGAGATGTCTCTATTCTGATATTATTATATGTAGCTGTCACTTTTAAGGTGTTAACTGTCACTTCTTGATGGAAAGGCATGATTTTTTAAGTAATAAAAACAGATTGTTTATTAGTAGGAAATAAGTACTAAAAAATATCTGTTTTTATTATTTAAAATATGTAGCTGTCCTCGATGTGTCTGTTAGACAGCATTTATGGAAATCTATTTTATTGGTTTATCGTAAGATTTTTCTAGTTTATTTATTTCAGTAGAGCATAGATGAAATAAAATGTTTGTAAAATAATATTGTGCGATTTCATTCCTGTACAGTTTTATCCTGTTTGATTTTGTCCTACAACCAAATAGTGCCTAAATTTGAATTGTTGCAATTTTGTATGATTCCATATATATATTTTAATATTGAAGTTCCATCAAGCACCTTCAGTCGATATCATAAATTATATCAAATAGTACCTGTTTGGATGAATTAAAAATTCCAGAAAAGTCTTGATATATACAATAGATAAATTGCACAAGAATAGACGCATATAATGTACAGTTATAATACAACATGTGATTGTATTTCCCGATCTCAGTGCTTGGCTCATGATTGAGATTATAATTATAGCTTTTGATTATAATGCAAGTTGCATCTCTATTCGAAGAACCTGTGTTAAGGATATGAAATATAACACAATATATATTCTTACAAAGAAGTCATTGAAAGTGTCGGCAATTTTCTTAGCAGGTATACTTCTCAGACATGTCATCATCGCCTCTGTAGAACTAGTTGGACATCCAACTAAAATGGCTTGCTTTTTAGCTAAATTCTTCTGATTGTTTTCAATTTTCCAATTTCCACCCATCGCTCCACTCATAGCTATGACTTTGTGGAACAATCCTGTATAACATGATAATTTTTTTGAAAATTTAATACTATGTTTTTTTTAATACGTACACCTTCATCATAACTATGTGTAGAAAATACACACAATACATCTTGTCTTCTGTTGCAACATCCTAGTTTTATATTGTGATAATAAATTCTAAATTGTGACAAATTGATTTTATGTAAGATTTCTCGAAGTATGAGTTAATTTGTTTTTTTTTCATTGCGTGTGACTTACTTAAATTGAATGTAATTAACTATCTATGATCTCCATTTATGTATTATTAATATCATACATCAAGAAAGTGATACCTCTTGTCATTGGTGATACTAAATGTAAAATGGCACTCATGGATCCAGCACTGTATCCCATAATTGTGATGTTATCTGGATCTCCACCGAATTGAGCAATATTTTGTTTCACCCATTTCAAGGCTGCTACTTGATCCTTCAAACCGTTATTTCCCGGGGCTTCTCGGTCTCCAGTACTGAGAAAACCTGAAAAAAATTGAATTTAGTATGAACCAACTAAAATCACATTCTATTTATCAAAACTGACAATTTGTATTTCAACAGAATGGCCGATTCATGTAATGTACAATAGATGCAGTATATATTTATTATTTATGAACATTATCTAGAATATGATAACAAGTTATATCTGCATCTGAGCTATACAGCGAGTAAAATATTATTTTTATTTTTTGATTTTACTTTTAACAGTTTGTTACAACACAGAAAATGGAAGAGCCTTATAAATTATATTTTCATAGTTAGGTTTTAGAAGAGTGAAAAGTTTTAGTGGGCTCATTATGTTTTTTATGTGATGGAATTGTTATAGAAACATTTGCTAATATAATATAAATGGGTATTTGTATCATACCAAATGATCCCAGCCGATAATTGATCGGCACCATTACAATATCTTCATCAAGAATATATTGTGGTCCAAAGAATTTACTTTGTCCTGATACACTGTAAAAACCACCAGGATGACAGAATACGATCACAGGTCTTTTCGTTTCCAGAGATGTTATGGGAATTTTTGTTGTGTAAACATTTAAACGGAGGCAATCTTCGGATAATCCGAGATCTGTATCTTCTTGATAACAGGCAGGACCTTCATTTCTTGCATCAAATGTACCATTATAACTTTTAACTGGTACAGGAGCCTGAAATTTTATGCAGTGATACATGAATTATAACAAAAAGGGGATTAAGTTAAATCAAATAAAAAGATAGAGTCCAATTATAGCGTTCTGTTGGAAAATAGGGATGTTTGAGATGCCTAAAATAGCTGTCCTTATATTATTCTTATATTCTTACTTTTTACCGGGAAAACACCACAAGATTAGTACTTATTAGCAAAAAATTGATTTGTCAAGTATTATCAATGAAAATGATGATTTACATTCGAAAGCATGTTCAAACGTAGATTGAACCTTTATACCAAAAGCAATTCATATGTAAAAAACAAAATCAGTGTACTTGTTAAGAATGATAAGCTTTCAAGATAATTGTTACGTAATAATAAAAAGAATATCTAGAAAGGCGTTAACGAATAAAATATAGCACTTTGTGGCATATTTTATGAAGTAAGAAGAGAAATATTCCGTATTTTTAGTTTGGAAAATCCGCAATATTATAATACCTTGAAGCGTAAATCTCCAATAGGGGCTTGGGCGTATGGGATACCCCTGAAGGCATAGATTTTTTTTCCAAAGCTGGTGGTCATAAAGCTTCCTTGTATGAGCCCTAATGAAGTTGAAACAACAGGATCACCTTCAGCATTAATTGAAAGTACGAGAGACAGCGAAACAAACAAAATCAAAATAATCCGATTCATGTTGAAAAATAACCTTCACACTTGAATATTTTTCAATGACTGAAGAAGACAATTAAATATTATTATGATAATTTTATACAGTGTCATAAATCATATTTTATTGAGAGATAATGTGATAACACTGATAGCTGTCAAGTCAATTCTAATGATATGCGACAATTCAATCAAGTAGGCGTGCTCAACTAACACGATTGCTTTTATTTAAAATTTCTTTTACAGAAGATGGCCATTAGCATCTGCTTAGTTGTCCGAGACTAGTTGAGAAATTTTGAAGTGATACATGTATGTTTATGCAGTTATTTTTATTCTCTTTACCTTTACTACATTCTCAAAATTAAAAAGCTAACCTGGAATGAATTGATCTTCTTTATTAAACACTCTTAACTCATTCCATGCTGAGCCGTTTAAAGGATATTCCAACACCTAGACCTCAAAAATTTATTGAATAATATTGGTTTGAAACAATCTTAATAAGTTTGTCAGGACAAATCAAGCAATGCATTTACTCAAAAATTAGCGAGTACAAGAAGGTTTTAACCACTGTTAATTCAAATGTTTTCGGGTATCAACTATCAACACAGTAAAATCAGTGGTCTCAACAGTTGAGTTGTTAGCAGCCAGACGGTTAAGGTGTTAATTGACACTTCTTGATGGAAAGGCATCATATGATATTTTAAATAATTTAAGTTGACAATGCTTGCGATGAGCGAAACTGGTCATGATCAGAAAATATGTAGTGGAAATAAGTACTAAAAATGTGTTTGTGATATTAAAATTTCTATATTAATGTTTTTTTTTCTCAACTTTTTAAAAGTTTGATATAAACTATGTCGTAGGCTAAAAAATAAAAAAGGTATTTTTTGCTTATATTTCATTTAAATATCAGTATCTAATTATTAAATAATATTAGAAAATGTATATTGTGTGTTCTGGCGGGTGATCGTTTAGACAGACTGGAGAGCCAGATAGTAAGTTCTTGTTTCAATCGAAACAAGATCAACCGTCCACCTCACGGCCCGAAAGAATCCACCTCGAGTCGATAGGAGATTCCTTTCGCCTCCCGAAGGAAGCCGCCCCGTCTAATAAACAACAACTGACAGCGTTGGTCGGGACTGTGAAGGAGCCGATCGTACCCAATGCGGACCAGGCCAGGATATCGACGATGATCGGCATCCAGCGATGTGGCACATCAGATTGGGCCGGGCTCTGTTACTATGAAACGCAGAAAAAATATGCCGCGACGCCGTTGTTCACCAAGCTGGAAGTGAACGATGAGTTCCGTGGGTACGACAAAGGAGCTCCTACAGCTCAGCTGGCGGGGAGGACGCCTTACTCGAGGGCCAGCAGTTCGTCATTGAGTGGGGAGGGGGGGGGGGATAATAAGACGGTACCTCTTACACCCGCGGGGCTGTTTCAGTCAATCGAAGGAAAGTTCGGAAAAGACTCTTCCCACCAACTTATAATCGAAGACATTATGCAAATAGTGTGTGGGAAGAGGGCCGAACAGATCCAGCACCGCCGAAACCATCTGGGCCAAGGTGAAGGAGGAACACGTCAGGGACAGACTGGCGAAAATACCACCATTGGTGTGAGTCTACCCACCCGAACATGATTCCCCAAGTATTGGCCCTCCTGAACACGGCGGGAGGGAGATTTCTCCTCGTCGTACCAGACTGGAAGAAACCATTCTGGGGAGCAGACCTTCAGAGGACAGTGACAGGGCTGCCATACACGATACCCAACTTGGCATCAGTGCGGGTGGGCATGTCAACCGGCCGACCACCTCCAAAATACAAGACCTGTCGCTCCATCTGTGGAGGATTTCGGGTGGGAGAGTCTAATTCGCGAGTGGAGCCCTGGAGGAAAAGGGCTGCTATTATCAGGGTAGCGTCAGTCCACCGTGATGATAGCGTACCGATTGGCATGGGTTAGATGGACCACCTGATGCAACCTTAGATCAGTGGTCACAAATCACCCCATCCGGAACAAGTTGCCAGGTACTTAACTCACCTCTACCTAAGAGGAGGCTTGGCGTACTCCACAATTGGGGTGCACAAGTCATGTACCAATTGGCTTGGGTTAGATGGATCACCTGATCCTTATCAGAGGTCACAAATCACCCCATCCGGAACAAGTTGCCAGGTACTTAGCTCACCTCTACCTCCGAGAAGGCTTGGCGTACTCCACAATTGGGGTGCACA
Organism: Himalopsyche japonica; assembly: GCA_028555115.1. Classification (NCBI taxonomy): domain Eukaryota; kingdom Metazoa; phylum Arthropoda; class Insecta; order Trichoptera; family Rhyacophilidae; genus Himalopsyche; species Himalopsyche japonica. The sequence goes on from JAHFWJ010000813.1 coordinate 135,556, forward strand.
AGTGAGCCATAACAACCTTATGCAAACCAGTGGGCGGCGTGGACATTAGCGGAAACGCCCTGGTGAGGCGTGTACTCCGAGCTATATCCCTAGCCAGAGTAAAGACCCAGAAAGCCTCTATATGGGATGTCAGGAGGAAGTCCGTCACTTGAAGGCAACCACTCTACCTACATCCAGCCTATATGAAGTGTCTTGTAGGACGGCAACATTGCTACTACTGATGTCGGTTAGACAAGTTCATGAACTTCAAGACATTGCTCATATATTCAGACAGCGGGCTTAGAGAGGAGCGGGAACAGATAACTCTATGGCCTGCGTTCGGGATAACTATCCATCAGCAATCGGGTCGGCACATTAGGAAAGGAGACACGCAAAATATAGCCCCAATATATTGGCTTCGCCAACTGGTTAAAGCCTCGGAAGGAAGTCGAAAGAAAGGTGGAGACCTCCAAGAACTATTTTTTACAGCTATGGGGCCCGATAAGCCGGCCTCCAGGACAGCCATAGACGAGAGCTAATAACTGGCGAGAGAGATCACATCCGACGGAAGGCCTTATCACTAACCCTTTCCAACCAGTCTAGATGGCCACAAGAACGTACCCGGACCATCAGCTGAAGACTGGTTAAGATCTCACATTGATGACATAACTCTTCCCCACGAGCCACCAGGTGATAACAAACATTCACTCAGAGGATCTTGGACATTGCTGCCAGAACGCACAATATAGGAGTTTTACCTACCAATAAAACTCTTATTGTGTTTCCAGCAATGTCCAAGATCCAGGTAACCCCTACCTGGTGCACCTTGAGTGACAATGACATACATAATGGCGTCACCGGGATGGCGTGGCTTGGGTAGGGAAGAGAGGGGAGAAGAAAAGGTGTTGCCAATGTAGGGACTGGACGCGTGGCTCGAAAACAGAGACGCATCATCTCAAAAGATCTTGAACATTGCTGGAAACACAATAAGAGTTTTATTGGTAGGTAAAAATCCCATATTCTTTAATGTTGATATACAGCCATTTTGTCTTTTATTCTGCAATGTAATGTTATGAATATTTTCCTATAATAGTATACATACACGATAGGTATATATGTATGTATTGTAGATGCAATTTTATTTTTCTCAACTTGCTTGAGAGTGCTGGAGCTCTGCAGGTGATACATTTGTTACTGTAGTAGAATTTTTATTTTATCTATGTGTTGCAAAGAAAGAAAACCTTTGAAGATACAGGTGAGAGACAAATTTATAACTAACTCGTTATTCTTAAACAACTATACAACTTGTATTGAAATATTCCTAAGAATATAAATTGAAACCTTGTTGTTGAAATAATTTCTTCCCAACGATTAACCTCAACCTGAATGTGTTATGTTTTGTTTGAATTTAAATTTTGCTACTCCACAACGAGACTCAAACATCTTTTAATCTCATTCCGTAAAACAGTTTATTGTGTTTTACGGCTAAATATATTTTTTAGAATGAGCCTTATTTGAAACAGCCCAATTACAAAAATTGTCTATGTGTTTCATTTCAACCTTTTTGGTAAATGATTAATGACATATATTTTTCATGAATCCAAACTTACATAATAATTGGCTCCAAACCGACAAAGAACCGATGCTCATCCAGAAAACCATATTCAACAGTATTTAATATAAATAAAAGTTTTTACTTAATTCAAATATCATAGATATAAGAAACAAAATTTCAAAAGTGGAATAGAGATAAAAAAAATAAAAAGTTAAGATAATAAAAAAAGGAACAATAGAGTATATAGAAAACATATTTGCATTTTATTATTGTAGGTTGGACATATTGATTTTTACTTCATCAAAGATTTTGAGGGTCTGATGGAAAAAGTTCTTCCCAAACTCCGTATCTGTCACAATATAAGCAATTTTTAACTTGCAGTTCACTGCCAATATCCATATAAAGTTTTTCCCGCGTGTAGGGCGGCCATGTTACATTGTTCAGAAGTGAAGACTTTTGAGGTGTTGGATTGCTGTAAATAAAAAAGTATGCGTAATAACAGCATATAAAAGAAATTGATATTAATGAATATCACACTTATAAAAAGGGACTCGTTAACATACCCTGATTTAGCGAAGTCTGTCCACATTTTTTTCAATTTATTAACAATGATAAAATCGGGATCAGTCACAAGAAACTTTGGAAAATTGATGTCGATATAAAACAGATAAATCAGTTCATCATGATGAACAGCACCTGAAAAGACAAAAAAGTAATGCTTGAAAATTCAGGGCTTAAAAAAAAAAACTCTTCAAATATTGTCACACAATATAGGAGTTTTACCTACCAATAAAACTCTTATTGTGTTTCCAGCAATGTCCAAGATCCTTTGAGATGATGCGTCTCTGTTTTCGAGCCACGCGTCCAAACCCTACGTAGGCAACACCTTTTCTTCTCCCCTCTCTTCCCTACCCAAGCCACGCCATCCGGGTGACGCCGTTATGTATGTCATGGTCACAAATCACCCCATGAGGAACAAGTTGCCAGGTACTTAGCTCACCTCTACCTCCGAGAAGGCTTGGCGTACTCCACAATTGGGGTGCACAAGTCAGCCATAACAACCTTCTGCAAACCAGTGGGCGGCATGGACATTAGCGGAAACGCCCTGGCGAGGCCTGTACTCCGAGCCATATCCCTAGCCAGAGTAAAGACCCCGAAAGCCTCTATATGGGTGTCAGGAGGAAGTCCGTCACTTGAAGGCAACCACTCCACCTACATCCAGCCTATATGAAGTGTCTTGTAGGACGGCAACATTGCTACTACTGACGTCGGTTAGACAAGTTCATGTAGTTCAAGACATTGCTCAGATATTCAGACAGCGGGCTTAGAGAGGAACGGGACCAGATAACTCTATGGCCTGCGTTTGGGTCAACTACCCATCAGCAATCGGGTCGGCACATTAGGAAAGGAGACACGCAAAATATAGCTCCGATATATTGGCTTCGCCAACTGGTTAAAGTCTCGGAAGGAAGTCGAAAGAAAGGCGGAGACCTCCAAGAACTATTTTTTACAGCTATGGGGCCCGATAAGCCGGCCTCCAGGACAGCCATAGACGAGAGCTAATAACTGGCGAGAGAGATCACATCCGACGGAAAGCCTTATCACTAACCCTTTCCAACCAGTCTAGATGGCCACAAGAACGTACCCGGACCATCAGCTGAAGACTGGTTAAGATCTCACATTGATGACATAACTCTTCCTCCACGAGCCACCAGGTGATAACAAACATTCACTCAGAGGATCTTGGACATTGCTGCCAGAACGCACAATATAGGAGTTTTACCTACTAATAAAACTCTTATTGTGTTTCCAGCAATGTCCAAGATCCAGGTAACCCCTACCTGGTGCACCTTGAGTGACAATGACATACATAACGGCGTCACCCGGATGGCGTGGCTTGGGTAGGGAAGAGAGGGGAGAAGAAAAGGGTTACCAACGTAGGATTTGGACGCGTGGCTCGAAAACAGAGACGCATCATCTCAGAGGATCTTGGACATTGCTGCCAGAACACACAATATCTTGTTGATAGTTTATTCGATATCGCCCAATCGCCTGAACATTATTTAATTGTATTTATGTATTGGAAATTTTTGCTATCATAGTGTATTGAATCATCAGCATCTTTAGGCATTCTATCACAAGTCAGTTCTGTTGCATCAAAAGATGCCGAAAGACGAAACCCGGGTCTTTAGTGACAAAATACGTGGAATCATACAAAGTTTCAACAATTTAAATTTGATAATGAAATTCCAACACTCACTTTCGTTCAATATCACTAATTGTATAATTTTTCATTAGCTAATTGGTTTGTAAAAACACAATTTGATATACCCCACAGAGAGAAATTATACGTTAATAATTATTGCAAATATGATCCATGATTATTGAAAATTGTAAACGATTTTAAAATGTCGATGAATCATTTTTATCATAAATATTTGAACGTAGTTACATTGCACCTGTGAAGCAAGAAAACTTTGACAAAGACGAGAATCACAAGGCAACAGAATTTGCTTAAAATTTCATTTATTTAAGGAAAATCAGGCTACTCCACGATATGAACTATAAAGCCGTTGTTTATTTTAGTGATCAATGAGACGTCATGCATGTGGATATTTATCATATTGCATATGGTATATTTATATTGGATTTACCATTTTGTGAATAATTGGCACAATATTTCACTATTTCTTTATATCAGATGTTCATTATGTGTATCATAAATATCAAGGAATGATTCGAAATTGATATGTTTTTGAAATTTTATTTTGAAAATAATGCTAAATGATAAATATTAAAAATGAATCATTATCTCATAAGATGAGCAGATCGAGACCTTACGATATGGAATGCGATTTTTCTTTTCATTAAATCTTACAATAACTATGACATTGTCATACAAAAATACAATAAGTAAATCACTCACCCAATGGTTTAGTGCCATTTGAATTTGGAAGATAAAAATGACTGAATCGTCCTTTATAACTGAATCTATAATAGTAAAGATGATTTTCATTGCTGTTGACCAATAAATTAGCACAGCTATGGACAGCAAACCCAATGACACTATCAGCGAAAAGCTGTCCCAATCCCTTTATGGATGCATCATTATTCTGAACTTCTTCAGAATTTAAATAGTAGTCCTTCAACCTTTTACTTATAGCTTTCGATCTTGAAGTGTTTCTCTCATAAAGGAATGCAATCGGAGCTAGTGTATCCCAATTTTGATTCAATTCATTTCTGTATTTGTCATTCATTGCAATAACTGGAAAAAAAGGAAAGTTGTTGCAATACATGTCAATAAAATTATTCACATGAGTAAATAAATTAAAAAGACTTAATATATTTAGAACTATTTCTATAGTTACGGGTTAGTTAGTATTATTTTCCATTCTAAAAAAGAAGAACGAGCTTACAATACGCTGAACCAGCAAATTCATACTCCGTAATCCCCATCATAATGGGTATATCAGAAAAGTCTCCATTTCGAAGGAGTTCTTCTGGATTATCAGTTAAAAATCTTTCTTGTCCAAAGTCTTCTTCAATGACTGGACCCCAAACAAGGATAGGATTAAAAGAAAAATCCTGCAAAAATAAAAAAAAAGTACATAATTCCATTAAACAATATAATAATTTTATCACTTAATATGTTGAGCTGTAAAGAGCAACATTTTCACATATTTAAGCATTGAAATGATGTAACAATTAATCATTATGAAAAGCATTTAAAAGAGCAATAAAATTCTATTGATAATTATAACATTTGAATTGTTATAATTTTGTATGATTCCACATGTTTTGTCACTAACGATCCGGGTTTCGCCTTTCGGCATCTTCAGGCATTCAATCACACGGATGCAACAGAACTGACCAGTCAGTTTTACTATCTATATAGTTCTGACGATGGCATGAGCCGAAATAGCTATCATCTATATTTAAAAAATAATTTTGTAGGACTAAAATACAATACATTGCTATCTTTTTCACTGTATCAAATGTCGTATTGGTGTAAGAATTACATAATTTACATAGTTGACTAATTGAACCTCACATATCACAAGTAAGAATAAGAAAGGCTTAACTGTTACGTTAGTATTGGAAAAGAACTCAATTGGTCCGGCTTATTTCTTAAATTGTACGAAAAAAAAGATTATGAAACTTGAATTATTGAAACTTAGTATGATTCCATATGTTTTTTCATTTATGATCCGGGTTTCGTCTTTCCGCATCTTCAGATATTCTATGACATGGATGCAACAGAGCTGATGAAAGAGTTTATGATCTCCTTTATTTTGATACAATAATATTGAAATGGATAGTATCTTATTAATTAGTAATTTATCTAATAAAATTTTGTCCAAGAATATTTGGTCAGACATTACTTAGGAAATTACTCTACTACAGTACCAAGCTTGGTCCATATTCTTAGGAATTTACATAAACTGTATACTAACAGAAAGTTCCATTGCATCCTTCTGATAGAATTCCTGAAAATGTATAATAGAAAGACAGGGCCTGGGTTATCAGTGACGAAACATGTAGCAGTGTGCAGAGCTTGAAAGATTTAAAGTTGATGTTAAAATTCTATCAAGTGCCTTCAGTCAACAAAAAAATTATATATGAAAACTCAAGAAAATATTTTTTTATTTGCAAAGTTTACGTAACATTTAAAAGACCTCCAGATACTAGGTTGGTTGTTATACTACTTATTCATTCTGTTATTTATGTTTATGAATGAAATAGTTGTGACAGTTAGCTAACGATTATTTATGACACAAAGCCGTTTCGTAGCTAAGGAAAAGTACTATTTATAATGATTCTTACAAAAAAGTCGTTAAAAGTGTCAGCAATATCCCCTGCAGGTATACGTCTCAGACATGTCATCATTTCTTGTGTAGAATTAGTTGGACATCCAACTAACACAGCTTGTTTTTCAGCTAAATTCTTCTGGTTGTATCCCATTTTCCAATTCCCACCGATCGCTGCACTCATGGCAATAACTTTGTGGAATAATCCTGAAAAACATTAAATAGAATCATTCTCAACAGTACAATCAATTAAGCGTTGTTAAGTTTCATTGAAAGAATGTAATTCCTACATTGCTCTAGAAGTCTTTCAGCAATATGTTATTTATCAATATACTACACATTTATAGACCAACCTATTATTAATGTAACATATACAATACCTCTTGCCATCGGTGATATTAAATGTAAAATGGCACTCATGGATCCAGCACTGTATCCCATAATTGTGATATTATCTGGATCTCCACCGAATTCGGCAATGTTTTGTTTGATCCATTTCAAGGCTGCGACTTGATCTTTCATACCGTTGTTTCCTGGGGCCTCTTTGTCTCCAGTACTTAGAAAACCTGATCAACAGATTATCAGCCGATCAAAATCACACTCTGCTTTCAAAACACTATTCGGAGGTTTAATGTATTAGAAAATAAATTTTTGGTAAGTTTAGTTTGTATTTCACTTTAGTGTAAGAAACTCTTTTAATTAACAATGATTTAATATTATTTTTCGATAAATCATGAAAATGTTACTTATTCATTTATTACTTTTTCTTTTTATAAGCTCAGCCTAGGATAACAGCAAAAAAAACAGATTTTCCATAACTTACGATTGATTTATATGAGATACATTAATTCAAAATGATTGAACAGGTTTCAATATTGTTAAAAGATAAATTTTCCATTTATAAGTACTATGATTTGATTTATCAAATTCCAAAATGAAATTGTTTATATTTGCATGAAAAATTTCTAGCACAATCATACAAATGATAAAAAGAAAGTCGACTCAAAAAATATTTATCACTTTTCATGATGAAAAGAAAATACAAGATATTTGTAATACCGAATGATCCCAGCCGATAGTTGATTGAAACCAGTAAAATATCTTCATCTAGAATATATTGTGGTCCGAAGATGTTACTTTGTCCTGACAGGCAATAAAATCCTCCAGGATGAATGAAAACCATCACAGGTCTATTCCTTTCATGAGACTCCTCTTTAGGAATTTTTGTCGTGTAGACATTGAGTCGTAGACAATCTTCAGAAAAATTGAGGTTCATAATCTTTTGGTAACAGGCTGGGCCTTCATTTGTTGCGTCAAATGTACCATTATAACTCTTTATTGGTATTGGAGCCTGCGTAATCATTGAACGAATAGATATAATAATTACATTATGTATAGCTTGTTTTTTTGATATTGTACATTAGAATGATTATGAATCTTTTTAATTCGATAAAACGTCTTTTGACTACAAATCAAACATCGATTTTTAATATTTTATAATCACTTATTACCTATTTGGTACTAAAAATTTTGAAATAATAAGGTAACATATTCTGTCTTTGCTTACGAAATCCTAAATCCTGCACTTTTTTATTCAATTTGATCACTTTGACCATAAAAATGGAAGATGTAGCTTGTTGAGCTACAGGTTGTTTCTTCAGAGGAAGCAAAAACATGGTACTATTCGCTCTGAATAGGGAGCAAAAACGTAAAAAATAAGAAGAATTTTTTGATATGTTTTCAAAATAAAAATAACAAATCTGTACTTACCTTGAAACGTAAATTTCCAATTGGCGCTTGGGCATATGGAATACCTCTGAATGCATAGATTGTCTTTCCAAAGATGGTGGTCATCAAACTTCCTTTTATAAGACCTAATTTAGTTGAAACAATAGGATCATCTTCAGCATAAACTAAAAGCAAGAAAGGAATCGAAACCAGTAAAAACCATATAAATCGATTCATATTGAAAAATGACCTTCACTTTTGAATATTGTTCTGATATTCAATGAAATATTGTTTGCAAACCTAAATATATAGTTCAAAAACAAAAAAAAAAATAAAACTCATTAGTTACAGGGTAATCAAAAAGAATAATCATATTGTTGTTTAAAAATAATACTGATTGTTTTCAAGCCGACCGATTTCAATTTGAAGCAGAGGTACCCAATGTATACTATTTCATATTATCAGTGATTAGCTAGCTATGCGTAAAAGGTATAAATTTCGCTTGAAAAATATTATGTGAATCAATTTACACAGGGCTTTTTTTTTAGAAAAAAAAAGATGCCGGGACTCCCTTCATGTCAAGCTTTTTACTAAATAAAATTACATTCAAATATCATTTGAATGAAATTTAAAGCAGCTTTTACTTTGCCACGAAGCGAATAAAAAAATTTGTAAAAAAAATACAGTGATAAAAGGTGCTGGAATGCCGTTCCACCGTGTTACTTGGGAAAAAATGCCCTAAATTTACATAACTCTTAGGAAAGAGATGCATCGTGTCTCTGTACAGACTAAATCCGAAAAGAGAGTGAAATACATCCTGGAAAATTCAAGATGATTATACCGTTTATCGAAATCAGAACAAGCCGTGTGACTTTACAAGAGTCAACTCTTCAATCGAAAAATTGAGAAAGCTAAGGTGACGACTGACAGAAATTATTTGGTATCAGGCGACAGGTCTATGGAGCGATTGGGTTTGATGCATAATTTGTTAAAAAAACAATCGAGATATCATTTCTGCAAGATACTGACTTCAAAAATATCAGGATCACTCTGTTCCCCTCATTGAGTATATTATACTGTAGTGATTTGGTCTGCATTAAGATAAACGATTATCTTCTTGCAATTGAATAAATAATTATAAGAAGCAGATTACAAGACATTTCGATGTTGATGAAAGTAAATTTATTGTGACAAGCTATTAAAAAGCAATTAATTTTGATAATTCCTTTAAAGTAGGTAAAATAAAATTAAGCAGATCTGCTATATTTGAGAAACTAAACTTAATAGTTTATATTTGTATTTGCAAAACCATTCTTATTCTTCAAGAATATACTGTAGCAATGAGCAGGAGGAAAACTTAAATGAAATTGAATTTAAATAATTATTAAAAGGAAAATAAAACAATCAATTCATTCTCAGAAATCTATTGAATTAAAAGAACTTTACCATTTGTTATGAGACATAATGACTAACTGACAATAATCACATGCCAGAGGTCAATTATTATTTAAATTTTATTATGTTTGAAAAACACCTTTTTTTACCTTATCCAATATTTATGATGAGTACATGAACTCTTAAAAGATTTCACTCATTTAAACTTCTTTTTTACAAAAACAGTTGAAATAGAAGGATAGGGCTAAGGCATGCTTGTGTTTGGCTAATCGTCTTGTTTTAGGATAGCATGAGGAAAAATGATATGTCTAACATCCATGCATTTGACAACAGATCGATTTTTCAATTAAAGATTAATTTATTAAAGTGTTATGTGCAGTTAACCTTTAGTTTAATGATCATTGATATATGATAAACCCACAATCTGTCTTATGACTGTAAAAATTTATATTCTGTTTATTTAATTTTTCAAATCAATATATTCTTGATATATGCTTAAAACCATGAGGAATATTTTGTCTTTTTATTATTTCATGCTTTTAGTAAAAAAATTTAAAAAAGAATTTTTTTATGAATGTATAACCAATATCTTATATTTCATAAGTTGACCATAATTCATACAGTATATGATCACACCTGTGGAGTTATGGCGCAAACTGATATATAAGTTTTTTTATATTACAATTTATTTCCATTTACAACCAAGATACGTTCCTGAATATATATCATAAGTTGAATTGCTTGTCAGTCAAATTTCATACATGAAAATAAAAGTTATATATTGACATATCTTACATCATAGTTCATCGTGAGTAGAAAAAACTGTGTTAGCCTTTTTTAAAATTTTAGTTGAGCTGTTCGTTTTTTTCCCTGTATCATTTCGCTTTATCAAGCAAGGTTTTCCTGAATACTAACTACAGTGGTTGAGACTTATGAATTGTTTATCATCTGATTTTTTTTACAATCTTGTTTGAATCGATCAGTGAATTTGGAGAAGAATGGCCACATCAATTTCTTTCAATACAATATTTTAGTTACATTATTATCATGTGCCATCAAAATTTGGGCATGCTTCTTTAATGTTGACATAAATCGTTAGACGATTATTTAATTTCGAGTGTAGTAAATTATTTGCTTGATGTTTATTTTTCATTCCACGAAAAACATATTGTTTTTAATTTGTGACATTTTATTTTGTTGACTTTGAAAAAATGGCAGCCAGTTGGTAACAAAAGAGTTAAGTATAGTGAATTGTAGGAAAGCAGTGAAATCCAGTAAACATGTAGAAAGGAATATATGAGTGAATTTGATATAAAATCAAAATGAGAAGATGAGATAGGTGGTTTTAGTTTGAATAAGTTTGCTTACTTATTTGAGTATTAAAAACAATAAAAATTATCATTAGGATGGTAAATGTATAATGTCAAAATAAATAATACATTCAAAATACGTTCAAAATATATTACGCAAAAAATGATACTGAAATACACACTATGTCAATTGTGTTCAATATGAAGTAGAAAATAAACAGGATAACATACGAAAACTAATAATATAAAAGCTAAAGAATTCAATAAAACAATATGTAGAGAATTTATTTTTATTAAAATTATCTTTGAAAGTACATAACTATATTAAATCCTTTCCCTGTCAATCCAGTATACAATTGTAATCGTCTCAAGTTTATATGCATTGTTTGAGATTGAATTGCAATGGGAAGTAAGTGATGTAGCATTTTCTCAGCATTTCAAAACTGACCGTTTTCTACTTCAAATTCTCAGTGGATGGGCAGGAAAAAGGTTAATAAACATATCCACGAAATGTTAATATTGAAATAAATGTAACACATTTATTGTGTTTTATATTACATATAACACAAAAATAGGTTTAAAATTTAAAACAGAGAAAAATATGTGTTGTGTATTGAAGCATGGGTGAAAAAGTAGCTTAGATTATACCCTGATTTTCAGTACACCAAACAGTTTCAAGAAGCATTTTATTATTTACTTTCCGAATAACACAAAACACAAATATTGCCAAGTAAAAGATGGCATTAATATTTTATACTCAGGAACATGTAATCATTACATAGCATTTTAGCACTTATAACATTTGAAATGTCTTTTTGTAATTGATTTGCACGCATAGCTATCCTTGCACCCATGCTCCAAATGTGTTGCGTTTCGTCTTTACACCTTTTTCACAATTTGTACGACATCTTCATCATTGAGAACATGTTCTATTCCTACTTTTTGAGGTTGATGCTTCACTGAAGATCCCCAAACCAGCGCACTGCCAATAACAAAAAACAATGACTTAGTAATAATGATATCAAATGTTTGCAGTGAATACATTAAATATTTTTTACTAATAGAAAAGAGTAAAGCAATGGCTACCTTGTGGCATGGATTTTATCCTTATTAATATATTATGGTGGCAAATCTGTATATTCAATAATGATGATTACACAAGTGATCATGTTTATTTTTACCAAATTTGATTGAATAGAAAAGGTTCGTCGGCAAATTTTTTGACTATTTTTTAAACAAATAAAAAAACGGTATCAGGAAATAATTAATCAGTAGCTTGTCACCTTTTCTCTACGTTTTGAGATTGAAGATTTAACCATTACAGACATCTATTGTTTATGTTATTATAAGATAAAAGCGTATCTTTAGAAAATATCATTCCATTCTAAACTATCAATAACTAAGTGCTTCATTTGTATCTGACCTTGATTGTAATACATTCATTTGAAAAAGATAAGACAAATGAGACACAAATTACGCAGGTCAAATAAAATATGTAGAAAGTATACATACATCTTGAATTCCTTCGCAATGGATTTATGCAACTGGTTACAGAAATCTTCGAGAGTAGTGTGTTCACTGTGGAGAACGACGGGTGAGTTGTAGTCTGGAAGTTGTCCTTTAGGCTTTGTGTAAATTCTCACTAGCTTCAAGTATTCCCACATTTTCTCGAGTAAGTCGTCAAAGTTCCATCTGTGGTGAGCTGAGATTGGTACGCAATGGGGAATTTTGTAAATGATGTCCAGCTCTTCGATGGATATTTGATCTGTTGAGAGAAGAAAAATATGGTGAGAATATAAAGATTTATTCTTGTTGTTTTGGCTCTTGTTGAAAAAGCTGTGTTTTGGGATTGAGGGTTTTAAGAACCTAAATAGAAATCAACAACTGTTTATGCTGATAACATTTATTTGTTTTTACTCATCATCTTAAGAACCGATTATTTTTTATAATTTAAAATTTTTGATTGCATAATTAAAACATTCAAATAATTATATGGAAGATTTCATTTCTTATTCCGTTCTAGATCATATTTTTTTGCTTGTAGACATGCCAATCTCAACCAACTCATCTCTATTGAAAGGTGTATAAATCAAAATGATTTTTTATGCTTAGTATTATATTACTAACAATTTATTTACAAATACTAATTAATAAATATTTTTTTTCCAATATATATTAATAATATTGGACGTGGGTGTTTTGGATGTCTCTTCTCGCCAAATTTATATACTTCAAAATATTTTGCACATTTACTGATCTGGTAAGTATTTTTTAGATTTGAACGATGGTACTTACCAATCTTATTAAGTAGATAAATGCAAGGGACGTAGATTCGATTTCCTTCAATGACATCAATTAAATCATCACTGGTAGCGTCGTAGCGCAACGTAATATCAGCATTGTGAATTTTATATTCGGAGAGAATGGATTTTACCAAGTCTGAATCCAGTTCTGATTGAATACACTGAAAACAATAATTTAAGGCAGCATGAAGAGAAAATAAGCAAATTTTTGCTAACATACCTTATACATAGGGATTTCACAATTGGTATTCGCAGTTTTTTGATATACTTTGGTATTCAAAAACCAGATTCAACCAAATTTTGATTGACATAGACTGTGATCACAAATATACATGTATAATTGCCTGGTATTGCGTACTTTTTATTAACCTACATACACTCCCAATGTGGAGCATATAGCCTCGTAATGAATTTGTTTTAACTGCTTTTCTACGAGAACTATTCAGCAATAATTAGCTCAACTGTATATTTTCAAATAAATTAGACATAGACTAGTGCTTAGCCAATTCTTAATGCTTCATTTCACTTTCCAGGGCCTGATCGATGAGAGGAAATATTTAGGTATTACAAATACCCATATCTTCAAAAATAAGTTCATAAATAGAATGAAAAAAATTGTTTGAAGTTAGACTTCAGCCTATGAAAAACGCCAAATGATTGGAAAAATGGAAGCCAATGATGTCTGTTAGTGCATCACTGACCTGAAACAATCCTTACTTACTAAACAACCTTTTAAGAATGGAAATAACATATTTTCATAGTATTTAATTGCACCAAACTGATATGTGAGAAATTATAGTTATAATTTGATTGATACACTTAACATTTGTTAACACAATTAAGTATATGATTTTGTAAACTTACTGTGGTATTCAAATTGATTCCTCCTTTCTCTTTCTTTCGAAACGCTATGTTAGGTGGTTGCTTGTTCAATCGCAAGCCGAACCCTTCCAATTCATGTTCCAAGAGTTTCTTGTGCTGGAGAGGCTTGAGCACATCAAGAACTATGAAGATCAGACTGCAGGTCCTGGCCACGGCTATCACCTGCCGACCTCTACCTTTGCCATCTTTGGCACCCTCTATGATACCAGGCAAATCAAGTAACTGTCAAAAAGGTATAAAATAGATAACATCAAATTTGTTTTATGATTTGAAATTTAATTATGATGTATTATTCACTCAAATTTTCTAACGCAGGGTTTGGAGATTTTTTTTATCTATATCTATGTTTTTATGCCAATGTTTAAGTTTAAATTGAAATATCTAAAAAAATGTGATGTAGTTATAATATTGAATGTCCTACAAATGAAGTTATATTATTTCGTTGAAAACTTTTTCACTTCCAAAAGTTTGCTTCAAAGTAATGTTATAACTTTTTTGTTATTATCAATAATGATTTTCTTTATGTTGGATCAATTTCTCAATAACTTTCACTGGGTAAAATTCATTACTCTGCTTTGTTAAATTCTTTGTAGTGAAAAATCCATATTGGCAAAGGTAGGTTGATGCAAAAGGCCAAAAGTTTTTAACAGCTTTTACATGTGCAATTTTGAAAAACTGCAGATATTTTGACACTAAAAATATGACAGAACTGCATTGTTTCACACACAATACACGCTGCATTATTTGTTTTAAGTACAAAAAGTAACTTTGTTAACCCATGAGGCTCTTGTCATACATCAGTAAATTATTTCAATATCCAGAATACAACTGACAGTATGTCAAACATGATCTGGAAAGAAACCATAGAACTGATCTTTGAGTTTAGTCATTACTTCAGCTGGATGTCAGATATTTATTAATGGCCACTTTTGTCTTGGTGGAATTTAATATACAGCGGACCGCAATTTATTGTTTTTTAAAGGCATTTCATAAAACGACCAATGCAGAAAAGTGCCTCATTATTGCAGTCAAAATTTCTTCAAACAATAAAGCTAGCTTTGCCAAATAAGCTTTAGTAAACATTTTACGGTTTTACACTTTTAAGGTGCAGACCGTCATTTCTTGATGGATAGGTATCATATTTTCAAATAATAAAAACACATTATGCTCGCAATGAGCAAAACCGGTCCTATTTCTGATCATAATATATATTGCAGAAAAAATAACTAAACAATGTGTTTTTACTATTGAAAATATTAGTAA
The DNA here is from genome assembly GCA_028555115.1 of Himalopsyche japonica. NCBI lineage: Eukaryota > Metazoa > Arthropoda > Insecta > Trichoptera > Rhyacophilidae > Himalopsyche > Himalopsyche japonica. The sequence goes on from JAHFWJ010000813.1 coordinate 150,779, forward strand.
ACATACTTGAATCTTGGCTCCTTTATATTTAATGCAACCCGGGACAGTGGTCAATGTTGTGAACTCATAAGCTGCCACCTCAGAGTACACTCCTGCCAACGTAGTCAACAGAGTTGATTTACCAACGGACGGGAACCCGACAAATCCTATTCTGGCATCTCCCGTTTTGGCAACATCGAAACCTGTATTACAAAATGATAATTAGTTGAATGTCATTTTAGAAAATAAAAACATTTAAAATGATTATTTTCTTGAACAGACCACTACGTACAGTTAAATATGTTGTAATGAAATTTAAAACTATTCAAGTAAGTGATCATTGTATTGCGTGATAATTATTTGATGATCTTGATATAGATGAATTATTTATTACTTTGATAGAATATTCAACATTTTTTTTTGGGCATTCTGGTCCATATGAAATTAGGTATACATAGTGTGACCATTTATTTTTGTCCTCAAAACGGGACATCTACCAATTTTTACGTAATAGTATGTATATTCAAGAAAACACGTATTTTTTCATAGTTTTTATGTATTAATAAAAAGAAAAGGAATGTTGATAAAGAAAATAAGAGGAATAAATAATATAAATATGAAAAAAATTATGTTGTTTTATATTTTTCTGATCAACAAATTTTCTTAAGTACAACTGGGATTGATTTTAAATAAGAATGGAATTCTTGGCAGGATTTTTTAAAAATTATTTTAACTAACAACATCGCTTTAAGTACTCTGACTTGTAATTGTGTTTTTTCTGTGGTCCACAACTTATTCATCTGTGAAAAGACTCTTTCTACGGGTGCATTTGTTCCGGGAAAGCATAAAATGTATTCAATGATGACTCTAAAGTTTTTATGGTTCAAATTATTATTACGAAAGTGTTGGAACAATTCATTCCTACGATTTTCGATTCAAGCGTTTCCAATATTCCATTCGGTCACTTTATGGGGTGTAATATAGTTACTAATATGTGAATCCTCATCTAATGCTTTGTGTCTTGGTTGCTATTAATAAATCCCTTTTGAATCAATGTATCTAATACATCTTGAATTTCTTCCCACGTAGGTATTTTGGTTAAATTCGCCTATATACTATTCCCGGTTATACTACGCACCACTGTCGATTTTTTGCACTTTTCTTAAATTGTTACCGTATGTTGCCCTCTTTTTGAAAACGGGACATTTCGACGTCCCGAAGCTGTACTTGGGGACAATGGGACAGGCTACCCAAAAAACGGGATGGTCCGGTTGAAAACGGGACGTATGGTCACTTTAGGTATTCAGTATGATCACAATTGTTTGTTTTTAAGGGCTTCTCATAAAACGATGAATGTGGGAAAGTTTTAAAACTAATGACAAATGTAAGAAAACTATAGATTGGTTTCCACTTTATATTTAAAAAGATTGTATGGATACAATATAATTACCGTCGCCTGTTGCAGCACCACCACCTTTAGGGGTGATCAATTCTCGCCTCAATTTAGCAAGTCTCGCTTTAAGTAAACCCAAATGTCCGGCCGTTGCTTTGTTTTTTTGGGTTCTGGCCATCTACATATAAATAAATCATTATTAAGCCAACGAGTTAAATTTACATATGGAACAACTGACAGATTTGCAGTACAGAAAAAATACCGCCAGATAACCTCTATTAATCTTTACCTCCGCCTCGATCCCCGCAATTTTTTCCAGTATCGTACTCATTGTTGCGATTAATTTCACTGGTAAACAATTCAAAAAAATAAGAGTTCACTCAATGTAAAAATTATATGTCGAATATTCAAAAAAACTTAACAAAAGTCTTGACGTATAAGATACTCGGTCAGCATGCACATCGTGCTGCCGAGTCAAAAAGGACAGATTATACAGTAGTCTGTTTTACCGACAATGATAAATACGTCACTACAATCACAGCGCTAGAAGTTTAGTGTATTAAGTACATATTTAAAAACTAATTTAATTCCAAAACAGATATTTATGAAAACTTGTAATTATTTTCTTTTATTTATATTGTAGTAAAATAATTAATATATAGAATGAAAATCGTCTTACAAAACTTTAACAATCAAAACAATAATGTATCGCAATACTAACCGTTTTTCTATCTAAAAAAAATCACGTTTATTTGAAGGTTTATATTCTAAATTAAAATGATGGGATGTTTAGCCATACGAAATTATTTTTGGGAAAACATTCAATATACGTATAATCGTCTTTCATTGAAAATTCTAGCGGTATTTGTCAGCTTTTCAAATATTCGTATAGATGCTGCCGTATTGACGAAAACGGGGAAAACGCACGTGGTAAACCTATATGAAAATCTACCTAAGCTGAACGCTAGAAGATTTGCGCAACAGCGCAAATGCAGGGTGAAAAGTTATACCCCTGGTTCTTGACTACGGCGTTTTTAGTTTACCGTCGGATGTCCGCTGAACAGTTTACTCGCCACGGACTGCTGAAAACGAAATGTGACCATTATACGCGATGTATGAAGATAGCGTGTGTTCGAAATTTAAAGATATTTCGAAAATCAAACATCTTCAACGGATTTTTATTTTGGTTAGGGCAAATCATTAACAGATATGATAAACTATATAAAAGTTTTACGTTATTTACATGAAACTGAAAAACAATACTAAATTATAAACGAGCGTTGTCAATCAATTTATAAATGCAAAATACAAATGAATTCAAATAATCCAATATGAGTCGTGAAAAATACGTGAGTGCCACTGTGAAGACATATTTTAAGGCTTTATAAATAAATTTATGATATTTACAATATATGAAAGTGAATTGAGTTGAATCTCCATGGTTTAATAAAGGTAAAATAAAATACACATATATGTATATTTTTAACAATTTTATTATTTTTACTTCATTAGAATATAAAAAAAATGAGCATAGCCGAATTTCAAAATTTTCTCTTTAGTTTTTATTGTTGATAAAGCTATCATTATAGTAAAATATATTTGCGCTAATCTTTTTCATAAATAAAATATAAAAATGCTGTTTATAATTTTTCAACTCAAACGAGCTTTAACGAATTCAACAAGGACCCGTATAATGTTTATCGAAATAAAGAAAAAAAATGTATGATCATATGAAATGCAGGGTTCACAGTATTACTTATGACGTATAAGAATAACACGTAAGAAAGTTCTGTATTAGTCCGTGATAAAATTTTTATATTGTACATAGTATTTTTTGTATGAAATATTTAGCTCGCTTAAATGGACTTGTAATTTCTGTGTGACGAATCACTCTCAAGTCATTCTTTTTAGATAATATATTTTTTTTAACTTTTTTAAATGTATTCAAATTTCAGTTACATTTGCATCCATTTTTAAAATATTTTATAAATATTCATTTTAAGGTTCTTTTAAAATAATATGTTTATCAAAATATTACTGCCACGTTTTTGCGTGTACATTTATTTGGCACAAAAATCCTTATTTAAAACTTAAATTTATCTTAATATAATTTGGTTTTTTATTTAAAAATACTATCAAAAAATATTGTAGAAATGATTGTTGTTTTTTTACTAGATAGATGCCATTTTACTAGATAGAGATTTGCTAGAAAGAAGAAAATGGAACAATTTTTTTCTCTCCAATTAGCCTTAATTTTTATTTCATTTCAAGTAATACACAGCAATGATCATCATTAAAATAATCAATTAAGGATATTTTTTGATCTGAAGTTATCTAAAATGTACTAATATAAAATTTAGTTTCTACAGCGATTTCATTATCAATTTTTATGAAGTAAAAATAGTACACTGCTTCTTTAGGTCCATATGAATTTTTATATATTATATATAACATAAAAAATAGAGTTGAAATCTTTTTCAGTGACACGTCATCGTCATAACTGACTGTCCAAATAGCTGTCAACTTTATTATAGAGCTTGTGCGGAAAGGCTGCGATTTTTTTTATTTTACTATTAAATGACACCAACGAATTTTACACTATGTATGCATATAAACAAAACTTAAATAAAATGAGAGCTTTTAATCAGTTAGTGAGTGTGTACCTCCAAAATATTTTTAATTTATCTTGATTTATTATTTGATTAAAATTTTCAATTTGTAGAATATAAAAAATAAATTTGACGATTCTGTCAATATTAACTATATATTAAGAATAAGCTTTTGCATTGTTAGCGCCGACTACATAAAAATATATATAACTTATTTTCTTTATGGTTTAATTTTTTATAATCTTACGATATTTATTCACCACACAATGAGATTTAAAAAGACAGCATTTATTTGATTATCCAGAATCTAAGTTACGTATGGCACATTGCGATTTTATCAAAAGTGACAAGTTAATTATATTTAATTTATTATTGGCGTGAATACTTAATCGAAAATCTATGACAGTTAACAATTAGCGAACGTAGTTTATATCATAAACACGTATGAATTTTGTTATGATGTCTATATTATCAATGAGAATATTTATCTATTTTATGAAATCAGTGACTTAGCGTCATTGACAATGAATGTGTGTACACTTCATGAAATATTCAATTTCACTCAAACTGGAAGCAACATTTCATGCTATTGTGCAGAAGGGATTCTGTAATAATTGTTATACTCGCATGTATTGTTTATTTTAATTAGTTTTCATACCTAATATCAATATTATGTCACATACTTTGAACAAATCAAACATTTTGATGACTAAATAAGAGACATTTCGTTTTGAGGAATTGTATTTGGTGGAAATACTGCAGAAATTCAGGTTAATATTAATATTACAGTTGTGTGTATAACTGTGATACGTGTTACACTTCTTTGAACAGCTTCCCCAGAATTAGTGTTTTGTAGATTTATTAATATCATAGCCATTGTTATGGCAATATATAAAACACTATACAATATGTGGAACAAAAAGTACGACAGTATATAAAATAATGAATGCTAATTTGACAATCGGTTGAAAATGCTTTTTTAAATGGAACCAGTACAAAAAAAATAGCAATTTTTAAACAAAATTAAAATTTTTTTTTTGATATCGACTGAAGGTGCTTGATGGAATTTCAATATCAAATTTGAATTGTTACACTTTGTACGATTCCACACGTTTTGCCACTAACCACCCGGGTTTCGCCTTTCGTTAGTCAGTTCTGTTGCATCCGTGTGATAGAATGCCTGAAGACACTGAAAGGCGAAACCTGGGTCGTTAGTGACAAAACATGTGGAATCGTACAAAGTTATAACAATTCATTGTTAATATTTTTTTTTATTTCAAATCAACAGCCATAGAAATTCGATTACTGATTGATTGTAATTTAATGAAACATTGCATATGGTATAATGTTTATTGATTGAATTGGCATTCACTTGGTAGAACTCCATTATAACACGGTGAAAATGATAGCAATGTATTTTAGTTCTGCAAAATTATTTTTTTAAATATAGCACGAAATAGCTATCAACTATATTTAAAAAAATAATTTTGTAGAACTAACATACATTGCTATTTTTTTCACCGTGCAATGGTATAATATTATATAAAAATATTGAATTCAGTTGTAAAAGGGAAACCGAAAATTCGTTTATGATTCGGCAAACATTCCAGTTGAACAAATATATTGTACTTATTTATAAATATGCATAGGAAGGGCAGCAACCCATGTCAATTAAAAGGGCCCAAGTCAGACACCTCTCATATAATTAAACCCATATACGCCTTTAAAATTCATAATTTATCATAATTACCTATTGCATACGCAGCGGCTTACACCCACCACAGAATTTTCACTATTGTCTATACGTGCGGGACATTTGTGCGACGAGATAAGCTATTTCGTATTTATGGAGAGGGGACATGTTGGTACTTAATGGGTTAACTTTCGTCGAACCGCATTTCGTTTTAATATTTCATTTGAGTTCGCAGTGTTATCTTTTCAGTTATTAAATTCATAAATTTGTCACTTGGTTGCAGTATTAGTCTTCCGTTCTTATCTGTTGCACGACAAAGTGTTTTCACAAGTGAAACATTGCGTCGGTTGGTTTCGTTATCCAAGAGACATATCCAAGGGCTGTGAAACGATTTCAGTAATGTCAATCACAATGTTGACTTCGATCGAATCTCGTAGACAAATGATAGCACTATAAGACTTTCATCCTACTCAATAGCGTAATATTATTCTTTCTCCGCTTTTCTATTTCAACCACTGACATCTCTAAAAGTGATTACACAGTTTATGATGACAAGTTTTTTTTCAATTCCTTCCTAGAAAAATTTAATCCCTCTTTGTAAATATAACAGCAACTTGTCAACATTTCATAATTCTAGCACATTATCCAGGGCCATCGAGAACTTTCCCGGGGCCTTTTAAAAACATAAGCTTATTATATTTTATTTTATAAAAAAAAAACATTTTTATCTACTAGAGATTCGGCACGCTTATCGTTGATAGCCACATTTAGGTTTTTCGTAAATAATAAAGAACCACGAAATATGTACATAGTTATAATACACCAATTAAATTAAGATAAATTTGTCAAAATAACATTGTTTTAAACTTGTTACAAAAAAATATCAAGAGGAAAAAAATCACCTTTAATGAATTGGTCAAATCTTTGAAATTTGGCGTAAAGTGTGTTGAAGCCGTTCGTAGCAATTCTGTGACATGTTGATTGGTCAACTGTGAACGATATTTCAATTTTACGAACTTCATTGTAGAGTGTGGATATTCACAGTCATATGTTGTACCAAAAAAAGAAAACGGTAAGCAGCTTTCATTAAATTCATTAAAAAATACGATTTTTTAATTTTCAATAGAATCTGCACTTATCTCAACGAAGAGCCGTATTTGCCCACTGTACTAAGTTGCATAACTTTTTTTGTTGAAAGGGCCTGCTTTTAGTGTCGCCCTGCATTTTAACGCGAATTTAACTATAATATTTGTAACTACTTAAAAATGATATTAACATGAGTGATATAGAATTTTCTTACCAGTCAGAATTCACCCATTTTATTTTGATAAATAAGTTAAAAATTATATCACAGTTTTGTAAATGAGTCTTGATAATGCTTTCTCTCACATAAAAAATAATTCTCAAGCTTCTAAATTATTTCGATCGAGGAGAGTTATGCCATTGTAGAAAGTGAATATAGATAACATTTTTTGCCGATCATTATACTTTTTGAAATGTGGGCCGGCTTTCAATGCACGTGTTGTAAAAACCGCCGGCCCTGGTTTACAAGCGTAGTTATAATACAAAACAGGTATATATATTAGTATCTACATAATATAATACATACACCGAATGTGGGAAGCAATTAGCGGTAGAGAAACTTTGGTTGACGAAGATGACAAATTTAATCCTGACGGAATGAAGTTGTGGGGATATGATAATCTAAAGCGCATCTAGCGAGGATACAGCAGTCACTCTAAATGATATGCAAGTTTAATCAAAATCGTGTCTCACGTGCGTGAAACTTTCCGTTTAATTCGATAGATCTGCTGCTGGGTAACTTTGAAGACCCGCGGCAAAATAGCTACAGATACGAAGTTCGTATTATTCGAATCGCAGATTGTTAAAAATAACGATATATAATATGATACATTATCAATTAGTATATATATATATATATATTGTATAAACATATCTATCGATTCTGTTTAAATGTATGGATGTTTGTGTTGTTAAAGAATTCCTTCCCAATCCATCTAATCATAAAAACGGGGCGGAGTAGCAAGAGCGGGCAGTTGTATTAATCTTGTCCAAGCCCTATGTCATATATTTTGACTTTCTTCGTAAAATCGAGGTTGGTCAACTGACTAACAAGAAATTCCAGTAGAAAAGATTCTTCTGTTAAAATACCGCTATCAAGAGGTCGTAACGCTTCACGATAAGAGCGGACGTCAATCATCAATATTTGCACACATACGCTTTCTTTTTGTTAGCATTTTTTTTTTAGAATTACAGACAGACAGATAAACCAACATGTAATATAATTACTTTTTTCAACCATATGTATTCGCAAAGTGTAAGTAAAAATATATGGGCTAAGTTTGTCATTCAGTCGCTAGTCTTCTAATTTCCGACCGGGTAATATAAGTAAGAAAAGAACTATTTGTCAGCAAACTGCATTTGCTGTAAACCGTTTTAAGAACCTGAATGTTACAAAGATGAATAAAACATATGTGCAATAGTTTAATTTTTATTTATTGTACGAGAAATATTTATAATTTGCATTCATATTTGAGTGAGATTAGATAAATAACATTTGCAATTGGTTTAGCAAAATCTAAGTGGCCAATAAATTTGCTTTGTGACTGATATTTAAAAAAAGTCGGTTTAATTCTTTTATCCACCTCATATGAGAAATATTTGAGAGACGCTGTATTTTTTTACTGTTAATAAAAGATATACCATATGAACCTTTGGAAATAACTTAATTTAATTAACAACCGTTATTTAAAAGTTACACAATTAAGTGCATCCATTAAAACAGGCTCTGCAACTAGCTTTTCAAATATTGCTTTATTGAAATCAAAACAAATATTTAATCCTTAATCAAATTAAATTATATGCCATCCAATATTCACCACATGCAAACAATAAAATAATAATCTAAGTTTGCCATGCGAAAAAAAATATTAACTGTGGCATGCCGCAAATTTTGGGGAAAACCTTTGGTATGTTACAGAAGAAAAAATGGTCACCAGCGTTGCTTAAAGATATTGAATACTAAATAACTTCAATCGCAAGCCTTTTTACAACAATCAATTTCTTATTCAGCGTGAGTAAATTTTGCCTTAAAATAATAAAAAAAATTAAGAAATTGCATTCACCCAAAAAATTATAAAGTATTCGATATTATGGCAACATTCCGTACTAAAATAAATATTGTATGAAATTCCTGTAAAATGAAATAAATTCTAGTGGTTTATTTTCGGTCGGTAATTGAGAGGAGCTGAATCAGTACGAGAATATTTCCAGATTACAAATAAACCCGTTTAGGTATTTCGCTGATGAAAATTTACCGTGCACCTTCTATTCTGCTGGAAAGGTTTTTGAGGAGTGCGGTTGATTTTATTTGGGGTTTTTTCTGGGACACTCATTCAAAAACTGAAACTTTTGCCAATTGTACTTATGTTGTGTCTATGATGATTTCGTAATTGGATATTTTTTAAGTAAGGTCTTCGTATAAAAATAAATAGGAAAATTATAAAATGATTTTGAAAATACCAAATAAAATTTATTTGACAAAATATACGCATTCAGTGGTTTAGTTAGAAAATTGAAAATATACTTTATTACGTAAGCATCAAAAGACTTCTTTAATAGAGATTGAAATTACGTATTGAAATCGACAAAAATAAAGGAGATACAACATTTAAAACCGTATAATAATTAAATTGATTACATGAGAAAAAAATGATAACTTGTGAAAATCGTTGAAGTGTTTATAAAGTGAAAAACAATTAAAGATTTATTTGTTTTTATTTTTATTATAAAGTTAAAGTCTGAGATAAAGTTCTTAGTACTGAATTTGGATATCGTTTTAAGTTAAATTATCTTGTAGAGTTTAATTCCATTTTAAATTTAATAATTTTCTTGATTTGTCAATATCAAATTTTAATAGTCGATTTATTGCTTTTGTTATGTAATGAATGCAAAAAAAATAGAAAACGATACTAATCATAGGTAATTGGTCAGGAAAACACAATCGTAACACGGTAAAATCCATTGATATCTAAATCACTACCTATCACATTGTTAACGATCTTCTTACTAGAAGGTAGATCACTTCGATGATAGTTGTAAATAGTTTCAAAGATTGATTAAATATCATATAAGTCACACTTTTTTTAATTAAATTTTTATTTTCTAAATGATTATTTACGTTTTATTAAAGATGGCGTAAATACTTTTTAGCGTGGAAGTAATTTATTGTCACTATTGATATTTTGACATTTTAGAGCGCCTTGCCACAAAGTTTCGATTTTTGTAACATGGTAGAGTTAGTATGTAAATCAAAATGATTTTATAACAGCCTGGTGATGGTCTCTCTGAGAAGCCTTCCTCGACGGCTTAGAGATAAATAAAATCTGTTCAATTGTTTTTTTTTGACGTGGAAACAGTTTGGCGAGGTGGTGTTACGTTGTGGTGTGACAAATTTAGTTAAGCCTCTTTGACAACAAGATTATCCTGCCCAACATGGAGAAAAGTAAACAGAATGTTGTTTGATGGAGCCGTCAAACATCGATAAGTACATATTAAAGTCTAATGCAAAATGTCCGCACTCTTTGTAAGCCCTAAATAAAACAATGAATTTAGTTCCACGCAAAATTGTGTCTTTTTAAATCAACCAACAAGTACGAGATTTGATCAACGATAATCGAGTCACCTCGTTTCTGTATCATGCTTGTATACATACTGAATTTTCTCGTCGCGTTCTGAATTCAAAATAAATACAATAATCCGATTTATAATAAATTTGATAAATATTTTTTATACACTTTGTAGAGCGTTTGAATGTTTTGTTTATTTACATTTTCCATTTAAACAGTTGGTGGTCAGGTCGTATACAACAAGAGAAATCTGCAATAATGCGTATCACCAGCAAAAACGGCGCGATTTCGTCATTGGAATCGAATTATTGATATAATGTATGCTAGGTAAATTTACCTATTTCAAACAAAATTTCCATTTGAAAATTTTCTTAGTGTTTCAAGAAACGGTTGAATTATATTCATAAACGAGAATTATTTAATGCGACATCGGTTTTGTATCATGAAATATCAATCCCTAAAATAATATTTAACATTATTATATGGTCACCAAAAAATTACATCATTTTAAAAAATAGCGTCGGTTGTTTTAAATATAGACTTTTTTTTAAGCTTACAAGTGTTGAATACAAACTTTTTCCACTGTGTTTTTTATAGTAATATTTAAAAAATGACAAAATATATTTTACTGAAATTAGTGTTGATATTTCTTCATTTTATTGATATTTAAATTATATGAAAACAAATAAAACTCAATTTGTTGAGTACAAAAATAATTTCACACTCGGTTCTGTTTTTCTTATTGATTGACAAAAATTGTAAAATTTTTCCACCAACGCCAATAAAATATTGATTTCAAGAATATTTGATTCTTTCTACCATCTAAAACAAAGAGTAAAACTTTATTATATTTAAAAACAAATAAGTGACTAAAAGTGACTTACTTCTAATTACTTACATATTTTTTTGTTTTTTCTTACGTGTTCGAGTATTTTTTGCACTAAAAAAAAAGATAACGACCATGATTTGTATTTTTCATTTTTGATAAAAAAGTAAATATATACTAAGCTTTGAATTAAAAAAGAATACCTTACTCGGCTTATAAAAATATTATTATTTTCATCCTACAGAAGTAATAAACAATGTTATCGATGGGAAAAATTGTTTTACCTATAATATCCACCTTCTATCATTCGCGATATTTTTTATCTCCCATAAAAGTCACTACGTGTGAATCGATTACAAAATAACGGTGCCATTTTATCACGCAAAGCAGACGTTCTCAAATATTTTTAATTTAAATAGAATTTTTCCATACTATAAATTTTAAGCAATTGATATTAACAGGATTGTAGGTAAAATATGACTACAAAATTTTAATAGTATATAACTTCATTATTGGGAAAAAGATAAGCTCTGAAAGCACAGCTGACGAAAATGCGCCAATTATATTGAAAAAAGTAATAAGCACTTGAAACCAAAACACAATTTTCATGGATGTTAAAAATTCAGAACAAAAAATAAAACTATTACTATATATAATACATAAATATTAAGACAAGTTTTTGATAACATTGCCGTTGCAACTGACATCTCATATGACCAATTTAAACCTTCATTAAACACGGTGAAAAAATAGCAATGTATTTTAGTTCTACAAGATTATTTTTTTAAAAATACATTGCTATTTTTTTCACCGTGTTATAATGGAGTTCTACCAAGTGAATGCCAATTCAACCAATATTTTATATATTATCATTGAGAAGGATAAAATTTATCTTTAGAAAAAATCATCTTGAAACGCGGCTCTATATTAGATGTGCAAATGTGAAACTTCTTATTTATCATCTGATGTCGCAAAAAGAAAAAAAATGAAGAAAATCTAAATAAATCATGTAAAATGAGTAGTTTTTAAATTTCTTCCTCCGCGGCACACTCTGAAACTTTTTGCGGTGCAATAGTGTGCCGCGGTATACTGCTTGGCAGACAATGCTCTAAGTATAATATTTGATGCAAAAACTGTTTTTCAACCACTGTGTATGGTTAACCTGTGATTTCATAAAGTGACATGATTCACAACCGTAAAGCAGTATTGTCAGAATGCATTTATTGAACAATAATTGTTACTTAATATTGATCAAGTAAAACAGTTAATCTCAAGCTTTCCGTACTGAATTTAGACTCAATGTAGCTCTCTCTTATCGAATCGTGAGATCTTAAAGAATGTCTCTCTCCATACTAATTGGAGAGTGGCTGGGTCTGGACAAGCACTGTTGCATATGACATTGGTTTTAATCGCATTGATTTCAAGACTAATGCAATACGAGTTGCTTTTCCGCCTGTAAACTGTTTTCAAAATGTCCACGACATAATTTCCACTTATTATTTTTGCCCCTTCTAAAAAGAGAGGTCCAGTGACTGAATAACGAGCGATTATGGTTAAACAAGGAAAATATATATTTTGCTTTGAGTCATTTTTTAATAAATGTATATTTATATACCAATATTTTTTTTTTGAATAATTCATATGGCGGCTATTTTGTTTTGGGAAATGCTGCTTTATATATCACGAGAGAATGAAAATATTGTTCATATTATGCATAAGATAATAGCGTGTTTGAATAAATAATTTAATTGTATGGACAATGTTGATCGTTTTTATTCGTGATATAACAATGATAATAGATAATCGATAACAGAAATAATCTCTGTTATAGAACGGCCTCTATTTGAGCTTAAATATAATTGCGAATATTTATAAATCATCGAATCGGATTATTACGGGTCTCAGGACGACATTGATTCGATATAATCGAATTACATTTTTTACATTAATGAAAAAGGAAATTGAAAACGAAGTGAAAATGCGAAGCGTATTAAAACGATAACTTTATTATGTATTCTCATTTAAATTATAGAATTATTGTTAACTAGTTAGGTAAAATATACTATTTGGTCTGTGTTCAAAGTTAATTAAATATTTACAAAGTAAAAATCACGTATTTTGAATATTATATAAAGCTTGAACCATTGTTATAAATAATAAATAACTTTAATCACTTTTAAGGTGTTAATTGTCACTTCTTTATAGAAAGGCATGATATTTTAAATAATAAAAACATATTTTTTATTACTTTAAAAATAACTTCATTCCATATCATATTCTTTCTCACATTATCAATATTATTAAAATGCAGACATATCTAGGAATAAATATAACATATAAATAATATATATAAGTGAATTTTAGTTACATTTAAGAGAAAAAAAGGAATTTGTCAATATACTTCACAGAAAAAGAAGCTCATTCGAGAAAAATATGTGCTGGAATGATTTCAAGAATATTTTTGGCCAGAGTATTGTTATCGTGTTTTCTATTTTTTACGAAAATATTTTTAATTTAGTAAAGAAGAGAAAGATTCGAATACACCGGCCATACTGAAATTTTTGTTTAATTGTTATAACGTAAAGAAATAGATATCAAAACTTACATATAGACAATTTCTAAATCAGGGAGTATTTTTATGTCAGCACCATACGTAAGAGACACATGTAATAATATTGTATTATATTTTGTGAAATCAATAAGCAAACGCCAAATAACTTGATAGCTATTTGCATCACAAGTGTTAAGACAATAAAATAAATAAAAATCAGGTTTGAAATTTTTATATGCAGAAAGCTTGGCGGGCCGCAGCTTGAAGATCGCTTGTACTCACGCTCAATCCATCCAACGGATTGTGACTTTTTTGTAGATTCAATCTATTTTGGATAGTGTTTAAGGCATAAAATTACGTTGATTCGTAGAAATTGATACTAAAACTCATAAAAGAATATACAACGGTATCGAAAAAACCTTTTATAAGCTATTTACAAGGATGCGAAACAAATGTAAAAAAAATCAAATTGAGAAACATTATTTGTTAGCGACTGCATTGAGTTGAGATTTGGTTGAGGAAAAAATCAGCTTTTTTGAAATAAACATTTAAGATCTTCTGTATGGGTTCTTGTATATTACGTGATGTTTTTTCTCATCGAGTCGATCTCAATTAACATCAAAAAATCTCTTCGGGTTAACTATCTATTTTAGGCATATCTGGTACCTTTGCTATTGTTTCCAGCAATGCATAATATCTATATAATATATGAGCCATGATTATTATCATGTTATTAAGCACAGAGAGGTCTTAAAAAGACAGTTTTTTTCAAACTACTGACATTCTTTCTTGGCTGAAGAAATGCCAAATTACCTACTAAAATTAGCACTTTATTACACTCGTTAAGTTTGATTCATGTAGTTCAGGTAGGTAGTATTCACTCATGTTTTTTTTAAATGCAAGTCTTTATTAAGTATGTCATCATCAACACTACAAACTTCGGGCGAGTTTAGTTTTTGTGTTTGAGCGCATGTTTAAATAAATACTTCAAAATGAAAAGAAAAACTTAAAATAGTCAAGTCTGGAAATTGAAGATAAACATATGCCTATAAACTCATGAGTTGTATAAATTGGCATTAGCTAGGTAAAATTCGACTGGAATAATGGAAAAAACTGTAGTATTAAAAAAAAATATGCAAACAGATAAAAAACTTTTTGTTCGCCATAGTATAATTTACACGATGAGTTTAGTTAAATAAAGTTAACCGTAAATTTTTTGTCTAAAATATATTATAAATAAAACTATGTAACTATTGCTAAAATATTGTATTCATGGCAATTTTTATTTACAGGAAGAGTGCGAAAATTGTAAGCACAAATATGAACTTGGAAAAATTTATAAGTTTATGCTCTATAAACATTTTAATTTTACAAAATTGCCGAAAATTAGACCCTTGTCACGCAAAGCGTATCTTTATGTTTTCATCGGATATAATTCTAAGAAGACTTAACTCTTGAATTGAATGAAGCCAGTATTCCTATGGGTAATATAAAACACACCATGTATCACTGATTCTTCTTTACGTTTGGAACTCACTCGGAAATATAATTTATGAAACGAGATTATTCTACATATATCAAAGACAGAGTTTTCAATCAAACGCTTAAATTTTTTCAATGTGTAATTTTCACCTTTGAATTGAAATTATTTAAAATTACATAGATCAAAGTGGAAATTATTCAAGTGGAAGTTGAAAGAAAATTTACAACCGTTGAAATTACGTAAAAGTGGTAGCTGTTTGAATATTTATTCTTATTGATACACTACGTTCAATAAGTTTGATAGACAAATTTCATGGTATGTTCAAAACGACTCCTTATTATCGAGGGTAGATGGATTCTTATTATCAGAGTGGTAAAGAAGACTTAAGATGGAATGGAAGATTGATGATGTGAAATGCGGTGGCCATGCGATAGCAATAACGTTACATAAATTTTTGGCAAGGAGAGCTATTACGAAATTGGTAGATTAAATATGATATCATATTGGAATTGCTTAGTAAATGAAACTTTAATATAAAATATAAAGTGCGTACACAGAAATTAATCTGCTTGTATATTTAAAAGTTTAAAAGCTTTATTTTATTTATTATATTATATTGTACATGCATGCGTGTATCAGTTTGTGTGCTTGTATGCATACGTGTGTGTGTGTGAGTGGTATGTGGAGAGATAGATATAGTTATAATGAGTATGGTGTCCACGTGAACCGAATTCACTGAGGATTGCTCAGCTCTGCAGCGACAACTATACAACAAATAAATCTACACATAAAAAAAATGAAGGAAACCTGAAGAGCTCTGATACTAACGTGTCATAGATCTTAACGCTTCATCAATTGGATATCCCAAATATGTAACATATATATTATATATAGGCATAACAACGTATCGATAATATATATATTTTGATATAAGTTGAAGATTTTCCAATTATATGAAAAGGTAATTCTGGGATACAAAAAGGTTTATTTATTTACCGAGTGATGTTATATGCTTTTTGAAATATAAAGAATATAATAATATACTATCAGTTTACATTTCACTAAGAACTTATTGACAGTATATTTTTATACCTGGAACATTAAAAATATACTTCTTTTTCTCTCAGAAAGACATAAAATAGTCACAGATAAATTAAATCCATTTGACTGCTATATTTTTGGTATCGAAAAAGAATTGAATTAAAAATTTTATAGTAACATTTATTTGAATCCTTTTAACGACCAAAAACGTAAGGTTTATTTAATTTTGCTGTATATTAATTACAAATCAGTTACACACATTTCGCTGTTTGTGAAAAGTGATACAACAGGAACATTGAATATTGATGGTGAAAAACTAAGTCCTTGGTCACCCTACGGAGAATAAAACGACGAATATATATCACCAGTAGATTGAAATAAAAGCCTGGCCAAAAAGGTTATGTGAAAAACGTTAGTATATTTAAGAAATATTAGAAAATCGAGAAAATGTTATACAAAGTTTTCTTTTCCCTTGCGAGCATTAATTTAAAAGCACTGGACCTTCGACTCGAAAGGACTTTAAGTGGGCTTGGGAAAGTAATATTATTTTAGGATAATTGTTGTGAAGCGGTCTGTGATACCGCCAGGAGAAATGCCAGGAATTTGTCCACATCGCCTCAAAAGGAATCGATTAGGCCAAGAAACTAAAAGGTGGTATCGAAATTATCGGAAAAGTAATTAATAGTCCCGGTTAGTACAACGTCTATAATCTAATATCACTATCGGAATACCGCTGGGTAGTGGCAAATTTAATTTTAAGGTCACTCGTGGTTGGTTATGTCGGAAGAATCATAATTATCTGATATATGTAGGTTTTGCTATCGAATATTTGAGCGGTAACCGTAAAAAAAAAGTTCATTTTTATTCATATTTCAAATGCTTTTAAGCATAGATAATATCAATTATTCTCAACGAAATTTTTTCGTTAGTATTATAAATTCTAGTGGAGTAATAAAAAAACATATTAGAAAACATAATATTTTCGATGGTTTCGGCGGTAACTTTGTGGAAGTTTATTTTAATATAAAATTTAAAATAACTTCTATAATAACGGAATCTTCAGACTTACTATTGCAAAGTTTGTAAGTAAGTCTGAAAATGATGCCCCTGAAAGAGGCGAAACACGTGTCACAGTTGGTAACACAATACGTGGAATAATCAAAGTTATTTTAAATTTTATATACAAGAAAACACGTATAAAAGTTATATTTCCTACACAAGAAACAGATATGCCCATTAAAAAAAGTAAAGAATTCTAATGCTGTGAAATGAGTAAGTTTTCTTTTTCTTGTAATTGGATTTGAAGGACAAAATGGATGAATTTTCTGTTCTAAAAAAACAAAATGGTCTATTTTTTGCGTCACTTTTTTTTTTTTGTGAATGTGATCTTTCAGTTGCCAATAAACTATTCAGGTGCTCGAATGGAATTGACGTTGTATAAAAAAATAAAGTGACTGATTAATTATACCCTGAATAGCCTCGGTGACTTTAACAAAGTCTATAAAAAGTAAGAGAAATGGATTGCTCTCGCTGGTTGACTTAAAATTACCTCTTCAAGAATGTGGACTAAAAGGAAAGGATAATTTAGCACAGTGCCGTAGGCTTCTAAGTTTTATTTTAATTAAGACGATCTATAAAACGTTCCATTAAGAAAATTGTCAAAAAAAAAGATATTCATCATAAACGTCTTATCGAAAGTACTGATAGTTTCAAACAAAAATATAGCTCTCATTTTGACATAAAAATCATTTTTAAGGCATTACCTGTCACTTCTTGGTGACAAGCCATGAATAATAAAAATGATTTTTTTAGTGTTTTTTTGTACAATATATTTTATAATCAGGACCGGTTTCACTTATTTTTTTCTAAGTTCTCATTCGTATTCATGAACTTTTGAATATCGAACTGATTTTTTTGTATAAATAGCCTTGTTTGTAATTTGTATTCTATCATTTTCTCAATGATTAAAACTGTCCCTGATCACAAAATACATTCTGGAAAAAGTAGTATTTTTTTTTATTATTTGAAATAAAAAATGTGAGATGATAAAAACATATTTCCAGGATTTTTTGGCAATTTTACAATATAAGCTATCAATTTTTTTTTTTTAGAATAATCACACTATGTATGAAGTGCATGAACTTGTAGTAGGTATTATAATATGAACTGCCTTTGAATTTCTTCTTGAGCTATCTTTTTTTGATGATATTATGTATACAAAGATATACTAGAGAATGACTCGTGGTAAGCTTATCATTGTCACTACGATTCATTTTTAGGATTGGATGGGTAAGAAAGAATATGTTTATCTTAAAAAAAAATATTTTAAGCTTATGTGTCTTTCTGAGAATAAAAACCGTCTGAACTGCAAACAGAAAAAAGCGACGTTAATAATGACGCACTGTTTTGGGCGGAATGTGGAATTTGTACAATAAATACATTTACCGACCAAAATTCAATAAACAACTAAAAAAACGCAAGGCAAAAATATTCCAGTAATTGTTGACATAAACATTTGTTTGAAACGGAAAATTTTCGATATTATTCGAAATAATAAAAAGTGTGTTTATTTAATTAAAAAAAATAAAACACAATATTTTTGCGCGAAAGAAAAACACGTTTTTTTTTTTGAATTATCCGTCATTTTGAAAAACGATTTTTCATGTAGCCTTATTAAAATTTGACATGATATTGTATTAATGTTTTAATTTTTTTTGTGCAAACTTTTCGTCTCATTACTTTGCTATTATTTTGCATATTAGCAATTTTGACTGAGTAAAAAAATCATAATTAATATCAAATATAGCTTTCAAATTTGAATTGTTGAATCTGTGTACATTTCCAAATGTTTTGTCTCTCACGACTCGGACTGAGACTTTCGGCATCTTCAGGTATTCTATCACACAAAATTTCAATTCAAATTGTCATGATAGAACGCAGTCAATTCTATTGCATCCGTGGGATGTTTAAACAGTTTCAACACTTCATTTTCGATATTGAAATTCCATCGAGTATTCTCTGTCGATATCGTAAATGAAGTTGTCTTGCGATGGAAGTAATTCATCCAAATCGAACCTAATTTCTAAAATTTCCTATATCTAAAACTATAAGTTCATTTGCAACTCGCTATATATTCTGATTGTTTTAATATATCCCTTAAATCAAAGAGTTTAACTAACTGACTCCCTTGACCAAGGTAAAACAATATAGAACATGATTCCATAATCTCAAAAATGAAGTAACCAACCAAATTTACCAAGTTTATCCGGACCTTAATATTACATATTGATAATATGAGATTGAAAAAAAACATATTTATGAATTGTGAAAAGATAAAACAATCATATATAACCATTCCTACCACAGTTTCACGTTACAACTGAATTGTTCCTAGAACTTCAAGAGGATACAATGTGAAAAAAGTATTAGTGAAAACTTTAGTATCCGTTATAAATTGATGAAACAAACTAACGTCTAGTTATTCTTAAAATATTGGTCTCGGTGTATATAAATATTAGTCTCATTAAATTTGGGAAGCATATTAATATAAGTGATTTTTTTAAGACTGTTTATAAGAATGCTTTTTTTTGGAGAAGCAATACACTTTTTGAGAAAAGAACACACTGGGAATTTTATTCTTAAAATTTACGTGTATTTGATGATTTAGTACATAATTCAAAATTTAGCCGGTAAATAAAATAAATGGTCAGTAATATATCAAAATAGTATGTATTCTATGAGGATGTATACGGTCCGTTTTTTGTATAATTGGCTATTTTTACTACGAAAGCTGGTTTTTTTGGGGAAAGATAATTTTATGAAATATTCATGACCATTTGCTAATTAATATTTACAAAAAATACAATTGACTGATTATCTTAGTGATACAAACTAACCGTAAAATGGCAAAAAAAGTTGTCATTTAAAATCAGTATAATAAAAAATAATTTAATTTTTAGCATCAATTTTTTGGTACAAATGAATTCTATTTTATCCTTTCTGATATATTAGGAATCTACTATCTGCCACAACATATAGTATGCCTTATTTAATTAATCATTTTTCGTATATTGATTCTGCATTGGAACTGACAACGTAAAATGTTTACAGCATCTGTTATCAATCAAATTTTAATTATTAAAAATATTTTTCAATTTCAAAATAAGTATACAGAAAATGAAACAAATAGTTTATTCTGTTTCATACTATTTTTGATAATTTTTAAAATTTCATATTATTTGAAATGAGAAGCTCAACAAAAAAAAGTAATAACTATTAATATAAAATATATATTTTTATTTAGTGAACGAAATTTGAACGCCTTTTTTTTAAGTGATAACAATATTTTCTAATTTGAAATCTTCTATTCAAAAAAATGTTTTTTTTTTATATACAGATGAAATACACCTGGAGCTTTGAGAATTGTTTAATGTGTTTACTTTAAGTGAAGATAAGAATAAATAATAATAGTGCTCTATATTAAAAGCTTTTAAAAATTGTGTAAAAAAGTTAAGTGAATGTTAAATAAATTAAAAAATACAGTGACCGCTATTGCAATATAAATATGCGTATTAAATTAATTTTAATATAAAGTTATTCCAAATTGATAATTGCTATCGTGTAATGTATTTAAAATAGTAAAGCAATCGACATTAATATATTCAATTATAGCTTGTAACTCTTTGATAAATTAACCAGAGTAAACTTAATTAATTCAGTGTTTATAGAAATATTATTTTTATTACTATCATAGATTAAACGAGTAAAATTAAAATTAATCAACTTCCAAATCTGTAATGTGAAGTCAGTTCTAAGGGTTTCAAAGGAGACCCTTATACTGAGTTATTTTATTTAATGTGAGAGATTCAAGGCGTTCCGCTGACGATGGGTGGAGGAGGAGTGTGTCTGAGAGCTCTCTGCTCCCAGGGTGGACTCCTCGTGGCTGTGGTGGGTTATATATTCCTCGGCGCTATCATGTTCCACCATTTGGAGTCAGGGCCTGAACAGCAGAGACGGGCGAGCGTCCAAGCCTCGAGAGACGATTGCCTCAGAGAGCTGTGGATTATCACGGGTAAGCTATTTGATACGGTATTGCATAAGTTGTTATTACAATTTAATTATTGTTATCATAAAGATTTTATTATGAGCGTTACATACGAAACCACTTATCCCACATTACATAAGTGAAAATCTTATTTTAAAGAATCATGGACAAGTATTTCAATAAATATCTCAGAAACAGTTATAATTCATAACCCTGGACACTAAATTGAAGAAAATTCCGTCACTGTTGTATCTTTAGTATAAAACGTAAGAAATTCAAATTGATTCTCAAACAGATATTTCAATGAAATAAATACCCTGGATTCAAATATTTTCAATGATGTATTTGACTTTTATTTTGCGTTGCCCATTCATAGTTTTGATAACTACATCGTCGAAGACAAAATAATAAAAAAAAATTACTTATTGCAGAATCAACAAAGATGGACAAAGTTTCAGAATATTATTATGTCACTTAAAAAATATAATATATATATATTATACACATTAAAAATAAATAATAATACACCTTTAAAAAAATATTAGGCAGCAATTGCTAACTTTCTTTTTTTCTAATAATTATCATTCCAGTTTGGAGGCGTCAAAAATAATGAGTTATAAATAGCACAATCGACCTAGATAGAAGTGGCAGCAGTGGAAAGAAAAATGTAGAAATTTAATGATGCTATTGTACACCGTTTGGGATGAGTTCTTGTGAAGGACATACGGTCAGATTACTTATTTTCGGCTATAAAGAAGAATTACCAGTGAAGAGGAGATTTTATACATAAAACCCGCTTCTTTACTTAAATACAATAGATTTAATAAAATTAGACCTTAAATATAATAATAATTATATTGCAATCCAAATATATCTTATAAAAATTGAATTCAGTATATCAGAAAATAAAACTACTATGCTTTGCTGACAAACATTTTTTTGCAAGTAATATATGCAAATTAAGCTTTAAGATACATATATAATGTAATAAAACCAGAAAAAGGATCAATACATAGATGATAGCATATATTGCTGCAGTTTATAGGAGTAGAGATTTTTTTGTGTTTTATATTAAGCATGTTCAAAACGCTGCCTAAGAATTGATGTATGATTCAATATTAGGGTCAGCCTTTACGTATGGCATAATAATTTGGTTCCACAAGGCTCTTAGATTGGATCAAAACTGAATTATCAGGATTATAGCAGTACGCAGCGAGAAAGGGTAACGAACAGTATTAAAGCTTTTATCTGAGTGGGAATGTCTGATATTAACAATGAAATTTTCCCTCACAATTATTAATTAATCTTCATGAATTATTTTTACTAGAAAACAACATCATCGGCATTCTGGTAACTACTATTTCAGATGAGTAGATGATTTTTATTTGTGAAGCAATTGAGTATAAAATCATGACCGGAAGTAATAAACGGATGATTGTAAGTTTCATAAACATTCTTGGTATTTTTTCTATACTGAAATTTTTATCTAAATGTTTGGAATTAAAAAAAAAATGATAGATAAAACTACAGAAACTACATTTAGATGTTTTTTTTTTCCATAATATGATAAAATGTTGCTTCATTTTTAGGGAATGTTGAGCTGACCAATGATTGTAAAAAAGTATTCAGACAAGCCTCAGCGCCTAAGTGTTTGTATCTTTGTAGTAAGAGTCGCAGAATGAAGGCTTTAGAACAGATGGAAATAGATAGACATAAACTATCACAAAGGATTCTTAACGAACAAACTAAGATGTGTCTATCACCATTGCTTAACACTCTGCGGGGTGCTTCTTTGTTTCTGTAATATACCATTTCTGTGTTATAAGTAAACTTATTGATATAGCCGCCTTTTTGGTTTCATTTATAATTTTTAGTTTTATTGCGAGCAAGAAACAAGCTAGGAAGATGTATTGTGTACATTGCTATTTTTCTCACCGTGTTATAAGGGAGTTCTACCAAGTGAATGGCAATTCAATCAATATATTCAGACAAGCTTGGTTTATTCAAATTTGAATCTCTATAAATGTTTTTTTCTCTTTGTGTGATTTTTTCATTCATTTATAAATATGTCAGTCATAAAAAACCATAAACAATGATAGTAGAATTAATTTATATCAATGAGATTAAAAATTACATTTAAAAATCTGTCAAATTCTTTGCACTGAAAAAACGTTGTATTTCGTCATTTTAGACAAAATGAAGGTATTACTAAATTGCACTTTCACTGCTTTATAGAATTTTGTAAAATAATTTGGAATAAATTGATATATTTGGTAATACAATAAATCAAAATTCTTTTGATAAACGAATAGATTTGAAAGATGAATGAATCCATATGCACCATTAATCATTATTTATTTCAATCTAAAATGCATAAAGAAAATTTTCGATCGAGATGAAAAAGATACGAAATCTTTCTTAATGTATTTTGAGTCTAGACTTTTTCGAATGTATTTGTAAATTACTGGGGCGAAAATAAGATGAGCACAAAATACTTTCAAAGTAGAAAACGTATTATTATATTATTTGTAGAAGTTGAAATTATGCTTAAAAAAATGTCGAGATCTTTGTTCAATTCAATTTGCAAATCTAGACGAAGCTGTTAAAGAAAACAATAATGGAATAATATCTGAAAGTGATACCATTTATGAAATCTTCTTTAGACATAATTAGATATCGAATAATTGGAAATTTTATTTTATTGATTGAATTGGCATTCGCTAGGTAGAACTCCATTATAACACGATGAAAAAAAAAAAGTTTTTTTTAGTTCTACAAAACTATTTTTTAAATATAGTTGATAGCTTTTTCGGCTCATGCCATCGTCAGAACTATTCTTAAACGAATATTTGCTTATCTATATAGCTGTGTAGAAAAGGTACACAATACATGTTCTCTCCTGTTTTAACGGCCAAGCTTGTTTCTTTCTCACAATAAAACAAAATTTTTGAAATATTGTAAATGAAACTAAAAAGGCGGCAATGACAATAAGATTACATGTGGCACGGAAATGGTCTATTACGGAAGCAAATCAGACCCCCCCCCCCCCCCCGGGGAGAGGGTTAATTAATTGAGAAGACAATATATTAGTTGTTCGTTAAGAATCCTTTGTGATAGGTGATGTCTATTGATTTCCAGCTGTTCCAATGCCTTCATCCTGCGACCCTTACTACAAAGATGCAAACACTTATGCGCTGAGTTTGAATTTATATTATGTGATTCGTTTATAATGTGATTAGTGAATTGTGATTCTGTTTTTATTGTTAAGTATATGTATAAATATTATTTGTCGAGGTAGAAAAAGGTCTATTGCGTTGACGTGTATAATATTGACTTAGTAGAATAGCATTGTAATAAAGCAAAGTGTAGCAAGGTATTGACTAAAATTATGATTTATTTGAATTTCTTAACAAA
This sequence comes from Himalopsyche japonica, assembly GCA_028555115.1. Classification (NCBI taxonomy): domain Eukaryota; kingdom Metazoa; phylum Arthropoda; class Insecta; order Trichoptera; family Rhyacophilidae; genus Himalopsyche; species Himalopsyche japonica. The sequence goes on from JAHFWJ010000813.1 coordinate 175,461, forward strand.
GCTTTGAAGATGTAAAATTCTAAGAAATTGGCTTTATAACTAGAATTGAAACTAGGCGGTACAGAATGTTTCCCAGTACATTGAAGGGTGAACTCTATAGAAAAATATCAAAACATGCTTCACTTTATAGAATGGTATAAGTTATGTATTCATTCCTTAAAGTAATTTAACAAGAAGACTCAAATATTTTTATCAATCGGAAAATTGCGGTATCGTTCAATTTGCATTGAACGAAAAGAACCTATATATAAGTAAATAAAAGATAGAACCGCTTATCACTCAAAGGCCATATGCCTAAATGAATTATACACGATTTTTAATACTGTTATAATCAGGACCAGTTTAACTCATCACGATTAAAATCACCTGTTAAAAAAGGAGTTGATTAATGTAAGAAAAAAATATTTATTTAAAGACCCATAAGCCGGCTCCGCAAAGATCTCACCGGTTCTGATTTCAATGCATTTAAATATCAAATAATTACTGAAAATCATTCAAAAAAAAATTTGAATTTGGAATGTTGTTTTTTTGTGAAGGTTATAAAATATTTAAACGTAGCAGCGTTGATTTTCTGACCATTTAAGTTTATAATTGGATTAAAAATGGCAAAAAATAAATAAAAAAGCCATTTTACAAGCATATTTTATTTATTAAAGCCAAGCACGATGGTCAATTAACCAGTAATGCGAACAGTGTAAAAACTAATAAAAATCACTTCTTACTACTATTTTTCATCAGATGTCATATGAAATGATATGGCAACTTTGAAAAAGTGGCTTACCCATACGATTAAAGTGGAAACGTCGATCGCCACAGTGAACACGCATGGTCGCCGTTCTCGCCTATTAAACCACTCCTCGAAAATTGTTTTTTGGCTTGGTTGGTCCCAGAGAATTGGTTTTGCTTACATTGAACTCTTGAGTATTTCATAAAAAAATGATTTATTATTTTAATTGAATTTCAAATGTTTGATATGTTTTTTATATAAATTAAAATTCAATAAATGTGAAATAGTGATAGAGGAAATAATACTGCAACAATTTCCGCTGTCGATGTGGAGTATATAGGCTCTAAATAGAATATATGTAACCAGTCGTTAAACTGCTTATTATTTGTTGATCAGTTACATTATTTTGTTTTTGAACAAGTAAAAATAACATATAAGATATAAATAAGAATACAAGAGGAATGAGAGTGTTTCAAAATTTGTAAGGAACTAATAAAAAAATCCATAAATTTCATAAGAAACATTTTTACATATCAAATTGATTTTCTAATGAGTTTGTGAAACTGTTTGAATTGGAATTAAAATCAGTAATAACTACAAACAAAGCCTAAGACGTTAACCAATCTCCTACAGGCCGGAACGTATTGGAATATAATTGTATTTCAGTCGTAGGTTGTTAACTGTTACGACTCTTCGGGAAGCATTGGATGAGTTGATAATTCTTGTGACGAGCGACCCAGTCCTGATTATCATATTATAAATTTGTTTATAAATGACAAAAAAGTGACCCTGTCTCTAGATTATGATGATAATTTTCAATTTTCTACTATTTTTACATTTTTAAGAACACGTTGTACATCTTTTATAAATGTTATTAAATTTTAGCATAAAATAGACACTTCATATATGTTTAAATCGTGTTTAAGTTTCTAAATATTCGGCAAAGATTCTTGTATTTTGAATGTTTCATTTTGTATGAGAAAAGTTCTTCGATTACTATTTCAACAATTTAAAGGACGAAGATAAAAGAAAACAACGCTACAAGTTTTTTACTTTCGCCAGTGTACATTTTTTCTTTCGCTTTCCGACCCGTGTCAATTTTTTACAAGAAAACATCACTTTTTCTACATCACTGCCAAAAAGCCTTGGAACTAGTTAATAAGAGAGAAAAATAATATTTCATACGAAAGAAGTAATAAACGTTTACTAATATGAAATATATTATAGGGAGACGGCGAGAGTAGTTATTATTTTAACAGCAAAAACACTTAATTGTAAAATATGCCTTTAGTCATTTTTTTATTCGACATTTAATTATTACGAGATTTTCTTTTACACGTAATAAAATCGTATAGAAATGATATACATTTTAGAAAGTTTTTTTTTATCCAGTCAATGTTCAAATATCAGTTACCATTCGGCACGCTTGCCAAAATAAAACTTACTTGTTGATTAAAAATTTAATTCTTGGCTGCTTTTACGAGAAGTTTTGTGTAAGATAAAAAGATGTCTTAAAAATGATAAAAATAAGTTACCGTTCCTTGGCAGAATGATAATTTTTTGCAGCTTAGTTCTACAAGGCAGTGTGATATATGCTCAAATCATAAAATATGTATATGTTCTTTATTCAAAAGTGATCAATTGTTGTTTAATCCAAATTATTTATTATCTGAATTACTTATAAAAAGAACATTTGGCTAACTAATTTTTTATTACTTTTTACGATTTCCATCGAAAATATGAATAATTTTATTTTTGATTTCTTAATATGGTTTAATGCATGTTTACAATTAGCAATCAATATAAACAACAATTGCTTTGGACGAAAGAAAAAACGGATGGTAGACCAAAGTAATAAAACAATAAATATTATTCAACGATTGTCGATTCGTGTTACCAATTTTTATGGATTGATCTGTAGAAATGATGCTTTTGCAAACCTAAGAATTCTTCGCATTATATTATAGTATTAAAATTCAAATCATATTTTAATGTGCATTATTTTTTAAAAATATAATGCCTTTTCATTATACTGACAACAAAACATTAATATTTTGCACTGTCAAATGTTTTTTGTTTAATGCTTTATAGCCCTCTTTAATTTAAATTACAAAGTTCCAAAGTTTCAAGCTAGAAAATAACTAGAGGAGATATTTTTTGTTTTTATAAAATCAAGTCTTCTTTTTAATACATTATTTTACATACAGACTATTACAACAAGGCTATCGCTATGCATTTTTCCTGACATTAGTTCTTTAAATCATTTTGAAATATTGAAGCGATATTACCGTGTCAAATCGCAGATAATGATATGAAGAAAATAGGTTCGTATTGATCAAACGTCGCGTTGAAATGCCCACGACAAACTATTGTAAAGGAGAATCGATATTTCCCTGAACTTAGGGATTCCAATATAAGACGAGCGTGTTAATATTGGTAAAGAATTACCGGTACAATAAAAAATTAATAATATATGTTTTTAAATCATTAACGGTAATGTTATTTCGTATTAATATCCGGTATTAAAAAAATAATTGTGTGATGATTATGTATAATTATTCGACGTAGTGTTTTTTGATTTTTGAATTTGAATACTCTTTAAAACGACAATGGTTTTACTTTTCCAGTATTTTAGGTTTTCATGTGCATGAATATATGCTTGTGAAGCTTATAACGTTAGTCAACATATAATGTTAAGTTTGGAGATCTTTAAAATAAAATATAAGCTATAGAAACTCACTGTGTGTATTGGTGTATTTATTGCATATAAACCGTAATGTTTTGTATCGTTAGTATTTTAAACAATGAATATAATTTTTTGGTATTTGAAAAACAGCAAGAAAAAAAAACCGCTTGGATCCCGGGTGTGAGATAAATCGGTATTGCAACCCCTACCATCGACCTATCTATGACCGTTCGGTTCATTGTATGGGGAATCGTCATAAATAATATCTCTGGATGGCCATGAAGTTTTGGGAACTAACTTTGTTGGCCATTTTAGCATGGGATGGTAGTAGTCATGAATTTATTGCTTAATTATTATTGAAATCTCAATTGTGTTATAAATAGGGAAGCTGAACGAAACATCGATGACCATTCTGATCAAATTAAATTTTCATTGTTAAATTGGAATTTTAGTGCTATGTGTTCAATCAATAATATCAATTAAAAACAATAAAATCATTCGAAATTCAGCTGCATTAGACATGTTTGTCACAGTTTTATTTGACGTATGACATTGTTGTAGAATAAATGTCATATCGTGTAATAAGGCCAGCGGAACTATTATATCTAATAATATTAAATAATGCATTTTATTGAAAAAAAAAAAAAAAAACTTTTAACCAAAAGGTATACAGTAATACCCAAAATTGCCCATATTCTTGCTGCAAATTATTATTGTTTTTGTTTGAATTGGCATTTACTTTGTAGAACTCCATTATAACACGGTGAAAAAATAGCAATTCATTTATTCTCAGATCTCATCAGATCCATAGTTCTGATGAAAGCGGTAGACGAAATAGCTATAAACTATACATCTTATAAATTTTGTAGAACTAAAATACATTGCTGTTTTTTCACCGTGAACCGTAAACATGAAGCATTGATTTTATTACACTTTTAAAACAAGCCCCCTATAGTAAAATTAATTAAACAGCAAAAAATAAATCCAACTAGAATATTATTTTAAAAAATCGATTATTTTGTTAGTAGAAAATAATATGGCTATAAGAATTATACGAAGAATTCGTAGTAGTAACCTTGTCTTTCTTTTGTATCTTACAGTTTCCTGGAAATGCAGTAAAAAGTGGTCAAAGTCGTTTTTATTGACGTTCAAAGTAAAACAGTCGTATGCATTTCCATTATATTTGCTTGAGCGAATATGTCTATTGCAAAAACATCCGTAAAAGTACTTTGAGTTAAGAATTTTTTCCATAAAGAGTTGCATGGAAAATATTGAAGATATGTATTTCAAACAGGCTTCTTAACAGAAAATATGAAATGGTATATATTATATAAATAAGTAAGGTAAAACTTTAAAAGAAGTTTCAAGAAAAGACGTGCTTTGTTTCTTTGTAGAATTCACAGTAAAATAGTTCATTGTATTCATTGATGATATTCCATAAAACATGTGATCATAATTAATGAGAGTTTTCAATAAAATAATTAAAATTAAAAAATGTTGAAGTGAAAAATAATAGCCATTATACACACATTTAAATCACATAATCGATTGGCGTCACAATCGTCATTGAATTATATATCTTTTGATAGTTTTATTCGTTTTATTTCAAGTTTACACGAATGGGATTAGGTTCATTGAGATAAAGCGACTAATTATATGTTTTAGTGTACAATATCATAATTGGAATAATGACAATTGAAATGACTAAAATGATAATAATATAAAATAAATGTATAAATTAATGTACAAGAATTAAGTACAAACATCAACAAACGTCACTTAATCCGAACGAAGTGATCACAGTAAAGTAAAATTTATGAATGTCCTTGAAATTGAATTCGATTGTTTACATTTTTTTGTTGGTAGTTAGGTGTTCTCAATGTAGTAAGGTAGCATAAACAATAAAGCGCCGTTTGTTTGAGTTTAAATAATATATTCAAATGAGCCATTTCGAATGATAACACATTAGGTAATTCATTGTTTGTGAAAACTTTTCGTATCATTTTCAATAAAACTCATTATAAAGTTTGCAATGAAGTTGAGCTCATGAATTCCTCGTTATGGAACATGAAGGCGAAACTTCGTTATTTTGTTATGTGATGTTTGATCATCCAATCATGATCCTTGCTCTCGCACCCGGTAAAGAACTTTATCCAGACTTTAAAAACAATAAATTTTATTCAAATTCAGTTTTTCAACTTTCATTTAGATTTATGTGTATCGCGTTTTATTTTATTTGAGATACGAAGTAGTTTTAAACATTCAAATAAACAGTTTTAAAATAACTTGAAAGAACACTGAAATATATTATATGATTTCATTTAACGCTTAGTACAGCGCAAGATCACTTAAATTTTTTATAAAGTGATGGTAAACCGTGTTCGACTGATTTTCCCGCAAATCGTCCAATTAAATTTCAAGCAAAATATCGGCCATCTTTGACTAAATTTGTCATTGACATAAATTTGTCAAGCAACATTTTTTTTTGTCAACATTTTCAATTGCTTTATTTTTTCATGTTCTGAAATAATGGAGTATTGCTATAATATTTCAGTCTTATTTTCTCATCTATGAGAATAATGATCATTCAGAAACATTGCAAAACTCAGTACCGTTTGTATCCACATTACTCGATTTTCTATAAGGACGTTATACCTGCTATGTTTCAGTATATTCTTCACAAAGAACATTTCATGTTTTCAGTCTGTCTAGTCCACAAGTCTTGGATGTTTTCATATTTTGTTGTATGATACATACAATGTATTTAAATAGAAATCGATAACACACGATAACGATAATACATACATAATGATACCAGCTACGATAACAGAACTAAAGCGATGAAAAAGTATTCGCTTCAATGAATAATCAACGCTATCCATGAATAAAGCAAAAATTTTCGTCTGTCATTTTCTAAAAATGTTTTAAATGTCATTGAATGGATACTAAACCACTAAATTCCATTTCTAAGCGAATAACATTCGTACGGCTATTGCATATAATAATGATAATATTACTCGACAAAGCAATCGCGAAATGTCCTTACAAATAAATTTGTTTGGAAAATCACTTCTTAATACGGAAATCATTTTTACGACACATCATAACTAAATTAAATTTTTATAGATTTTACCGAGTCTAGAGATACAATTTCAGTATTACATCGCTTAAGTTGCGGCTTGAATTAAAGTGATTTCCTTTCGTTATTTCCCTCGTGAATACGAATTTGTAAATGAGTGAGTGTTAAAATTTCAATTCATGAATAAATTCAAGCTCGCCGGAAACAAATTTTCACAGAAGTATTTTCTCCTGACTGTTCCTACCAGCAAATTTATACTATCTTTATAAAAGGTAAAGCACTGGCTTAGAGTTCAATTGTTTGATAATAAGAGTAAATTTAAATAATACGTATTATATGTGCGAGATATTTTTCATTTTCGAAATATTCGCTTGACTAATGAGGATTAAGAAAGAGCTAGGAATTATTTTTGAAATGAATTACATTAATATATTTTAAAAAATTTTGACAATATAGAAAATAATATATAGATATCACGTTTAAGGTGATATTTAACTGTTTTTTTAAACGATGAAAAGCGCACATCGCAAAATTTTTCAACTAAATATGTTCTCAATGAGACATAACATTATACTCGTGATGATTTAAATCCGTCCTGAGCGAAGAAAAATTTGTTGGAATTTCGGGATCTTGACGATAAAGTTTTTTTTTTATTTCTTTGTATAGTTAAAAAAACATTTTCACCAATGCTTAGAAGTTATCAAAATTTATTTGACGATATATACTTCCAAAGTAATATAACGAATAAAAAAGTGACGTAAAGACACCTTAAACGTGATAGTTAACTGTTACCTCTTGGAAAAGGAATTATATTTTAAGTAATAAAAACACATCTTAGTACTAATATTTCCACTTAATATTTTATGATAAAAACTGGCTTCGTTCATCGCGAGCATTATCAACTGTTAGTATACAAATAACAAACAAAGCTATTTTAACGACAGTTAGAGTTAATAATTAGCAGGTATACAAATTTCAGTTTTTAAGACTTAGATTTCTTATAGCTGCTATTCACTTTTAAGGTGTTAACTGTCACTTCTTGATGGAAAGGCATGATATTTTACATAATAAAAACCCATTTTTTTATTACTTATTTCCACATTATTTTTATACTAATTAACTTTATTTGTATCAATATTGTATGATTTTATGTAAATTGTTTCCTAGTTCTTGAACCCATGGTTTTGTACACCTGCTACCTTTAACTCAAATTAATTTTTTGTTTTGTATAAATAGACTTGTTTGTAAATTGTATTCTATCAGTTGATAATGCTCGCGATGAGTGAAACCGGTCCTGATCAAAAAATGTATTATGGAAATAAGTACTAAAAAAATTGTATTTTTATTATTTAAAATAGCTGCTATTATCAAGTTTTTTTTTAATAGTCTTTTTTGTAATTTGTATTTCATTAGTGGATTCCTATTAGCGAAACCGACCCTTAACATAAAGTTTTGTATTAATAACATAGTACTAAAAATGAATTTTTATTATTCAAAAAAATATTCCAACGAAAAATTGTAAATATACAATAAAATACAATCCTTAATACTGTACCTTAATTCACAATTTTACATTATTAGGATCACGACATGTTCACTCATCGCGAGAATCATTAATTGATCTGTAGTATTGTGTTTTATTATTTAAATTTAATACCTTTTCAAGTGTTTCAAGTCAAAAAGTGACAGTTAACCCATTAAAAGTGTAAAAAGATATGTCAACTTACACGGACCTAATTTTTAACCACATTTCAACAAAGAAATTAGAAATTATTTATCATTTGTCAAAAAAAGGATGTCTAATTTAAATACTATTACAATTTTAAATAAAATCGTCCTCAGTGGGTAATTTATTACACATTACAGGCTACGGCTAGAGTTACGTTCATTTTATTGTATATTCATATACCAGTGTTGGTCAGTTGTAAAAAATAAAAATGTGACAAAAAATACGGAGAGGACTTAAATATAAAAAAAACATATTTATGGTTGTTTGGAACTGTTGATTTCGTTCTATTTAAAACGTTATTAACAAACAAGGAGTGAATTTAATTATTTAGCCGTTATGCTCTCTAAATAGCATGCTTACACTGTAACATATGTTTTGTCAAACACCTGCAAGCGTCATAAAATACAATTTTGGAAAACATATGCTTAAAATATTTTCATTCAATAAAATATGGCTTACAGCATTTGACACAAATTAAATTATTGAATGTAATAAGCTTAAAAACTCTCTGTCTTATTGGATGAAATGGATAAAAATTCTGATGTTAGAATTTAACGTGAAATACCTATCCTCTCGGAGATTCGAATAGTTAAATTTGAATTTTTAAAACTTTGTGCTATTCCACATGATTTGTCACTAACGACACATGTTTCGCCTTTCAGAATCTTCATGAATTCTATCACACAGATGCAACATGCGTTTATGTTTTACAACAAATATAAGCTTATAATTATTTGCTGTAAAGCTCTTTCATGAATGACTCATTAGCAGTATTTATCGCTAATAAAACTTATCACAGCCAATTGTGTGTTATTGTTATTAGATCAATATTATTGAAATTTATTATAGTTATCACTTAATTCTTGCCTTGTGGTCTGTATTTTCCTTTAATTAACTCTTTTAGTACATAAACGATGCTAACTGTGTATTGTGTGTTAGTTCTGTTGCATCCGTGTGATAGAATGCCTGAAGATGCCGAAAGGCGAAACTTGGATCGTTATTGATAAAACATGTGGAATCGTACAAAGTTGTAACAATTAAAATTTGATATTGAAATTCCATCAAGCAACTTTGGTCGATATCATATATTATAGAATAGGAGAAATTCTTAGACAATTGTAGTTATTAAAATACTCAAAGTAAATAAAAATGAACATAACTTTAATATGCAATTGAATAATGAGAGAAAGTAGACGAATAAAATGACGAAGCATATAAATAAAATTCACTATAACTACTACATAAAATAAAAATATCTCTTCATAAAATATAGAACTTTTACAGACTTCAACGGGTTGTCACAAGACTTGTACATATGGTCAGCGATTGGTTAAACACCGAGTGGAATGCAGAAGAATAATATTGACAGCTAAGATTTAACCCGCATCTTAGCGCTAGAAAACAAAAAGAAAAAAGATAATAAACAGATTTTTAAACATGTATATATGTATAGATATTGTGTATGTTTTTCCATCTATAATTTACTCATCAAGTCTGCAGAGAGACCCCAAAGAAAATTTAAATATAAAAAAACGATGTAAAAAAATGTGTAAAAAATCTGAACGCATTCTGTCGTAAACTAAGGGAAAATGCCTTTTGTTAGTTTTTGAATGGCCACGTATTAATGTGCCATCCTTTACTTAATCGCAAGTACTGAGTATAATTTCTACTCGAAAACTTCTCGACGAGATGGCGTCCCCATTATACGGCACCTTGAGAAAGTCACGTACTGAATCAATAAAAATAAATATAGCTACATTGATTATAACGAAATTTCGCCTGTGAGACGTAGACATAGCTCAAGCTGATGGAGGGTGGGGATGAGCTTTGATAAAAAAATTGAAACGGTGTCGCGTATTCCGCCCCTGCTTTACATTAATGAGTTTGTTGAATGAAAAATTCCATTAAATAATAATCTGATTGGAAGTAAAGATCGTGTTTTCCACGAGCAAAATTCAAAATAAACGATGAACTTTCAGTCCAGATCCGAATTTTTGTGACCTTCTATATGTTTTTGTTTTTTGTGACTTTCCTTTTAAAATCATTTTTAGTTTAGTTTAGTTAAAGTCCACAATTTAAAATGATACATAAATTTGTTACTTGCCGTTATAATTGAAACCTACGATATTTTTTTTGAAAGCCGTTAATGTTATTTTTTATTTAAATCGGAAAAAATGATGAGATAAAGAAATATAAACGACCAAAATTTATTACTATAAATATTGTTTGTCCAAATTTGAATAAGTTTAGTTGGGATATTTAGAATTTTAGTAGGCACATGGTGAATTGTATAATTTGTTAAAATAGTGGTTTCTGACAAGCCCGAAATAAATAATTCCAGCTCAATAATATTTTATCGAAATTTATCACAAAAATCATGAAGAATATGTATTTTTAAATATAATTACAGAATTTCATAAATTACTGATTCTCGTTATATTACTTTGGAAATATATATCGTCAAATAAATTTTGATGACTTCTAAACATTGGTGAAAATGTTTTATAAACTATACAAAGAAGTAAAAAAAACCGTTGTCGTCAAGATCCCAAAATTCTAGCTAATTCTTCTTCGCTCAGGACGGATTTCAATCATCAGGAGTATTATGTTATATCTCATTGTGAACATATTTGGCTAAAACATTTTGGGATGTGCCCTTCTCATCGCTTAAAAAAGTAGTATTGCTAATCCAAAAAATCATGATATGTAAAGTTTGCACAGAACATATTCTTTACAATCTACTTAAAATCTTCCTCCATTCAAAACTTACAAGTGTAAATAATAAACTGATTGAATTGGCATTCATTGGATGAACTCCATTATAACTCGGTGAGAAAAATAGCAATGTATTTAAGTTCTACAATTTTTTTTTTTTTTATATATAGTTGATAGCTATTTTGGCTCACGCCATCGTCAGAACTATGCTTAAACTAACATTTGCTTATCTATATATAACTGTGTAGTAAGGTAGACAATACATCTTCCTAGCTTGTTTCTTGCTCGCAATAAAAGTAAAAATTGTAAATGAAACCAAAAAGGCGGCTATATCAATAAGTTTACTTATAACACGGAAATGGTATATTACAGAAACAAAGAAGCACCCCGCAGAGTGTTAAGCAATGGTGATAGACACATCTTAGTTTGTTCGTTAAGAATCCTTTGTGATAGTTTATGTCTATCTATTTCCACCTGTTCTAAAGCCTTCATCCTGCGACCCTTACTACAAAGATACAAACACTTAGGCGCTGAGGCTTGTCTGAATACTTTTTTACAATCATTGGTCAGCTCAACATTCCCTAAAAATGAAGCAACATTTTATCATATTATGGAAAAAAAACATCTAAATGTAGTTTCTGTAGTTTTATCTATCATTTTTTTTTAATTCCAAACATTTAGATAATAATTTCAGTGTAGAAAAAATACCAAGAATGATTATGAAACTTACAATCATATTTACATCCGTTTATTACTTCCGGTCATGATTTTCTATATGTATTATATACTCAATTTTTCAACTCACATTTTTTTTAGATATAGTTGATAGCTATTTCGGCTCACGCCATCGACAGAACTATGTTTAAACAAACATTTGCTCTTCCATGTATAGCTGTGTAGAAAACGAACACAATACATCTTCTCCCCTGTTTTAACGACCTTGCTTGTTTCTTGCTCGCAATAAAACTAAAAATTGTAAATGAAACTAAAAAGGCGGATATATCAAGAAGTTTACATATGGCACGGACATGGTCTATTACGGAAACAAAATAGCCCCCTGTAGAGGGTTAAGCAATGGTGATCGACAAATATTGGTTTGTTGGATTCTTAACGACAGAAGAGAAGATATATTGTGTACCTTTTCTACACATCTATATATGGATGAGCAAATGTTCGTTTAAACATAATTCTGACGATGGCGTGAGCCAAAGTAGTTATCAACTATATCTTAAAAAAATATATTTTGTAGAACTAAATACATTGCTATTTTTTTCACCGTGTTAAATAATTAACTATATGCAACTCTTCTTCTGGACTAAGATTTTGATTTTTTTTAAGAATTCAGTATGAAAACCGTAACATATTGAGACAGCTCATAGTTTAGAGTATATAGTCTTTAGTGGTATTCAATAATTCGACAATTTACAATACATTAACTGCTTTATGAAAGCCGCAAAAATTAACAATACAAAAGAAGTATAATAATATTCTACGTTTCTTTATAGCCAGCAATGCTTTTAGTTGTGAAATATAATACAGTAGTTAGTGTTGTGGTTTCTATTGTGTGGTGTTTTTAAGGAAAAATAAGCTTAATAAGATTCAAAAATGCATTTTATTTCGAGCTGTAAACTTACAAAGCTAGCATTGCATTATTTAACGTAAAACTTCCGTTACAGTGCAAAGTTTCACTAACCGTGTTTTATATGCCATGTTACAGTTCAAATGTAACATACTTACCTGTTACGAACTAAGATACAGAAATCCTGAAAACAACTTCGATAACTAAGCACCGTCGTGAAACAAAAGTTGCTACTTGCCATTTTCATTCTGCAACTTATAATGGAATGGAAAACTTCTTACCTCACTTGAATTAATTTGCACAAATGATAATGAGTAACAGAAATGTCGAAATGATCTTGTATTACAATTTGATTATAAACCGTATGTTTATTTCAATATTTAAACCAAATTGATTATTTGATAATTTGATCGAACTGTAAACTTTTATACTCTGTTTGAACTTGAGAATTATTTGGTAAAATTTTCTTTACATCAAAGCTTTAAGCTTCGCGTAACTCTCGGTGTAAACAATATCACGTAATGAACGCGTGGTGATCTTTTTAAGTGCTTTATAAATTATTTATAATTCACGTTGTAATTTAGATAAGTATAGATAGAAAACTAGGAAATTAAGATTAGATACATAGGATTAGAATGCAGCTCTATATAGTGGCGTAATGACGTTTTACCTGATTTTATTAGAATGGAACAATTCATATTTTGTGTCAATATCCATGTTCGCTTTCAATATGAAGTATATGTATTTAAAATGAGAGAATTTAAACAGAAAAGTTCTTACGGGAACAGCTTTGGTCACTGACACCACATTGAAAATGTGGTCCGCGTCAATATTTTAGTTGACATGAATTATTAATTTTAAATAACAAACACAATTTTTTTGCACTATTTCCACAATTTAAATATTTTGAGATCAAGGCCGGTTCTGCTTATTGCGAGCATTATCAACTGACGAGCTTGCGATGGGCAAAACTAGTCCTCATCATAAATACATTGTGGAAATAACTTTGAAAATGTGTATTTATTATTATTGAAACGAGTATTATCAGGGATTCGATTCCACGGCAAACTTGACGGAAGAAAGTAAACGCTCTGCAATCATCTTCACCCAGGGTAATATTTATAAAAAATGTCACACTTTGAAATGTGTTAAATAGTACATATTATTTTTAATATATCATATTTTGAAATGCATTTTTTTTATTTGATAGATTAAAGCTTTGCAATCAAATAATAATTAAAAAATATATTATTAATTTATTATAGCGTGTTTATCGTCCATTTGATTCAATGACGTTCGAATATTATGAAAATCTTAAAATTAATTAAGGAGTTGCTACAACGCTTTTTTATTTTTTTTACGGAGTGCAAAGGGTTAATACAACGAGCCTATTTATATAAAAATTGAATTAAAAGTCAGCAGGTAGAGTTTTGCATACAAATGCTTGTTTGTAATTTGTTTTCTATTTGTAGATAATGCTCACGATGAGCAACACCGGCCTTGATCATTAAATATGTATTGTAATAAATAACGTGTTTAAAGTTTTTTTTAAATATTATCCCTTTCCATCAAAAAGTGTCAATAAACACATTAAAAGTGACGAATTAATAAGTCGAAAAATAGGTCACCCCTTAAAGTTGCTGCTGGTGTTCTATGCATCTTATACAGTATATCTGTATTTGGTAGCTCGCGAGTCGATAATCAGCCTCTATAATGTACCAACAATTAATATGTATTTTTTACGGAATCATGTGACCTATATTTAATTTAAAAAAATATATATTTGAAAATTATAAAATCACAGTGAAAAACTATGAATAGATCCAGGAAGTTGGTTCTTCTTCTTTTCTGAAGCTTATAAATCTAGCTATATTGCTGGATTAATTGAGTTAACTGTCTAAGGTGTACATTGGTTACTTATGACTCATGGCAGAGTAGAGGTTAACCATAGATTTAATATGTTTTAGTTTAAAAATTATTCCGTTGTAAATCGAAAAAAATCAATATTTATAGTATACTGCAAACGATGTGGCTCACCGCAATAAAACTTGAATTGAGTTTTTTTTTAAATGTGAATGATAGTTAAAATTGTTTTTGTTTCGTACGCATATGTCAGAATATCATGCTTTATAATACCTATTTAGTCAGTTCTAATGGGTTCCAATTGCTTCACATAAAAATACATATAAAATTTTTACTAACATTATCGAAACAAAAAAAGAAATCTGGGATATGGAAAGAAAATTATACAAAATTTCCCAAAAAATGAGATTATCATTAGATTTAACATCTACGTAATCCAATTAATTGGATAGTATTTATAATAACAAAGGTCAAATCCGAATCGCTGGTGTAACTAATTGAATGTGATTGGTATTTTATGAAATAATTATCACCTTACAAATGGCCATTAAGCTTCAATTGAGTGGGTGGCAATCAAAAAGCCAAAAAATCACAATTAAGACGTTAAATTAGATAAAACTTTAATTTTAATAGCGTAAAAGAGCTAAAAGGTAAAATAATGATTCTTTTAGGTCAATCAATATAATAATAAAACATTTGGTTCAATTTAAGTTACTTTTCAACAAATTAAACAATTAAACTACTTCGGTATGACAGTAATGTAATATTAAATATTATAACATTTGATGCTTATATTGCTCATCGCATGCATTATCAAGTTAAGGCTATTTTTAAGAAATTAAATATTAATATTTGTTTTTTTGGCATGAAATGAATTCTTATATCTATCACATTTCTTGTCCCCGAAAATACGAATTGGCGTTATAACACTTATATTTCGCAAATCAAGTTAAACCAATATATTGCTAAATCATGAAAATTCTATTTATTTGAAATTTGTGTTGAGAAACTTAGTAACTATTTAGTTTGCTTCTTGTAATGCGGCTAAGGGAATGCTAAGATATCAATAAAACCATTCTAACCTCATTACAAAGTCGAGTTAAAGTGGGGCTGAATTTTGATTTGCCTATTAATTCCATGTTATTGAATTTTATGGAGTACAGGGTGGTATATGTAAAAGTGTTTCTGTCATTGATTCTGTATAAAAAAAAATGTTTGAGGAAGTGCGCGTGACGTATTAAATAGTGTCAATCCATAAGTTATATTTCTTATAAAACATAATCTTTATCAAATGCGTCGTATAATATATATGAAAAGAAAAAATGGATACCAATCACTGTCCACTTATCATTACAAGAATATTTTTATGATGAATAATTTAGATAGATTTTTGGCACTGTTATCTATAGCCATATGAAAAAGTTTCGAAAATAAAATATAGTAAGATTTTTCTTTGAGTTTGCTCATGACTGGAAGTAGAGATCGTAAAAAGTGTTAATGATATAGGTTTAATTAACGTCAACGACGAAGTTTTAAAATATTACAGTTTTTTATTTATACTGTGCGCAATATCACGACACTCCGCAAGAAATTCCCGATTCCAAGAAATAGGCCCGTGGAGATATATTCGAAATTTCGTACAAAATAAACAAGGGCGGGCTAATTTGGGTTGTTGCTGTAAAACAGCTATTGCGAATAAGGTTTGATCGGCTTGCCAAAATTTGCTAGTTTTTTTTTTTTTTAATTTCTTATTTTATTTTGAATTTTATGTTTGTGTGTAACCCCCTCTCTGAAAAAATAATTATTTGACACACTCTTTTTTTTAAATCATAATATAAGACGAATAAAAACCAAAACGTTGATACAAAAGAAATAAAAACACGCACAACATGAATCGAGTTGCAAGCGAAATGGAATAAAAAAGTAATGAAGCTTAATTTTATGTTGATATGCTTTTGGTTGTAAATTAATTCATAATACAGAAACTTTGTTTATCAATCTCGTCATAATACTTGAATGTATTGTATCATCATTAGATATGGAAAACAATCATATCATTAGCTAATGGAAAAAAAATCTCGGTGTTGACGATTGATTGAATTATTTTCGCCTGCCAAATCTGGCTCTTGTGTCACGTATTTTACTTCGGTAGTGTGGAATAATGAATAAGGAAAGGAATTAATACAATGTTATTACAGCCCAGAAACGTACCCCAAACAATTCGGAATATCAGCTTCGGAAAATTTTGTGTATGTATGAGACGGCGTAAACAGATTTATCGTACGAGTGCATTTATATTGCCAATAATAGAGATGGGATATTCCTATCTTGGAAAGTTTTCCGTATAAAGCATAACTATTTCTCATAATGTGAATTGTTCAAGTGTTTGAAGATTGCTATCTGCTGGATGCGTGACGTAATCAATAGAAAACGGGACGGTTAAAACTTTTGGTAACAATCGTTGCGGACTTTGATGTTATTATACAATTAAAAATATCAACTGAACGTGTGGGAATTTCAATATCAAATTTAAATAGTTAAAAGTCTGTAATCTTCCGTAAATTTTGTCACCAGTAACTCAGATTTTTTCTTTTGGTATATTCAGTCATTAAATATTATATATGAATAAGTTATCAGTAAATTTTATGAATTTCATTATTTTATGGAATCTTACCTCGTTCTTTTTACGGCTGCCATATATGAAAAATATTAATTTACAATTTAAGTTTTTTTATGTGAATGAATATGTCTGATGTTCAAATCATAAAAATATGCGAAATGATATTTAAAATTATTTATGGAAGAAATAGAAATAAAATTTCATTGTAAAATGATTCATCATTAATTTGTTTATAGCTGTGTCCTGGTTCTTTAACAACTAATTATTCGAAAATTTTCTTCACTGTAGCATTTTCGATTAAGTTTTGGACCCTTTTGCAAATATACCCACGAGGTCAGACGAGTTTATACTGATTCAGAGACAACTTTGAATTCTTTACAAACAAAAAGCTGATATCAAAACTTGATCAATGATACCATAAATTTTGATTAAAAAGTTGATAGAAATTTTATATTCTTCATTATGGATTACTGTAAAGAAGCCGTCGATTGCTTTTTCGCTAAGAAAGATGATCCGGTAAACAAGAGATCGTAGACATAGAAGTATTACTGAAAAAATGGAACCGAATATATTTATTCCATATCATCCGATTTCTAATAGTATTATATTATATATAATTTATGATATTGACTGAAGGTGCTTGATGGAATTTGAATTTTTACAATTTTGTACGATTCCACAAATGCCTGAAATTGCCGAAAGGCGAAACCCAGGTCGTTAGTGACAAAACATGTGGAATCGTACAAAGTTGTAACAATTAAAATTTGACACGGTGAAAAAATAGCAATGTATTTTAGTTCTACAATTTTTTTAGATATAGTTGATGGCTATTTCGGCTCACGTCATCGTCAGAACTATGCTTAAACGCACATTTTTTTAGTTTTATTGCAAGAAACAAGCTAGGCCGTTAAACCAGGAGAGAAGATGTATTTTGAACCTTTTCTACACAGCTATATATAGATAAGCAAATGTTCTTTTAAGAATAGTTCTGACGATGGCGTGAGCCGAAATAGCTATCAACTATATCTTAAAAGAAAATTTGTAGAACTGAAATACATTGCTATTACCGTGTTATAATCGAGTCCTACCAAGTGAATACCGATTCAATCAATAAATTCAAATTTTTACTACAAATAAATTAAGTGTTATATTCTGTAAATAAAACGTTTTTACATTAAAAATATTTTTTTTTTATATTATCACTTATTCTATACACTAAGATTTTTCAAAGTTTTATCATTACGTAATGATGTATAGTTAATTTACTTTGACAATCAGATTAAGGTGTATGAGTGAAATTTCATAATAAAATAATTTGTTAACATTGTCTATTCTTCAAGTGAAGTCAGTAAGTAGGGGATTTATTACAAACTTGAAAAGATGCAAATGTTTATACTTTGCGATACAGTTGTGATGGAATAGTAAAATACGCGGTCTTTCAGGCGGTTCGGCGAGGGTGGATAACAATGGGGGTGAAACAAACGACTGCTGCCATCTGCAACTCGGTTTACGTGACATCGAAATTGTTTTAGTTAAAGCCAAGCAAAATGTATCAAAGTAAATAACGTTTTGAACCATAAACATACGAAATGGATCGTTTATTTTTTATTTTTATTTGTGAAACGAATACAGAAGACTTTCAGAATTCGCTGATTTATAACAAAATGGTGGAGATTTAATGCGCATGAATTAAATTTGCCCTTAATATTATCATAATTACTTTAAAAAAAATGTTTTCATTCTATAGTTAGCACTGATAAAAGTTTTGATGTCAAATACAAGGGTAATTGCTTCGAGATTATTTAATAGAAAAAAATGACAACATTGTGATAGTATTTATGGTACAACAATGTAGATTTTCGTCATAAACTACTATGAAAGTGTGTTAAATTTTTTAAGGGGCTTGATATAATATTGGCAGATATATGATTATTTAAAATTTTTTTTAAAATTTGAACTGTTACCACTTTCTACGAATCCACATGTTTTGTCACTAACGACCTGGGTTTCGCCTTTCGGCATCTTCATGTAGTTCTGTTGCATCCGTGTGATAGAATGCCTGAAGATGTCGAAAGGCGAAACCCGTAGCGTTAGTGACAAAACATGTGGAATCGAACAAATTGTGATAATTGAAATTTCATAATCTTTTCGATAAATCTTGAGTAACAGGGTGTGTATAAATAAAAAAAATGTCTCATGCTAAAATGCGACGTCGATTGCAATCTTAAGCTTAACTAGTCGCTTTAATATTTTATAAAACATTGATTCTAAACAAAAAAATAGCACACTAAAATCAAAAAAGAATTAAATATCAATTTGGTTAATATCCTTAAAAACGACCCTGGTTTCGCCTTTCGGCATATTCAGGCATTCGATCACACGGAAACAACATAACTGACGCACAATAAACAGTTAGCATTGTCTATATACCAAAGGTATGAATTACGGGAAAAACACAGACCTCTAGGCAAGAACTCAATGGTAGCTAAAACAAATTTAATAATATTGATCTAATAATGATAAACTCATTTATTAATATTTTTATTGCTGTTTGAATATCAATCGTTCAAACACACTTTTAGTCCACTAAATATATTTTACTTATTTTGTATGTGTCGACTTTTTGATTGGTAAGCCAGATAAAATCGGGTGAAATGTTTCAAAACAAAGAAAAAAATTGAATAAACCAGCCACCAAACCAAATTAGTTCATTGGAAAAACTGCTTCACATATTCATTGCGAAATAAATGATTCTTTAATAATAATAAATGAATTTTGATATTGTATAATTAAAATATGAAGTATTTTCTATGAATTGAAAAAAATATCCATGGGGAGTTTGTATTGGGCGTTGGTAGATTAAGCAGTAAATTTTGAAATAAACATAATATGCTAGTATCTGACATATTTTTTCGTTTTTATTACAACATTGCATAAATAATTTCACGATGTTTGATGGTTATTTCAATTTAAAACAAAAGACCAGTAAACCCCGTTTATTCGATCCAATTTATTTCACTGAGTTTCTGTAGTCATTTTGTTAATTTTTTCCGTCAGATTTCGTATAAAGCACGTGCGAGTGAGGCGAGCTGGTAGAAACGAAAAAAAAAATACTCGGAAAATGTTCAAAGTAGCATTGTAAAAATACTCAGAGATTTGACGGGTACACACGGAATAATCGCAATGCGACCAACTTCAGTCTGGTTTGTTTCTCGGGTTATATTATTATCTTTGTTCAGACCTTAATTTTCTTCCTGATTTGCTTTTCTGGTTGGCTTCAAATATGCCGTATGCTTGTCTCCATTCATTTGTATTTAAATTGCACAACAGTCTCGTATTTGAGGCGGAAAAATGCAAATGCTTTCATTCTGTCTTGCCTTGAAATTGTATTTGATACATTTTTTGTTCAAATGTGACAGTTGTATACGATGGGATACGTCATGACGTTGTTGTATGGTATATTTATTCAATATTTACAAACATATAATACTTGAAAGTATTTTTCAGTACCGTTTCACTTAACTTATAAGTTAAAAAAATCATGGGTCTACCAACCTTATAAAGACTATCTGTTAATTTTCATAACGATGGCACACCCAAATTATTTTTTTTATAAAATAATCTGTTACACTTTAAAAAATGGTTTTTGTTGAATGACTAATAAAATATGCCTTCCTATTATAATTTCAATGATGACAATATATATATCAATCAATACAGCGATATGATTTTTAATAGTATAAGTAATTATACTATTAAAAATGATATTGCTGTATCTTTTTAATATAATGTATGATCATTTCAAAGCGAAAATATTTTTTTTTTGATATAAATAATATTTATTGATTGAATTGGCATTTACTTGGTAGAATTCTATTTTAAAACGGTGAAAATGGCATTGTAATTTAGTGCGACAATTTTTTTTATTAGATAAAGTTGATAGCTATTTCGGCTAACGCTATCATCAGAACTATAAAGATAGTTCTACAATCAATAAAATAAATCTACAGAGATAGTTCTGACGATGGGTGATATAGAAATAGCTATCAACTATATCTTAAAAAATTTTGTAGAACTAAAATACATTGCTATTTTTTCACCGAGTTAAATAGAATATTTTTGCAGAGTGACTGGAGTTAAGAGTTACAGTCAATTATTTTATGTCTATATCTGTCAAATATTTTATATAGACATCTAACAATTATTTTTTAAGTTTTTATATTTTAGCAGAATCTATTGATATTTTCGATGGTTTCGGCGGTAACTTTGTGGAAGTTCATTTTAATATAAAATTTAAAATAACTTTGATTATTCCACGTATTGTGTAACTAACTGTGACACGTGTTTTGCCTCTTTCAGAGGCATCTTCAGACCAACTAACGCAAGAACGCAATCTTGCGTTAGTTGGTCTGAAGATGCCTCTGAAAGAGGCGAAACACGTGTCACAGTTAGTTACACAATGCGTGGAATAATCAAAGTTATTTTAATATCTATATCAGAATCTATTGAGTATACTAGTAACTAACACAAAAAACATTAAGACCTGAGTGTATAAAAAATTACAGAATAACTATTTTTTTATTTATTTATAAGGTTATACTCTTATGGGTTACACAATAACAGTAGTTTTTGAAACTGTGCAAACAATTGCAATTTTACTTTACTTTTAAATTTAAGTATACTAAAAATTATTCGGCTTAAAGAAAATAAACCGTCATATTAAAAGCTTGAACCAACCGATAAAAAGGTTTTCAATGACCGATTTTTTCGTACCTAATAAAATTGGAGAATTAAAAGTGACACTTCACTGCATGTCACTAAGAATATCAAAAAGCTGTGTTTGCTAAGAAAATCTTTTTAATATTACTGTTTGTAAAAAAGCAGTGAGGTAAATCAGTCAGTGAAATTTGTTTCATATTTTTTAAAATCAAATAACCACATTTTTTAAATAAATAGATTGTTTTATAACTGCATATGTTTTAAAATAAATAAATAATTAAATTTGACATTGATAAGCGGTCTGGTTGAACTAATTCAGATTCTTTCTCTCAGCTGTCAGTTTTGTCGTACAAAATAAATCATATCTTGTAGGAATGACAATTAAAGCTAAGTGGAAATCATGGTCATCAAAATATAATTAAATTTATATAAAAAAACAAACACGACTTATCTTTTTTATTTTCAGCACAGAGACAAATTATTGTAATGATTTTATATATGACTATATACATATGAATCGAAAAACCAATTAATTTTACAGGATATACCTAAAAATAAGATGAATTAATGACAGTCCATTGAATACACGGAATAAATCACTGAATAAATAAATACAGACTAAAAAGTGTCTTGTTATACAGTTGTCTTAAGTGAATTTTCTAACGTATCTTGTTAAATGCTTGAAACATAAGTAGAATTTGAGCAACAAGATGTTCAACACAATAGTAGAGTAGTCTTACCTAATCTCATTTCTTTGGCTTACTCAAATTTTGCAAGTCAAAGGAGTTGGTTGTCTTAGCCCTGTCCAAATTGATGAAATTGTTTGATAAATAAGGGAAAACAGTCAGGCCCTATAACGAAATTAATCTTCACCTCGACCTTCATTACGCAGCGAGAAAGATCATTTTCAGTCTCACTTTCATTGAATTTTGCTAATTACGTTACAGAGTGTGAAAACAGAATTTCGGAAAATATAATTCCTTACACAAACCTTCGTTGTTACGACAGGTTAGATTCTAGTTAAAGTCCCAAATGAAACTGCTTTACTTTATGATTATTTTAAAATTAATAAACGAATGTGTTACCTTTCTATAATTTAATTTAATATAACAATATGCTATGTAATGAGAAGAGATTTTACGTAACACTACCGTCAGGTAAATTAAAATATGAAACTCTTTCTTCTTTCGGCCGAAAGCATCTGAGAGATAAAGTGTATAATGTTATAATTCCCTGGTAAACCAATTATTTTTTAATCATCATTTGTTATTTGTAGGAATCATTAAGCAAAACAATGCAGTCGAATAAGAATTCTTTACTCCATTTAATAACTATTACTAAATAATGCGATCTTTTTATTGCAGGTTTAGAGTAATAATAATGTAGAGGTTCACATGTTAAAACAGTGACAAAATTTTTAATAGATTTTTTTACAAATTTAATTTTACTTATTTATTATTAATATCTCATTTTCTTCTTTCGCGTTCATCAGTCCACTTTTCAGAACCAGATAATGTTGTTGACACTAAAATTACAGATATCAGTGCCTTTGAATGCAATTCTTAACAATGATCATAAAACCATTTCGAGAAAATCTGTAAGCCGTAAAACTTAGAGATAAAATCTTGCAATGTTACCTTTAAGACGAATTGAGCAAGCTTATAACCAGGGCTGTGGAGTCGTTAGTAAAAAAAACTACTCTGACTATAACATTGACCAAAAACTCGACTCTGATTCCGCAGACCTGCTAATTATACGTATGTATAATACTAGCGTGTACCCGGCATGCGTTGCAATGCCACTCAAAAAAAAAAGAAATCGCGACTTTATGGAAGCGCCACGTCGGGAGCCTCTCGCCTTCCGATTGGATAAGTTGGACTTGAGGCGAGGTCGGAGCCAATTATAAACGATAAGCTAAGGTTATGTTTTTCTTACCGAAATTTGACAGTGGCGGCCGCATGTGTTTTTATTTATTGGAGTGCTTTTGAATGCACAATGTTTTTTGTTTTTCTATCTTGTGCGTACACAAATAAATCATAAGGTTTTCCAACGCGTGAACAGGCCACATACAGTTGTCCATGTGAGAAGCATGGATTTCACAGTGAATGTTACGTTTTGAAATTCACTTTTGAAAAAAAAAAAAAAAAATTGATATATTGAATAAATTCTTTCTATATCACACACGATTTATACGTAATATTTATTTCAATTCGTTCTCTCACGCGACATAAAACAAAAACAAAAAAGTCGGTAAAAAAAAGAGCATTGAAATACTTTTTTCGAAAATCGAACTTTGTTTCAAAATATTCAGTACCTTACGTAAGTGCCTACAGGTGAGTGAATGTGACAGATTTGCGTCGTTCTTGTTTTAGGCGTTGCTATGGATACAATGTGTCATAAATGGCCATTCTGTATTACAATAGTCTTGTATGAAAACATGTTTTTCGTCAATATTCAATTAATTTTTGTAATCAAATCAAATTCTGAGTATCCTATCTTTTGCCCGGTAGTCTAAGCAATAATTCGACAAAGTTTTATCGCAATTGGATTAATGGTGTAGGAGTTTATAAAGGACAGACAGACAGACAGACATTCATTTTTATATATATAGATTACATTAGTTATATTTAAAGCACATTCTACTGAAATAACTCATCAGAAGTCCAAACAAAATTTGACACAAGTTTCGTCTTCAGAAAATCTTACGCCAGATGTTCCTTAGACGAAATATGCGCTACGTTTAATGTAACACCAAATGAAATAACAAAGCTATCATTTTTTTCAAAATATAAAAACAAACTTCGACAAAGCGGAGGGAATCGATTCCATCGAAAATGTACAACAAAATTACATACACCCAGTTCTTTTTTACGCGATTTTTTTGGACGGCACCGCTACATTTTTTTACGCGCTTCACTCGTTCTTGAGTAATTTTTTCCCCAAAATTGTTTTAAAGAAGACGTATATATATGTTATGATGCTAGGCATGTACGTTTCATTATTTTTTAAATAAAAAAATATGTGTATTTTTAAAACTTAATTTTGTAAGGCATTCCATTTTTTTAAATACACATACAATTGCCAAATGTTGACAAGTGTATCGGATATTAAGCGAATTTATGTTTTAGGTTGTGTAAAGAAATATAATGCAATTGCGGGAAATCATTTTTTTTTACGCGCCTTTTTCTGGAACCAATGTATCGCGTAAAAAAGGACTGGGTGTATTCAGAAACGAGTTATTTGTAATTTTTTTGTAATTTTTTTGAAACTCCGATACAACAACTTCTTATAAATCCATGTCGTATATAATGCAGTTGTTAAATGAATGGCGGTCCTGATAAAATATACGTATATGAAATTGTGAAAACAATACTATGTAATGTCTTTTATCCAGAAGTGTAGCGGTTAACACCTTAAAGTGATAAATGAATAAAATTAATGATAATTAAATTCATTAAAACTATCCACTAGAGACATTAGTTATGTTTGTTTGTAGGATGTAAATTGTAGTGAGTGTTTCTAATCCTGTTGAAAACATAGCGGTGAAGGATTCTACTTATCGTGTCAACGTTATTGTTAGGGAATGCATTTCCAGACGGATATATTAATACCGGCTTTTCAAATAGTTTACCGAACCAATATGTCAAAAATTATATAAGAGACGAATATGATGTATTTATTACATCGAATAAGGATTACATTATAAGATGTCAGTATTTTATGATCACTTTTAAGTTATTAAAGAAAGAAAAGCATGGTATTATAAGTAATAAAACAAAGTATTATAAGACTTTTATTAATATTACGATAATTGTTTATTCAATAAAACAAATCTTTAAATGGTTATACATTAATTTAGACGAATATAAATATTTAAACTAAGTAATGTGTATTTTAATGAAAACGTTATAAAACGAAATTTGTATATTAAGTACCGCTATTTAGTAATTTATATATATATGCCTCATTCACAAGATCGTTATTGAAAATTATCACAAGCAAGTGTGATAATTATTATGAGATTAATATTATTAAATTTGTTTCGGTTACAATTTACTGCTTGCCATCTTGTAATGGTTTTCCTGTAATAAATAACTTTAGTATATAGACGATGTTAACCGTTTATTTTACATCAGTTCTGTTGCATCCGTGCGATAGAATGCCTGAAGACGCCGAAAGGCGAAACCAGGGTCGTTAGAGACAAAGCATGTGGAATCGTACAAAGTGTAACAATTCAAATTTTATATATTATATATATAGACATATTTATATTTGCTAGGACTGTCATTGAATGGTAAACGTCGTTAAATTTGGCTCATTTGCTGAAGTTACAAGATGGGCAGATTCATTATTTAATTTTTAATCAAATTATTGGTTTGTTTTAGTTCTCTTTCCATACATCTAATTCCAAAAAATGCATCATAAGAGGACGACTGGCAAACCAGTTATCATGTTTTACCATTATTCTTCTGTACCTACTTTCTTCGAATAACAGCAATTGAGAAAGTACGAAACAACTTCTGTCGCAATTAACTCCACAAAAAGTCTACTTTATTTACATTGAAATAGAATATGGTATGAAAATTAATTTGATAATCCGGGATCCCGGTTTTTGATAATACCTGTGATGCAACCCTTGTAACTATGCTTTAGAAAACAAGGCTTGGTTTGCAGCGTGTGTTTGGTGTCCCAAGGGGCTAATTAATCTACCTTGAATGAGAAGGTATATCTTAACGTTGCATTCAAGTGTTATACCAGCCTGATCGTGAAGAATGCCCCCTCCCTTTTTTGTTTACGTTTAATTAATGGATATTACACTGCCGCGCTGGATTTTGATAATAAACTCGCCGATAGTTAAGTAGGGAGTAAAAAATTAGCATAAACAAATGTACGTTGTATGAACTCGCTCACGTGATCTCAGATGAGAATGAAACTAAATTTGACTCCTTAGATTTTCACGTACAACAAATCATCACCATTATTTGTACTATGTTAGTAATTTTGCAAGGAAAATCAGGCACCAATTAAGTTATTATTGGTAATATATTACAGATTATTTTCAATATAAAATCACGCAAACTTCAATAATATTTGACGTATTTTTACACGTGTCATAAATTGCCTCGTGAAAAAGCTCTTATATTAATTAAAAGCATTTTTTATAACCTTTAGTTAAAGTCTATTATAATTGAATCGACTATTTTTAAGCTTTGCGTTTCACTGCAAATTGATTAAAAGCGAGATTCATTCCTTTAAGATATTGGAATGACAGAATGAAAAACATTTGCAAGATTGAAAAGGAAGTCGTCTGGTGAAAATGTTCACACAATAAATTCATATTATAAAATTAAAGTGTGATAATTACTTAAATGTGTGCTCTATTAAGTGATTATTAACATTGCTAGTTAATTGGTCCTGGGGTATAGTCTCTTAAATATTGATATATATTATAGAAACTTGAATTGCCGAAGAATGAATATATATTTGGAACTAATTTTTTAATGTTTACATTTAGCAAAATAAAGTCAATACTTCACCCTACAAAGGGATTCGAATAAACCCACAAATTAGACACAAAACTGATTCGTGTA
Source organism: Himalopsyche japonica (assembly GCA_028555115.1). NCBI lineage: Eukaryota > Metazoa > Arthropoda > Insecta > Trichoptera > Rhyacophilidae > Himalopsyche > Himalopsyche japonica. Next base: position 202,769 of record JAHFWJ010000813.1, read on the forward strand.
TGTAATTTTTTGATACATTTTTAATAGTTATATCAAAAAGATTCTATAAATAATATTTTCGTTTTTAAAATCGAAAACTTTCGATAAGAAGATCTCTCACTTTTGTGTTATTCATTCATTTCGTACCAAAAAAATATTTCTCGCGCATTTATCATTTATTATTCAAGAGTATAACCGGAAAACTAAAACTTATAAAGATAAAAGCTATCCAACATGTCAACCAGTCATCTGGAAACGAAATTGTCTGGAGAACTTTCATCGAGAAGTTATTATCTATTCATAAAAATGAGCACCGATGGATGTCAGAAACGAATTGCAAATGTTGTAGCGGAATGAGAAATTATTGATAATGACTTTTTACAATGTGTTGGTTTGCAATATTCTTCAGTAACTAGAGATATGCAACTTATATATTTTTTTCAAATATGTGAATACTTTATATTAAATACTTTAAATGCTTTTGTATACGCAAAAGATTTACTTTCATATTCAGCCAATCTTGTCACACTAAGTATTATTAAGCAGTGGGTAAATGAAATTTACAATTTTACTTACATTTGACCATATATACTATATAGGTGATAGATTCTCAATTCTTTCTAAAAATACATTGCATTTAAAATAGCTTGACATAAGATGTGTAAGATATTTAAAATCGAATTAAAACGACAAGATTTTAAGGATATTAATCAAATTGATATTTAATTCTTTTTTGATTTTTGTGTGTTATTTTTTTGTTTAGAATCAATGTTTTATAAAATATTAAAGCGACTAGTTAAGCTTAAGATTGCAATCGACGTCGCATTTTAACATGAGACATTTTTTTTATTTATACACACCCTGTTACTCAAGATTTATCGAAAAGATTATGAAATTTTAATTGTCACAATTTGTTCGATTCCACATGTTTTGTCACTAACGCTACGGGTTTCGCCTTTCGACATCTTCAGGCATTCGATCACACGGATGCAACAGAACTACATGAAGATGCCGAAAGGCGAAAGCCAGGTCGTTAGTGACAAAACATGTGGAATCGTATAAAGTTGTAACAATTCATATTTGATATTGAAATTCCATCAAATACCTTCAGTCGATATCATAAATTAAGGATTATGGCATAAGAAAAAATACTTGATAAAATTTACACTATTCGAATGTATTCAAATAAATATTACGCATATTTTTCTTATCAATAACGGCCACTTTATAAATTTATTTAAAAAAGTTATTTATTTAAAAATAATTTTATTTAACAATGGGATTGTTCAATAAATTACACGGAAAAATTTGAAAAAGGCTACAGCATAATGCCGATGTTACATAATGTTTCGGAAAACAGACTTGAGGTGATCGTAAATAAATTCACATCGCCGAATTCACCCCGAAAGAAAATAATGAAGTATCGAAAACTTTTATGATTATCGTTCAAGCCGAGACGTTGTGTTTGAGCGCTTTCGTTTAGGATTATAAGTAATAACTATTATCAAAACAATATTATTACAAGTACCTAAGAACTTTTGGAAAGTTTCGTGGGGTAAGAGAAACGAATTATTTACGCCAACGTTTCGGCTTGTTGTTGGCTTTGCAATGAATCCGGGCGGAAAATTATTATCCGCAAGTAGGAAGGATCTTAATATGTTATAGGGTATTTCGTTGAATATCTTATCCGATATAGGATTGAAGATACATTATTTGTAGTCATAATATGCCTTATCATATAATATCGGGTTGCTTTTAAATGCAAGCTTAAAATTTCATATATTAAATATAGTTTTTATTCAAGAAAATCTAAAGTTAATCGAACAGAATGTTTACTGGATTAATAAACCTTTATATCATAGGTCGCGAAGGGGTTTTTGGGGGGTCGTCAACTTATACGGTCATATATTTTTATTTATTTTTATGCTTTTGGATTGTATAGGGGGCTGGTAACATAGATTTTATGAAAAGGGGTCGCCATCCGAAAAAGGTTGGGAACCTATGCTTTATATAATATTAACATATTTAAAGCACAGTTGTTACCCAATATGGCTCCTGGCTGCCACAAAAAAGCGTTACATTTGTTTTGTACTAATAATTAAAAAAATGAAGTGTTAAATTTAATAAAAGATGTAATTTCTGATATCCAATAAAGATGCTTGATGAAATTTCAATATCAAATTTGAATTCACTTTAAGGTGCTAACTGCCACTTCTTGATGGAAAGGCATGATATTTTAAAGTAATTATTTCCAAAATTTAATACTTGATCAGGACCGATTTCGTTGTTTATGCTATTTTTCAGATGTGTCTAGTTTTAGTTGATAATGTTCGCGATGAACGAAACCGGTCCTGATCAAAAAGTATATTGCGGAAATTAGTACAAAAAATGTGTTTAAATTATATAAAACAAATTTGAATTGTTAAAACTTTGTACGATTCCACATGTTGAACATGTTTAATAGTGAACAAATTAAAAAAAAAGATGTGCTTTACGCGACCATCAATTAATAATGATCACGTTTAGTCGAAAAATTTGAAAGTAGTATAAAGCAAATTAGTTTTCTGAATTATTATCACTAATATCTAAAAATAATAAATAAATTTATAATAAAGTTTTTACATTATTTTGTTTTGTTATGTAACTGTAGTTTTCTATCTAACTGGGTTCAATGTAAAATATGTGTTGTTTGCTCAACAAATGAAAGCAACAACAAAATAATAAAGGGAACATTATCTGTAATGCGCGTGTGATTTTTCTAGTTGTATTTAAATGTTTCTACAACTTTATAGTATGACGATAAGGATAGTTCAAAACGATTGCTAAGATCGATACCACTCTATATCATCATCATCATCAGCCGGGGTCGATCCACTGCTGGATGAAGGCCTCCCCCTGTTTTTTTTTTTTTTTTTCCTGGGGGGGTTTGGACATAGCAACACCACGCTGCCCAGGCAGGCGGGTTGGTATTCGGTTTTCTGTCTGGGTTTTCCTTTCCATAGCCAAGAGAACACGGCACTCGGTGTTACCGAGCGGTCACCCATCCAAGCACTATCCGCGCCCAATGTTGCTTTAACTTCGGTGAACACACGAGAGCCGGTGCTTACAACATGGTATGGTCATTGGCGACCACTCTATATAACATTATAATATAAAATTGAAATAGTAACAAATGTGTTTTATTTGTTTAAATATTATATAATGTCATCGTGAAAAGAAAAAACAATGTATTTTACTACTACAAAATTATTTAATGTATTTAAAGATGTATTGTGTATCTTTTCTACACAGTTATATATAGATAAGCAAATGTTAGTTTAGTATATTTCTGACGATGGCGTGAGCCGAAATAGCTATAAACTATATTTTAAAAAATAATTTTGTAGAACTAAAATACATTGCTATTTTTTCACCGTGTTATAATGGTATTCTACCGAGTAAATGCCAATTTAATCAATAAATTATATAATGTCTTTAAATTAGGAAGACAGTTAACACATTAATACCGCATTTGTTTGCTTAATCTGACGAAATTTAGATTGATTTTGTGAATCGAATCCATGTAAAGACTAATCTTTACATTAATTATTTTTGTATGAGGAAAATAAACCTAAAAGATTATCGCCGCAAAAAACGGATCACTGCAATGTTAACGCTTGTAGCTTGGAACAAAATCATCTTTTCTTTATTAACCTTGTAAACCCCTCTGATTACAAGGAGTGTGATTTTTTCACGGACAGTTGCCTTCATAGCATGAGCCAGTGATTTTTTTAATTAAACCCTGTTTCTACTTAGCAATAAACATCCCCTTTGTGTTGAGGTCCTCGAGAACATGCTGAGGACGAAATCAAAAATGGCGAGGGTCGAAGAATTCGTAAGGCTTGGCGGCGATTAGCTTAATTTATCGTTACTTTTATTTTCATTAACGCTGTTAAGGAATACTTTGATTTCGTTAAGAGTATTTTTAAAAAAGATTTCAGCGTAAAAAAGTGAAATCTTGTATCTGTATCAGGCTAAGTACAATTTTTCATTTATAATATGATGGCAAGAAAGAATGTATAAAAATAAAAGCCGTGAATATAAAAAAATAACTGCGACGAAAAAATAACTTTTAATTTCGTAAACAGATGTCAATCAGCAGACACGAAAGAAATCGACATAAAAATATAAATAACGGTTAATATGTATTTTTATTTATATTTTGCATTGTTAAATGTACTTTAAAACCAAATTTATAAATTTAAAATAAGAAAATCTATGGCTTTTGTTGTTAATTATATATTTAGTCTCTAAACGACCAGGAGTGTTTTTTTGAATAATGATTCAGACAAGATTTGACTAGTTTCCGGCATTTCCAATGGAATGTTATTAAAGTTTTAGGCCTGACAAAAAAATATTTTTTCAATAGTGAATTCTCTACGATAAATATATAAAAGCATTTAGTTTTTGGAGAATTTGATGAATAAAAAAAATCATAAAATCTTTTGTGAAATCAGTTTTATGTTTGCGTTACAAAATGATATCCATAATAAGTTAAAGAGTTGTACCGCCATTTAATAATTTGTCAAAGAACGTCTACTTGAATCAAAAGTTTGAATGACGAAATGAATAAATTATAGATATTCACCTGGTTTTTGATTAAATTATCGTCTTAGGTTTTCAAAGCTTTGCAATGATATTGTACGGGTTTGATATTGGAATGAAATATTTAACGTAAAAAATTTCTTGTTGAAATCATTTACTTTAACCATTGGATTTAATTTTGTATAATAGCCAGCGGTACAAAATTTACCGTAGATTTTTAATAAACGGAAGAATTTAAATAGAGATAAGAGTTGCCAGTGAAAATTGATGTATGATGATGTGAATATTGGCTGTAGAATTGGCTATAATTTTTTTATTGCCATTGTTTTGTTATTTAGTATTATATCAATAATATTTTCCCGCTTCAAATTTGGATCGAATGGATAAAAGATATTTTTTTAAATTTACATTTGAAAAAATAGCAGGAAATGGATTAAAAAACCCACTTGATAATTGGTAGCCGAGGAAAAAACGTCTACGATTAAAACATTTTAAATTTTAAGTTGATAAAAAAATTTTGAAAGATGCACAAGGTATTAAATTTAAAAAGTATAATTCTATAATCATTTTCATAAGATACGTGTTAATTTCTTCATACGATAGTAGCAAATAACCGATGCAGCATTTTGCAATGAATTGAATTGCATGTTCTGGAATTTATGGAAGATTTGAATATAAAATTGTAAATGATCCTCTATAAAGCACGGTGTCGACTGTCACTTCTTGGAAAGAAACGATATATCATTATCAGCTGAACAGTTGATAATGCTCGCGATGAGCCAAACCGGTCCCGATGATAAAATAAATTTTGTAAATAATTACTAAAAATACGATAACTATTATATAAAATGCGAATAAGCTAAATCGTTTGTTGACTGTGGTAATTATAAAAAAGCTTCTTGCTTAAAAAATAGAGTATATAACAGCCCAAAAGTATTTATAAATATTTTTTTTAAATATTGAATTGCAACTGTGACTTTGAATGAATGAACTTATGCTTTTTGGGTTAATTAAGAAACAGAAAGCAAAAAACTTCTCTGAATTGTATTATAGTTCAACATTTTGTTAAGTTGTAGTGGTATTTATTTTAAGTTATATTTTTTTACACTTACATATAACACACACTATAAATAAAGTAATAACAATGGAACGAATCTGGACTGAAAGGACTATTGTCTTTTTCTATTCTTACTTCGGAAACTACAACAAAAATAATTAGCGTATTTTCTTAACAAAATCACCTTGCTATATAACACTAAATCTATATATGGCTTTTGCTTTGTACTATTTTTTGATTATTATTTAAATGCTAATTTCAGATCGAAAATATTTCGTTGAAAACAGTATTTATTTGTAATGTTAAAACTTTGTACGATTCCACATATTTTGTCACTAACGAGATGACTGAATGTAACAAAACATATGACATATGATGGAATGTCTGAAGATGCCGAAAGGCAAAACCCGGGTCGTTAGTGACAAAACATGTGGAATCGTACAAAGGTTAAACGTTTCAAATTTGATATTGAAATTCCATCAAGCACCTTTAGTCGATATCATAAATTATAGAGTACTTATTGTCAAGTTATTATGAAAATTAGTTTCTAAGAATTATAAAGTGATATTTATTACACTAACAATATTAAAGTCGGCAAAAACGATATTGAAACCGGATAAATAATAAAAAGAATATATAGATTATCCTAGGTGAGGAATACAATGTTGTCTGCATAGTTTTGTCATCGGAGTATTGTTTCCTAGCAGCTACAATTAATTTTAGTTGAAATGTTGGCAAATACTAATAAAACACATTAAAAGTAAAATTGTAAAGTAGCACTTAAAAAAATAACTTACTTTACATTTTGAACGTTTCGCGTGAATTATAATTTTCTGTTTCGGGTTGTGATTATTAATTCAAATATTTATTCAAGAGTTTTTCTTTTGATCACGAACAAGTAGGTTCATCTTATTGATTGCGTTAAGTATACCACTATGAAACGACCGTTTTTAAGGCATTCGTTATATGAAATTTATTATTTTCAAAAGAATTTTTGTAATACCAATTTTTATTAAACCATATAACCTTTGGCGGAATAATAAGAGGGAATTTATTATTAAGCCAGGTTTCGGAATTGCGTTCAAAAAACTTCCGTATTATATCCAGCTTGGAGCCCAACATAAAATAAGTACCTTATTATAAAAAAATCGGCTTTTGTTTGTGTTCGATATTTCAAATAAATTTCCTCTTTTATTTTGTAAACTCTTTTCACTAGTGTGACAAATGGGCGAAGATTTTTAGATTTTCAACGGCCATTTTTTCCCTCTTCCATTCCGCCTTTCGATGTTTACACTTTTGACATGTTGGGTCACAATAATATTTCAGAAAAGGCTTGAATATGCATTGTCAGCTGGGGTTTATTAATATTCATTTTATAAGGGTGTATTAGCCTTTGCACTTCACTCTATTGAAAGCTCCGGAATTCTGAATGGCACATTACCTGCTAAATCTTAAAAAAGATCTTTATTTTTCTATAAATATGTGTGTATTTACTTACGCAAATATTTTCTTAAAAATATTTTTTGTATAAAAATTCATACGTCTTCATTGACTGGATTGGGATTAACTTGGTAGAACTCCATTATAACACGGTGAAAAAACAGCAATGAATTCTAGTTTAAAAAACTTATATATAATAAAGTATTATATATATTTGATACGGTGAAAAAATATCAATGTATTTTAGTTCTAAATTTTTTTATAAGATGTAGTTGATAGCTGTTTCGGCTCACACCATCAGAACTATATAGATAGTTCTACAATCAATAAGATGAATTTAAAGAGATAAAGTTCTGACGATGGCGTGAGCCAAAATAGCTACGAACCGTATCTTATAAAATTTTGTAGATATAAAATACATTACTATTTTTTCACCGTGTTATAATGGAGTTCTACCAAGTAAATCCAATTCAATCAATATATATATATTTGACGGCTATTTTGGCTTACGCCTTCATCAGAACTGTGCTTTAAATGTACATTTACTTATCAGTATATTGTGGTGTAGAAAATTTACGCGATATATCTTCTCTTTTGTTTTAACATCCCAGTTTTATATTGTGTTAGTAAAATGAGAAAGGCGACTTACAAACGACTAGTTATCTTAAGCGAGCTTAAATCGAGATTTTCCATTAGAAGCCTATACGCTTTAAGCTTGGTGTGAAAGTTGTAAGAAAATATATAAATGGTTTTAATTTTCTTGTAATAATAAGAATTGTTGGAGAAAGACTATGTTGAATATCTTATTTTATTATTACAGTATAAATCTTGCCTCTATATTTTATGCCAAACAAAAGATTGTATAACCCTTTGAAATTGTTATCACTTATTTAAAACATTATCGATTCAAAAAAATTTCATACGATTATCCTACAGAGATTGTTATCTTAATGTGTAACGTTATACGAATTTTATTTGACGAAAGCTTTGCAAATACACTGAAAAAAAATTATTACATTAATATAGTCTAGAGAAAATTAAATGTTCAAATAGAAAGAGAAGAGGCCACGCAAAAGCTATATGGCAATTCAATTAATTTTCCTTAGACGAATAAATTTTATTTACCGTAGAAAACATAACACATACCACAGTAGATATTTCCTCTTAGAAAACAATCAAATAAAAATGATTTAAATTTAACCGCCTTACCTGCAGATAACTTTCCGATATATATGCAAAAAAAAAAACATAACTTTATTTTATAAACAAAGATATATGCGCTCCTGACTTTTGAAGATTAGGTATGAAAATTACAAAATGTCAAAAAACTGACTGCAAACTTTGCCTGCCTTTTAAAAAAATATGTGTGAAGAAGTAGGCCATGTTGTTGAGACGCGTATGTATTCCGTACGGTTTGCAGTTATAAAGTAAATTATTTTTCTCAGGCGCGTACGTGATACGGAATAGCGTAGAATGATATAGTCATAGTTTGCGTATCGCGTACGTTCATATGCATATATTATAAATTATTATTTTTTTATTTAGAAATTTCATTTTTATAACATATTAATTTTAATAACTATCGTGCAGTTCAACACGTAAAAGGCTTTCGCGGCGAAATACATTTGAGAAACACTGCGTGTCAATGTGTAAAGGATAAGTAAATAATGACATATGAAACATTTATCCGATTTCTATCTTATTTGCATTTTGATAGAGAGAGCTACCTACAAATTTGATTGTGAATGTGTTCCTGCAAACTCAATCAAATATCTATTCCATCGTTTGCTTTGACAAATCACGCGTGTTTCTGAAGCCGTTACTAAGATGTCATAAGGCAGGAGTTTGCAACTACTAAGTCCAAAGGCCACATTGGCTGTTACAAAAAGTTTCACGAGTTGACAGTGATAAAATCTGGCACTCCGCACCAAAAAACAGTTTTATAACATAAAAAAAAAATTGAATTTACTTGTGGATTTTCCTAAATCAGGTAGAAAAACTTTCTGCAAATTTAAATATACTGACAATGCTTTAAGATATATATCTGGTTCGAGTTGGTGATTGCTGCCTAAAAATGTAATATTACAATGTATATAATATATTACAAATAGTTTATAATATAATATATTCTAATATTCAATTTCAATCCTTCTCACTAAGTTTGGATACTTCTGTAATAGGGTCACGCATAACTCGTCGGGTTTATGTTCAATATAATAGTATTTGGGATCACATGCCTCTGTTTCGTGTCTAGAAGACAAGAACTATTGTGCGTATGTACATATTCCATTCAGATTCCAGATACATAGGTAATTGCAATTATCGGATTGAGTAAATTTATCCAATTAAGTTTATGCTACTAAGGAAGAAAAAGGTAAATATTTAAATTGGGAAAATGTTTTCCTATATAAATTGATCATTAATATCCTGAAAGTAAGGTTTGCTATCGCAGGATCATAATTGTTTTTATTGTTTTTGAATACAGATATTGAACATAAAGCCATTCAATTTTTAATTTGAATCATAATTTTTAAGTTATCACATAAATATTCAAAAAAATATCGAATATTAAATAAAATATCAATGAAGTAAAAACAAGAAATAACATACATTTTCCTGTTTCATTTACCCAATTTTTCAATTACAAGGTTAAAATACTTTTGAATAAAATATGAAATTTGTGTATTTGAATGTTTTCCTGGAAGCAGAAATAAAAATGAAGATTCTTGTTTAATAGCAGAGTTATTGATAAAGATGGCAGTATATTTATTCCTCGAAATTCTCTATTTTATGTCATTGAAAACTGATGAATGAAAGAGTACATCGTTCCTTGATAATCCATCTACGCTACTACACTATTCACCTATGGTATATGAAACTAAACAGATTTATTGAGTAGACTCCCGCAAAGGTTTCAACATAATCATATCTTATTTTTTAATCTTAAACAATGTATGTGTGTGTGATTGTCCTTTATGCATTACTACATCATTCATCCAATTGAAATGAAACTTAACAAATTTCTTGAGTGCACTTCTGAAAATGTTTTAAATAAATAAAATTAAAACGACAATATTAACAATTAAATTGATTGTTATCATAAAGAGTTTCCTTGAATTTCATTACTCATATTACTAATATTATAAGACGTCCACACAGAAGAGAATCGACTTAAATAATTTATTGATATTTATTAATGTTATCCGCTATCACGTGGTTTCTTGTGGTTCAATTTTAAATTTAAAAAAGCTCAAATCATTTTCAAAAGAATGTTTACTTGAAAATACGTAATATGTATGAAATGAAGTTGATTAAATGATGCTAATTTCGACCCGACACGCAAACAAATAAGTAAAATTGAAATGGTTCAATGCAAGATTCTTTAAGCTTTAAGTTTACTAAGCTTCAAACGTACATATTGTTATTATTTATTAGTATGGCGTGTTTCTATCTGCAAGAAGTGAAAAGAATTGCGAGTGGTTCAGTTGTTATCGTGGTGTCAGCGGCCTATTTATGTTTTCCAATCGATAAATTTTTCGGGTTTTTGCCGACGACAGAAAAATAGTTTTCCGTTTGTCCCCGCTAAAGAATGTGCAATAAAGATAACGCAAGTACAGCGCAGGGCCGTCCATAAAACATGTTTTCAAAGATGGTAAATAATGTAAGAACACACCGTACTAATAATAACTACATACAAAATATGATTAAATACGTCAAACGATATTCTTAAATGTGTTATATTTTTTGTACGAAAAAAATATTTTTTTTTAGAACTATTTAAAATACAAAATTGATTCAAGCATTTTCTCTAAATATTACCGTTAATTAAAACACTGCGTAAATTAAATAAAAACACTTTGTGTTATTGGCCGATAAATATTTTTTATAAATTATAAAAAAATACTTTGAATATATATTATATATAAAGATGAAGAATGAATAGTTTGAAAGAATTTTAAAAACAGTGTCTTCCGGGGAAAAATATTAAATTTATTTATAAATAATATTTCTGAACATTTAATAAATATATTATTGGAATAAAAAAGGTTTATTTGTTTAATATACACAACATATTTGATTTTGACATTGCAGTATAAACTACACCCAGTCCTTTTTTACGCGAATTCGATTATAGGCGATTTTTTTGGACGGCAGCGCTACATTTTTTTACGCGCTTCACTCGTTTTTACGCAATTTTTTCCCAAAATTTGTTGTAAAGAACACATTTACATACGATACTAGGCATGTACGTTTAATTGTTTTTTTAAATAAAAAAATGTGTATTTTTAAAACTTGATTTTGTAATGCATTCCATTTTTTAAATACGCATACAATTGCCAAATGCTGACAAGTGTATCGGATATTATGCGAATATATTTTTTAGGGTGTGTAAAGAAATATAATGCAATTACGTGAAATCATTTTTTTACGCGCCCTTTTCTGGAACCAATGTATCGCGTAAAAAAAGGACCGGGTGTATTTTGAAAAAAAATCAATGTTTTGTTGTTGTTATATGGCTACACGCCACTGCTTCGGATTGTCGTCCAAATAGGTTTTGCCGATATGTTAAGTGATTGTATATAGAATGTGGCTGATATGAGACGAGTTATCGTGTCAATAAGTCATTTATCTTCCAAAATTATTGCGGGTAAAATACGCTCTATCCGGAATAATTTAGGTATAAGTCATGTATTTAAATATCTGCTTATAAAAAAACGGGACGCGAATTTGAAGTTATATCGGGTGATTCAACTAAAAAATGATTTACAAATTGAGAATCTGTTTTATGTTAATTGTTTGAAATTATGTGTTCTTTACATTGAGTCAAAATTATCGTATCTGCCTGTATGAAGAGATTTATGTAAAACCGTAGTTAAAACTGTTAATTCTACTTTTTTCTAGTTTATTAATTTGATCTTTGCTATTTTTCATGTATGAACCATGTTTATTGCTTAATTTATGTGCTAAATAAGATGGTTTTTTCATTTAGTTGTGAATTTAGTGATTTTTAATTTACTTAGTTTAGTGATACATATAGAGGGCACTTTTCCAAGTACTAGTTGAATAATAGTGCTGAGAATTGGGAAACCTGAAATAGGTATCAGCAATCATATCAAAAATTTTGAAGAGCTAAATACATTGAAGCTTATTCTCTTCATTCAAAGATATTTTACTTCACTTTTCGCATCTTAATTTATTTCAACGAACTTATAAAGTAAATTGAAACTTCAATTCAAGAGAACAAAGTTAATGTAAACCACAATTACGAACAAGAAAGTCTCGTTTGAGATAAGCATGTATAAATAAATGATTTTTCTGGATGCATGTTGAATGAAAATATAATGTGTACGTATAATATATGAATAAAAATGATCTTAACAAATGGTTTTATTTTGTGATGTTAATGTGGAATAATATCAATTACTCAGATGAAAATAGGCAACTGAAATGAAAAATATTTGATAAAAGTATCCTTTATATAATAAAGGACTTGACAGTAGAATAAGCGCGCTGAATAATTGAAAACAATAAACGTATCAAGGCGATCCATCAAAACCGTGTCTGAGTGCTTGATATAAAATAAATATGAAGTCTATACACGGAAGTGTGAAGAATACAGAAGAAATGGAAGATTTATCGAAATAATTTTGGAGAAAACATTGTGACAAGAGAATCAAAGTAAATATTTATTTAGATTGTAATAACAGTTTATTTGAAGCTTCACAGAATAAAAACAATTCAAAATTAATTAGAATAATGTAATGATTATGAGTAGCAAACTAGACGTCTATTATAATTAATATGGAGGACACAGAATATTGAAAGTCACTAAAAAAGGAATTTTTATTACGGTATTTGTCTTCAGATTAAGACATCGGATCTAGCTGACGATTATATTGTAAACATTTAGAGAGATTTCAATCTCTGTCTGGCCATTTTTATAACTTTTATTTTATGATACTGTAGTATTTTAAAGATAGTTTGTCTTTATGTACTTATGTAGATATTGGTAAGACTGAAGAGACAGACAAAAAAGATTCGCTGACTTTATTTACACACATTAGTAAAGAATATAATCTAGGAATGATAACAAGAATTCTTTATAGTATCGCGGCATTACTCGTATATTAATTGACGGATATGGCAATCCGGTAAAACCACTGGGACAAAATTCGTCTGGACATTGCCGCCAAAACAAAACCAAAGTTAAAATATATACAAAACGGGTGCTTTTTGGGGATTTGAATTGCTTCTCGATAAGATTAAGTGCGTTGCAGCAGTTTGTAACAAATTTAAAAACAAATCACGGGATCATTAAAAATGGTTTAGAATGGATCTTTCCATCAGGCAAGATTGCAGAACATTGTTCATGAGTAAATTTTAATTTTTATGTAATATTTTTATGTTAGTATTTCTAACTGTTTATTGATAGAATATTTGATAAAGGCAAAACACATTTAAATTTGATGTTTGATAAATTATATTGAAGTGCATCTTTTTTGTACATATATTTTTTTATTCGTGTATATATAATACAATATTTATTTAAATTATCCCGTTTCCAAATAGTATTGGTTGTTGGCTGATTTTTGTTCCAGCGGCAATGTCCTGGCGGTTTTGGTTGCTGTATCTCCGTCGTGACCCCAGCGTATATACATATAATGTAAAACAGCCAAGTGAAGTACTGCAAAATAACGTCCATTTGAGGCTTTAAAACCGTGGCGGGGTGTGATTTGCATATTTTTGACTATCTTAGAAAACAGAGATAAATACTGAAATAAAGAGTAAGATTGGGACTCGTGTTCTATGTATTTGTATTTTATTCCATTATTGAGTATCTAGACACAAGAGAAATTATATGTTTAAATCCATGACCGTGTGAACATGTTTTTGTTTTTCTCGTCATGTTAATCGCAAGTAACATTATTCAATTTATTCTCTGCACTATGCGGTAGATGACTCATAAATTATAGATCTGTCTGTCTGTCACAAGAGTTTCTATCAAACGGTGTACAGTAGCGATATGAAATTCGAATGAAGATTTTTTAGATTTCAGCATAACCAATAACATTGTTAATGGACTATATTTTGTACAGTCATTTGAGATCGACCCAAGGCTATAATTTTAGCTTTCATCGTTATGTGGTACACAAAAAGAGATAACCCTGGAAGGAAGTTGATTAATAACTACTTGTACGATACATTTTTTGGGATATAAAATTGATGCAGTGTTAAGATCTATGACGCGTTAGCATCAGAGCTCTTCAGGTCTCCTTCATCTCTTATGTATAGATTTAGTTTTTTGTATAACTGTTGTGTCGTTGCTGACAAACGTAAGTCGCTGCAGAGCTGAGCAATCCACAATAAATCCTGTTCATGCGGGCACCATATGCATTATAATTAAATTTATCTCCCCACACACTATATTCACATGTGCATACGTATGTATTATATATACAATACGTTAGAAAATGAACTAGGAAAGAAGTTTTCAGATTTCTAGGTTGTGTATTTTGAGTATTATATATATTTAAAATAATGAAATATTTATTGTCTTTATTGAAGAATACATAATACATATTAACCCAATAAAATACATAAAAAATTAATTAAAATAGTAAGAAATTTTACTTATATTTTAATTTAAAAGCTTAATACGAGTTTGATAGGTATAAATTCAGAATCCTTTTTCGAATAAAAACAGATACTTGAGTTTGAATTAATTCGTTAAGCTTTCATCTTTGAATGTGGAAACCCGCCATTATAAATTTTATGCCTAGATATTTAAGGGTACACAATTATTAAATATATGCAAATATCGTCTTATATTTACAAAGCAATTCTCGGCAACATCTGTCTTCAATCATCCAGTGTCATTAATCAGGATCTGACAGGGACATGTTGCTAAATTTAATGGGGAAATATACATTTAATGTGAGTAAGAAACATTTTATGGCGGAAGTGGTGTGGTATTTCTTCCCTTGTTAAATTAAACAAAGCAGCATGATATTATTATAATCCTGTTGAATTTTGACGCAGCAAGTGAGAGAAAAGATGATTATAAATTAAAAGCTCATTCCAAGGGAACATTAATTTGTTTAGCCGTGTTATATTTTCATTTGGATGAACTGACTTAATTTTTCATAAATTCTACGTTTAAAGAAGAATTCCATTATTTTAATCAATGTATTGTAACGAATTAAGCATTGTACATAACAAGCTACTCAGTATCTTAAATGGTTAATGTAAAAATTAATATTTTTATAAGTAAAGTCACGAAGACCATTATTTTTTTTATCCGAAGTCGTATTCTATTGAACATGCTCGTATGTGACATCTGTGACGTTGTCTAGGTTACAAAAATTACACAAATGATCTAGTCAAATTGCCGCTGGTTATTGATATGGGAACGAAAATGTTATAGTAATATAGCCACCGGTAATAACATGATAAAATGTGTAAATTTAAAAAATAATAACTTATAATAAACTCAACATGATTATAGTTATTTATTATAAGTCACATTATGTTACATTGATCAACTTAAAAATAAGAGTAAAAAAATAAATATTCATCTTACGATAAAAACGCATAACGATCAAAAGTTCGTAGATTAAAAAAAGCGCGAAGTTATATAAACCTTGAAATACCACTTATGATTTTAATAAAATCGGTGTATAAGAACGTTTAATTTTAAGAAATATTTCTTTTTATATCAATATATATTATAACACTAATTACTATATACAATTAACATTTATTTATATTATATGATTTTTTAACAATGCTTAAATCGAGATATTTCAAATATATATTGAATAACAAAATTTTGCATACAGTTATATGAGTATTTTTATGGTTTCGTCCAAGATAGATTCAAAATATGTAAAAAATAATTATAAAATATGTTATAAAATCTTCACCATCGACTTAACCATAGTGTCTCAACCTTTTTAATTCGCGGACAACCAAAAAGTCCAAAAATGTTTTGCGGACCATCAACATTGAAATAAAATGTAAATATTTATTTATTTGAATTTTTATTGAAAATATTTAATTTTGCAACACCATATGCTGATATTATAACATATATAATACAAAAAAATATAAATTAAAAATCCATAAAATACAACACAAAGTTTGATTGTTTCGGCTCACCCAAAAAACTTCGCAGACCACCCAAAAATCTCCGCGAACCAACGGTTGAGAAACTATGGACTATACGACATTTTCGGTCCACAAAGTATATTCCGTTAATCAGAAATTAATTTTTTTCGTGTTACAATTATGTAAGTTACTTATTTTTGTGCATTTTTTCTTTATTACAACTGATATTATGGTAGAAGAAAATTCAGAGACAACCCTCTTTTAAAACGTATACTTTCCATTGCACCAAAAATATTGTTATTTGATAGTATTAATCATATATATATTAAATTGCGCAATTCATTCATCATTTTCAAGATCGTATTGTGGTTTTGATTTTGATTGAGAATCGCAGGCATTTATGCTCATAAATTTCAAAAGTTCGCTCGACAAAATAATTCATGAAAGCGTTTGTTGGACATTGGAATTTTAAATCATGAAACCGCATACAATAAATTTTCAAGCAGAGACAACAGACAATTGTCATATCTGGTTGTCCATACGAAATAATGGTAGTACATATATGAATACGATATATCATAATATAGTTAAAAATAAAATGCCAATTGAATTTACAATACTGGAAAAATATATAAATATCTTGATTTTGAAATTTCACACGAAATACTGGTGTTAGTTTCAGGGTTGTAGAAACAGACTTGGAGTCATCGAGTCGCGGTATTTTGATCGGAGCTGGAGTCGTGTTTTTAGTCAATTTCGTGTCAGTCAATTTTAAAAAAATCAGAGTATATTTTTGTATTCAATTAAGCTCTCACACAAAAGTCTTGCTACTGTAATCTCTCTTATACTGTTAAGTGTCAACGTACTGAAATAAGCCGTTTTAACAATTAGACGAAATTTTTAAATCGTATCAACTGTTACTCGCGATGAGTGAAACCGATCCTGATCATAAATTAATTGTGGAAATATTAGTAAAAGATGAGTTTTAATCTTTTAAAATATCATGTGATTCCATCCAGAAGTGACAGTTAATACCTTTAAAGTAATAAGTCGATAGCAGTCAGAAGGGTTAAAATATCAAATGCAGGTAGTCATCGACTTACGACCATTCGCACTTGCGACCAAAAAAATATTATAAAATATAATTCCTTCAAATTGACCAAGTAATGAAAATATTTGCAAAAACAGATTTGGACAACGAAAGATTTTTGAGTGTAAACCGCCATATTCAGGAAGATCTTGCTTCTTATAAAGAAATATACAGCGAAAACAAAAAAACAACAAACAACTCAACTAAAATTGGATATGTTTTTTAAAAAGACGACTACTGCTTCTTCTTCCACTAATGATGATGAGCCGATGGATTGTACTTATGTACAGACGACGAAAGATTTTAAATATTAATAAAGGAAATATTTTATTTTGTATCAATAAATAAGTATAAATTTAACAATAAAAAAATATAAATAAATACACATTATAAGTACATACATATTTTGTATGAAATTCGACTTAAGACCAAAGTCCAAGAAGGTATCTAGGTCATAACTCGAGGATAACCTGTAGTAAGTTGAATTTTAATGCGTTAGTTAAAAATGCTTGTACATCACAACTAAAATGTATATATTTTGATCGGGTGCTTGTTAAAATAGGTCTGAATACGATTGAAAAAATCTAAGATGCTTTGTTTGATAGTGGTGTAAATTATTATCAAATTACAATATCTGAAAATGGAAAATACAAGTAAAAAAGGTATATTACCGATATTTTTGTCACGGTAATACAAGTTACGCAATCCCAATGCCGTGGAATGTTTTAATCTCGAAGGATTATTTCATGAAACAGCGATGGTATGTAAAATTTATAAAATAAAAACTCTTTTCACACTTTCAGATATACAATTAAGATTATTTGTGGATGAGATATATTCAAGCGACGCATTGTCATGGTAGAGGTAAATTCGCACGGGACCTTAATAAGTAAAACGGATTCACAGGGGGTAAACTTTAACAGTTTACGACCGGATTACGACAGGTATTACAAATAAAAGGTTTTGCTTAATTACAATATGTAGCTGAGGTCACAATATTCATTCGGTATGTACAGTTGTACGGCTCACTGTCGGTGGTTGCGATAATATATTCTGTAGTAAAACACCACAAATCTGCTCATTGCATAATCCTACCCAACATTGTTGTACTACAAATGAAAACAAGCGAAATAGAAGAGTTTACTATTACACGTGTTGCATTAAAAGCTTCAATATACATTGTTTTGGTAGCTTAACCGTATTATACTACCTGGTAGTATATTATAGTATAGTAGTATGGCATACTAAGTGGTATCATATTCAAATTCGAAATGAAAATTCAAATGTTATAATCGAAGCTATTAATTACGTTGCAGTATTTAAAATATAAACCGAAAAATCGGCAGAATTATGTAGCATGGTATTATTGGTAATTTGTGAAAAAAGATTTCACTGTAATTTTAATACAGTGCACCTCAGATCAACCTTTCTCACATAACACGTTTCAACGAATGGATCGTTAATTTTTTATAGTCCTGTCAAACGTTCATAAGAATAATGGGAAATAATCTCGCATTAACCGTTTCCCGATTTCCTCGATCTATCGTCTAAATATTACGGTTCCGTCTCGAATATTATCCCAATTGACCGGTTTTGTTATATGATTTATTTTATCCAATACAATTTGCGAATTTAACGTATTAAATCTTATTTATTAATCGAATAAATTAATTATGAAATATATAGTTCGCTCAAATGTCTTTAAAAGAAGAAGTTTAAAACACTATTCGATTACTTCAATACATAAGATTCCATTAATAAAACTTTTAGAAAATCCTCTCATATTTACCATTTTTTGTAAAACTCATTTTTTGTAAATTAAATTGGGGGTAACTTTACAATACTGTTCTTACGATATATTTTTTTTTAAATAATTATTTAAGCTTTTCCGCATTCCTCGTTTCCCGCATTTTTAGTTTTTTGTTTGGGATCCCTTGAAAAACGTGGAATCGAGGTTTTACTTTATATTAATTGAGTTTGACTATTGAACTGTGATAGTCCAGATAAGGAAATTTTAAAAAATAAAATCTTTGAATTGCTCTCCTGAACAATTAACGAAGTGTCAGACAGTTCTCTATTCTATTGAAAAATTTTATAATCGTATTTAACTCTGATTCAATAATATTTTTGATTTTGCAAGTTCAATACTTCATTATTCTACTGATTATAATATTTAAATGTGAAGGGTGTTTCTGCTTTCCTCACAAAATTATCAATTTTATATTTCACAAAAATATATGTGTATATAAAAATATTAAAATAGTTTAATGGGACATTTCATGTATCAATTTTACTACATCCAGCTAAAAATATGTTGTAGTAAAAAGGGAGCGTAGATTGAACAGAAAATAACTAAAGGGAGAAAAAATTACTAATAGGTAAATTAATTGGAACATTAGTGCGTAAGAAAGAGGAAAGTATCCAACGAAGAAGAAAATGGAACCATTATATATAATTATTTGTCCCGACACTATAGCAAATATTTCCTCGGAACAAAGATAAATAATTTCATATTATGCCTCCATCTTCTTTTCTTGTCAATTACGCTAATTATACTTCCTTCTCATTCTTTTGTGACTTTCTTTATCATACACCATTTATGGGAAACGACGACAGTATTTTAAGTTAATTGGCTCCAAGTTGGTTTGCAATATTGTATACATTGTGGTGAAAAACATCTAGTAAGAAATATATGCGTATTGAGGTATTTATACGTCTGGTGAAACTCAAAAATTGATTCAAAATACAATCCTCCTGGAAAAAATTTTGACATTTAAAGTGAAAAAATTAACGCGGTAACTAAAACTGTTGGTGAAAAATGTTTCTTTGAATTGATCGAAGATTTTTTTTTTACTGTGGTTGAAATATGAGAGTTTTTGAGTTTATTCTAATCTATATGTAAATGATTGCTTTACTAAATTTTTTCATTGATTGAATTGGCATTCACATGGCAGAACTCCATTATTACACAGTGAAAAAAATAGCAATGTATTTTAGTTCTAATTTTTTTTTTTTTTTAAATATAGATGATAGCTTTTTCGGCTCAGTTATACATTTGATTGAAAAAAAACCATACTTAAACTTCATTAGCTGCTATCACATTTCAGATTTTAAGTGTTTTATAGATATAAAATGTAGTTTGAAAGTCATAGTTTTGACGATGATGTGAGCCGAAATAGCTAAAACTATATTTAAAAAAAAAAAAAATATTTAGAACTAAAATACATTGCTATTTTTTTCACTGTGTAATAATGGAGTTCTGCCATGTGAATGCCAATTCAATCAATGAAAAAATTAAGTAAAGCAATCATTTACATATAGATTAGAATAAACTCAAAAACTCTCATATTTCAACCACAGTAAAAAAAAAATCTTCGATCAATTCAAAGAAACATTTTTCACAAACAGTTTTAGTTAAAACAATAAGGTTACGTTTATGTTGAAATGAAAATTCTAGATAACAAAGAAGACGTTCGATATTCTGCCGATAGTTTAGAATATGAGAAAAACACGTATGAGATGTTGTCAATACAACACGTTGCTGAATTTTAGAAAACCAATTGTTAATCGTGTAATATCAAATTAATTATATTTCGAATTTGGATCATTACAACTTTTTACGATTCCACATCTTTTGTCACTAACGGCCCGGGCTTCGCCTTTCGGCATCTTCAGGCATTCTATCACACGGATGCAATAGAACTATCTTCGTTTGAAATCAATTATCGTAACAAAAGTTTAAATATGACTTATTTAATTCAAAGCATGTTAAGAGTATATGAAAGCCCAAGAAAGTCCCTAAACTTCGAAGGAATTCAAAGCTAATCATTTATTTTATAAGTGATACTTATAAAATATATGATAATTAATATCTTCAAAGCTCGATGGTCTTTGGCTGACAGATTTATTTCGTAAATTTATCAACGATAACAAAGTTATAGCAAAAGATGTAATCCTTCTAGTAAAATAGTCTATTATTAAGATACGTCATGCAATCATCATAAAATTTGCGTAAAAATGTAGTCAATAAACAATCACTTTTTATTGTTTATATATAATAAATCACGTCGGAGCCGGCATAAAATTATATAATAAAACACCGTATTGTCAATATTTGACATGTAATCAATTTCATTTATGCGTTCGTCGACTTGTTTTTTCTTTTTTTTATTCTTGGCTGTCAATTTGAACTGGAACGTGAAACTTCTGAAAACAGATTTCTCCTTTATCCAATGTTGCTGTTTATTTTGATTTTGGTGGAAAACTTTGCCCAAAGTCTCGCGGGCTTTTTACTTAACTAAACTTTAAAATTCAATTTGACTTTAGTGCATGCTCATGCAAACTACTATATGATTTATATTAAGACACACGATACAATTATTAGATATATTTAAACTTTTTAGATTTATTAAACTCCAGTTATAGCTCGAACACACCAAATTATAAAATAAATAAATGTACAACAATATCAAAAATGGCAATTATGTCTCATGTAAAATAAAATAAAAATCATAGTCAGAATTTGAGTCGAACTGAAAACACTCATACATCACTTTATAGATGTTTATCTGAAAGTTTTCATCCCTTTTCCAACTCTCAGTGCTTCTCAAAGTATGATAGGAGATTTTTATAATACTTGTATTGAATGTAATTACTATACGCAGCTTATCTGATTTAAAATTTTGACTATAACTACTTCATAGAAATTGTTTTTAGCACATTGCATTTGTTTTCATAGTAGTTTTGCTCTTGAATATTTAAAAAACCGTTAATTCCTCAGTATCGACATGTTTTCCATAATTACGCTGTCAATTTGAATTTTATATTTCACTGTATTATCAAACGGTGACCGCAACATCTCAGCACATATAAGAATGCCAGTATTTCAAATTAAATGTAAACAGTTTGTAAATGATAATGAAGATCAATAATAAAAAAAAGATCCTTATGAATCATTAAAAAAAACTGAAAAACAATTAAAGGTACGCGTCTTAAAATTAATTAAAAGTATACCCCAGATAAGTCGAAGTCAGCTAAACTCTACAAAATGTATTTCAACATACAGTCATTTTATTTGTAAGTGAAAAATATTTCCATGTGTCCTATTCGATAAACTTAACCAAAGATCAAATCATGACTGAATGCATGACACGGAATGTGACAAATAAAATGTCTCAGAATTGTGACTTCCAAAAAAAAAAAAAATTTACATTGATTAAGCCGGGCACAAGAGATGATCGTTTGGGGCTCATTAAAATTTTAATGCAATGTTTTCTGTTAAATAAATAATCAATTAGACTCTAATTTCGATTTTGGTTCGTTGTGTTTGCTAACAAACGATATTTTTCGTTTGCGACTTCATTTATATACATTGAAAAACAGCCGAATTTCTAGGATACCGGTGTTGCAATCCCTTATCAGGAAAGTTGAAGCAAGCTGCGAAATTCTCCTCCGGTATCACGAGAAAGATTATTGACGGCAGTCAGGTATGTAAAGTTGGCAGGGCCATGACAATAAAAAAAGTCGTTGCCAAAGTGCTGGAAATATTGGTAAGGGGATTACATAATAATAAAGTGAGGGACTCTTTTGAAAGATTATATTTTACGCTAGGTATTATTATGGAAATTATTAGCACTTTCGAAAGTATATTATGTAAAGTTTATGAATGCATTATTTATTTTACTGCCGCTGAACTTGTAATTTTACACTGTAGGCGAATATTGAAGCTGCGTTTAAGTGCAGTTGTACGGCTGTATAATACATTAAAGTTCTTTTTGAACAAGTTTTTGCTTTATATTTCATTTCAAATAAAAAATATATTTTTATCAGCAAACAAAATGAAGCTTTAATACCATAGCTATTCAAAAAACATCTTTTTTAAATATAATTTTATTTTTATGAAAATGAGGGAAAGTTATGAAATATTCTGTAGTAGTTTTTAAGGCATTTAACCGCCTTATACCTATGAACGTACGTGATACGCAAACTTTGACTGTACCATTCTGCGCTATCCCGTATCACGCTCGCGCTTTTGAAAAATAACTTACCTTAAAACTGCAAACCGTACGGAATATTCACTAGTCTCAACAACACGTGACTACAAGCTTTGTCGCCTGCCATTAAATAATACTTGTAGTGTGCGGTCAGTTTTTTAACATTTTGTAATTTTCATAACAACTCTTCGAAAGTCAGGGGCGCGTATATCGTGGTTAAAAATGGTGATGTGTTTTTGCTTATTTCTCGGAAAGTTATCTGGAGGTAGGGTGGTTAAGAAACTTTCAATAAAAACATTAATCATCAGGTTTTTTTACTTCTCGCGAGTATTATCAAACATTAGAATGCTTAAAATGAGTGAAATTGATCATTTTTAAATACGGTATTATGTGATGTATAAAATTGTTTATTTATGACAAATATAACTCGTTTCCGCCACAATTTACACTATACGTCATAAAAATATTCAAAAAATGAATTACCTTTGTTGGTAAAGTATAGCTATGATATTTATATTGTATTCATATTTTTCTTACTGATCTGTCAGTTTGTTACGCGCAGCACAACACAGGACATACAAATACACTCGCTCTGCCGGCGCTGCGGTATTATATTTACTGAACTGATAACATTCTTTGAATGCCTCCTGAGACCAAAAAAACCGGTAACGATGCTCTATATCATACAAACTAAATAATTTGCCCTAATTTAATGTTTTATTTTCGGTACAACTTTTACAATTGAATAATGCCAAATTATTTTTTTATTATTCTTGTAGCAATTAACCTAACATGTAATGCCTGGTCCATAATATCTTCACAAATTTATATTAATCAAATAAATATTTCTTAAGAAATATTGAGTTAAAAATCATATAAGAATGTTTTTTTTTTGTGATTTACTGATCTTGTACGCTGTTTCTACGGGGCATTATCAATCAAATCATTGTTTAAAGAAATTGTATTTGTTAATACATGTTATTTGGATGGTATGTGAGTGAGTTGCGTAGACTTTTTCATATTATTGCGAATAAAAATGGACATTTTCATAAGTCTTCAATGTCGAACTAAACTTTGGTCCTATCTATTGATGATTTTGATGTTAACTATTGTAAATTTGAATTGTTGAAAAATTTTACATGTGGAATCGTACAAAATTTTAGCAATTTAAATTCGATATTGAAATTCGGTTAAACACATTCAATCGATATCATTAATAAACTATTGTAGTAAAATTCCAAACAAGGAAATGGCAACGAGATATCTACGATTCGTTAATTTGTTGCACTTTTTTTTAGATACACACATTATACTACTTTATAAAACTATAATTCATTAGAAAAAAGCTTTTAATAACGTATGAAAAAAAAGAGTTATAGCTAAACTGCTGTCGAATTTCAAATTTAAAAAAGTCAAAATCTGTCCACTTTAGTTACAGTATCTAATTATAGAAACATTCGTTAAACTACACAGCCTTTTGTATAAAAATGCACGGATGCCTATAATATTGTATTATATATGAATAACCTTCTACCTATGCAATCCATATAACGGGATATTATGAAAGCGATTTGCCAAATTATACGTGTCCTAGAAATATTATACGATGATTAATCTTTCAACAATACAAGACGTTATGTGATTAAAGGAGTTTTGTCATAAAGAATAGGTCCAGTTAAAATGTTTCATTTAGAAACTAAATACTTCTAACTGAGAGCGGATACGGTTGAAGAAATTTGTTACAGCGACAGAAAAGATTGCTGTGAACGCATTATCTGGATATATTATACATACAAAGCCATTATGCGACCAACTAATTAACAAATCAAATTATTCTTATTTTTAATACTTAAAATAACTATTATTAAGTTAAATACCAGTAATCATAATTTTTAAAGGTGTAATGAATCAGTCTAGCTCTTTTTAATTAATAATCTATGAAAAGGCTTCAAAAATATGAAG
The DNA here is from genome assembly GCA_028555115.1 of Himalopsyche japonica. Classification (NCBI taxonomy): domain Eukaryota; kingdom Metazoa; phylum Arthropoda; class Insecta; order Trichoptera; family Rhyacophilidae; genus Himalopsyche; species Himalopsyche japonica. The sequence continues at coordinate 227,982 of JAHFWJ010000813.1, forward strand.
AGGGAGTAACTAGCTTTACTTGGAATACCTAGACTTTTACAACTAAATGTCATCATAAGCGAATCGACATTTTCATTTAAAAAAAGCTCAATAAATATAATAATTCGGCTTACACTAATATATTATATATTATTAGAATAAAATGGTAATTGCCTTTTTATTTATAAAATAAATTTTTATTAAAGATTATTTATTTAAACGACTATGATTTATAAGAAATTTATATTCATGTAGCGTTTATAAGCAGTAGTGCAGTTGTTAAAAAACACAACTCCGACATTGACAACAACACAAATACGACTAAAAATATTATGTTTATTTTTGTCAGGTTTTTTCCTACCTTTCCTTAAAGCATGAGAAAATTGAAAAAATGAGCATTAAATTAATGATTGATCAATCACTATGGCAACTGCACATTAAGATATTCTTCAAATTCGTATAATCGAAAAAGGAGTCGGAGTCATTCATTTTTCATGATTCCGGACAAATCACTGCTACTCCACATTTCCAACTCCGACTCTAGAGCTCTGTTTGTTATTAGTATATTGTGAAAAAAACATTAAATGAAACTTTGGTGAAAAAAAAAAAAATCAATTCACTGTTGATATTTCTTCGTTTTTTGATCGAATCATGTTTCATATTTATGTGATAATTATTCAAAAAAATATTTTATAAATACAACGGAAGCTTCATCATATATAGTATAATAGTATGTGACACTGTTATTTTTGGTTAAACTGTTCGGTACAACTTTTTCTCTTTGTAAATAGTTAAGTTATTATTGTAAAGTTATCATAGAACAAGAAATATTAATACGTAGGAAACTAAAGCTTTATAATACTGAGAAATTTTGTAGAATATGACTATATCAAAGTTTTTTGCATTAATTATCTTGTTTGCAATAATTTATAATACATGGTTTCTGCAGTATTCGGTAAAATTTTATGGCTGAAAAAAGATTTGAATTTATTGAACGATATCGAAGCTGAAACATGGATAACATTAAAAAATATTAACGACTCGAGCGTAAAATCGAGATACAAAATCCGTTATATTTCCGCTTAACTGCGCCGTTACAAAGCTCCGGTTTTCTCACCTAAAGAAATAGCTAGCTACCTTGTAGGCTATTGAATGTATTTAATTTATCGAAAGCGCAGTAAGTGATGAAATAACCCTTTGTTTTATATAGCCATTGTCTCAAGCCCACGTAATTAAAGCGAGATTTTTCAACAAAGGAAAAGTAAGACGCTGGCCTTTTAAATCCTGTTTGCAACTCTGCTTCGATCGGAAGTTTAGCTCAATTTTCATTAACCGTTTAACAGTGATGGATTTCAAGAAAATAGATAAATTTTAAGTGATTTTTATGACGACATAGTAGCAATTTAACCAGGAAATAATAACACAAAGGGCTTGACGAAATATACATAATATTTTCAAGCTAAGAGATTTTTTAATATCTGTGGCTTATTAAAAAAACATTATAATAATTGAGTAATACATCAAAGCAATTTACACTGAATCCTAGTCTCTCCAGTTGCAAGTATTTTTTTTATTTAGATGAAAATAAAAGGGTATCGTTGAAAAATTTCAGTAGTTTATTTCGTAATATGAATTGAACGTTGTCAAGAGACTAGATATAGAAAACTGAGAAAAACGGTTAAATATCCGATGAATCAGTGTATCTATTTATAATTTTGAACCAATAACTGAGTAGTGAACGCTTTTGGGTATTGAAAAAGTGTGGTTCTGGTATTGCTTTACGAGATGAAATAATTACTTGTTAAGAAAATGATAGTTCAAAATATTTTCCGTTACATTCTTGAGGCATTGAAATATAGCGCAATGTATTTTCAATATTCAGAAATAGCATCGGTAAAGTAAAAAAAAAACCACATTTGTTTAAAACGTTTCCAAGTCGAAATTGTAAAATCTTCCATACAGTTTCACGGGGTCATCCATTTTTTCCGATTTGTGGGCATTGGAATCTATGGCCTCCCAAACCTTTTTCTTCGTATGCCAGTGATAGATGTTTCATTGCTAATACGGGCGGAAATTCCCGACCGGAATTGACCAAATACTGCTCGAAATAATGGAAGGAATCTGTTATTTTCCCTGAGCTTTTAGCCGCATGTTGCTATGAAAGTATTTCAATAGATTTATGGCGATTTCTTAATGTGTGAAAGGAAACTACTTAATCTATTGGTAAGCCAGTGGAATTAAATCTATGACTTCTGCAATCTCAGTTATTCTTAATATCGTCGCTTTTTCGGTAAAACATCATTTGGAAAAAATGCGAAATAGTGTAATTGATTGCTTTTTTTCAAAGATTTTTTCAACCAAAGGGTTTCAAGAATTTTCTCTAATTACATGCTTGAGGCGGGCGTTATTTAAAGAATTTCTTTAAATATCTCAGCCATTGTTAACTAAATAAAATGGTTGAATTATGTGACACAGCATTGCTTTATGATCTATTCCTAGTTTTTTAAATTGTAAATATTGTATTTAATAAAATTAGAATTGTTAAAACTCTGTGCTATCTACATGTTTTCTCACTAATGACCCGGATTTCACCTTTCGGTATCTTCAAACATTCTTTAACACGAATGCAATATAACTGAAATTTCAAATTTGATATTGAGAATCCATCAAGCACATTCGGTCGACATCATAAATTATATTGTATTTTTCTTCAAAAGCAAAAGAAAAACACAGCAAATCGTCTTTTTTCCAATTTTTCCATTAATTTTGATGACCTATTCTTATTGTATTGTAATATCAATATTGAAAAAAAGGGAAAAAACTATATTTTTTACTACTAAAATGTTTTAATGGATTGTTCATGAAATTGTTAACGCATATTATTGAATTGAAATGGCATTGAATGTAAAACATAGTACATTTTTCATCAATATTTAACATTTAATCAGATATTTTACGGTATTCATAATTTTTAATTTTGATTGTTAAGTCAACTTAATCAGGTAAAAACACGTGTCAAATATTTGCTATGAATATTAGCAATCTGGATTGATTACGTTTAGTAAATTGTTTTTGAGTGACAAATTTTTAATGGACGGAGGTAAATATTCTACCCGCTTCTGATTATCTTGCCATTATCCATTATAGACGGAAACATTTTCTTGTGCCACCCAATTTCGTTTTAAAATATATAAATTAACATAACAAGTACATTGAAAGTTATATATGACAACAAAATCATTAAACGCTAAAAAAATGACAGGTTTTCTTTTTCCTGTGTTATTTAATTATAATCTAGAATAATGACTTTTATAAGGAATAATAAGGATTAATATTTAATACACAGTAAAATTTAAAAAATATAAATAAAGTGTGAATGAGTATTTTACCATAGTTGTTTTTTTCGATTCTGTATAAATATTTGTAATAACTCACATAAGAAAATTTGATATTTTTAAAGTGTTAAAAAATTTCTACGAAACAGTTATGTGGTGTCGAATGCTGATAACAAAAAAATTATTTTGGTAAACGTCAGTAATAAATTGTAAACACAAATATGACTAACATGTTTGTTTATGCTACGATTTTATTTATTTATATCTACTCAATTTAATGAAACGAAATTTCGCAATTTTGTTTTGGATTTGTTGAATAACAAAATCATTATAATGCGTGTCTCGTATAATTTTTTTTGTATTATTATGATTTCATATAATAAGCCGTAGTTTCATCGATTTTGTGTGATAATAGAATATATAAAAAAATATTTCAAACAAATTGTAAAGCATAACAACTGTTCATAAAATGTATTCATTAACCTACGTATGATGCTCATTATAAAAGTTCTGCTACATATAATATGCACGTTTTCAAACCTTAACAATTAACTCATTCATACCGACGTAAGGTTTTTATTTTAAAAGAAAATTTGTTAAGCAAATGAACACAATGAACACAAATTGATTTCGTGATCTATCTCTTATATTTGCATAGTTATAAAATGAAATACTTCTCACTTCTAAAGTGATTTGTAGATGCCGAGTGTTTTGAAATTAGTTTTTTAACTTACTAAAATAAATGTTATTTATTTTGCAATCAATTCTCTCCGTGATAGAAAAATTAATATTTTTTTACTTTGTCACAATAAATTGATTATTTTATTTTTTCATATTATTTGCTGTTTTGTAGTAGTATTTTTTCCATTTACAAAAATAATAAAAGCGTAGAATTGCTAGCATTGAAACATAACGAGTAAAATTTCTTTCTCTCATCGAGAAAGTAATTAATTAACAATAAAATCTATTTATAAATATAGCGGAGGAAAAAAAATATTATTTTCTACCAGGAGCCATTGATTTTGTTGAACTTAAATTGCATAAATAAATCTAGCGACACAAAAATGGCCAAAAAATCATAATGTAATAACATTATTATAGATTTGAAACTGGAAAAATCTTTATATGACAAATACAAAATCTTTACTGAACGAATCTTCATTTATCTGCGAATATACTTACACAACATCGTCTATATACACAGTGTGGGGAGTGTTTCTTTTCTGCTATCCTTTCAATTTTAAATAAACATCAGTCTGCAAAAATTCAACGCAATGAACCTCTTTACAAAAAGAAACTAAATTGTTCAATATCCTGTTAGTCTGCAACCCTTTTTTCGACCAATTGGTTTAGTGACAACTTCCTGTTTTCTCTGCGAAGATCGCTTATCGATTCAATAAATGACTCGCTAAGAACGTTCTACGAGTAAAGAAATGAATGCATCACTCCATCAGTCACGTTTCTAAGATAACCTTATAAAGATACACAAAGAATAATATGGTAAGCTAAAATAATTTAAACTATACATTTTTTTTATTTTATATAATAGAAATTTTATAACTTGTCCAAGGAAGTATTTTACAAATGTATGTTGCCCTTTAAAAATTATGGATTATTTAATTATCAATACAAAATTATCACTAATTAATAATAATCTAGTCCTACTAAGTATATTGTTAATTTGGCACCAGTGTGCATAACTTATTTAAGATAAACAAACTTATAACTTTAAAATTTTTAGTTTGAATTACGGCAGTAATTAGTAATAGTATTGTTATTATAGTTATTGTTTTATTATATGTGTAACTCTATTCTCAGTCCATATAGCTACAGTAACTCCAAATTATAAGTTTTAATATATATGTAAATGAATACGGACACTGAACATTTGGAAATTTTTGTGATGTTTCCTTAATAGAGAGTCTATCTTTTCAGAGAAGGTATCGAGGTTTCCACTTCACCTGTAATCGATACATATTTGAAATGAATAAAAAGTTAGTTTACTAGACAAAAACATGTTACAAATTTAAAAGACATATGTATCACAATATATTATACTAGATAAGAAACTAGTTAACATTAAACATGGTGAAAAAATGGCAATATATTTTAGTTCTACAAAATTTTAAAGATATAATTGATAGCTATTTCGGCTCATGCCATCGTCAGAACTGTGTTTAAACGTACTTTTGCTTGTCTATATATAGCTGTGTAGAAAAAGTAAGTAATACATCTTCTCTTCTGTTTTAACAACGTAGATTAACTTAGCTAGCATGCTAGCAAAAAAAACTAAATTAAAATTTACATAAACTAAAAACAAGCGGCACTTTCAATAAGCTTAAATACTGCCCGGAGATGGTTTATTACAGAAATGCATTAGCCCTTTGCAATGGTCTGAGGAGCGGCGAAAGACTTATATTTGTCTGTTCGCTTAAAATTTCGTGTGACAATTGATATCTGTTGATTTCCAGCTGTTCCAAAACCGTCATCTTGCGACCTTTATTACAAAGATGTAAACGCGTAGGCGCTGAGCTTAAATTTTTATTATACGATTCCATCATTCATTTAATATTGCTTACTAATAATAAAAACGGAAATGTAAAAAACTAAATAATCATATATGAATGGATAAGGTAAAAATAAAACAGACTCGATGGAAAAAATCTCATTTTCAAGCACGTCAAATATTTGATTTATTCTCCTGACAAGCTTAAACCAAATCCTATCTTAGACAAGCAGCTGGAAGCCCAATGGGTATAATAGAGAACCTTGCAAAGCCGCATTTTCAATCACCATTTCAAATTGACCAAATACGTTATATTAATGCAGAGAATGAATGAAAGCTATAGAGGTTAAAATTAATAGAATATTGCCTCAACAAGTCCTGGAGTCTGACAAATTATCGTCTCTGCTTGATTTATATCAAGTATTATTCTCACAAAGAAAATAGGGGCAATTTCAATCATATGCGACTTTTTTCAATCGTTGTGAAATCAGTGAAAACGTAATCTTTTTTTTTTATGAAATTTGAATAAAAACGAGTTTTTCACCAAAAAACCGTTATATATCAGTAAATCGACCATGGTACTAATTAAATATAATAACATGAATAGTTCTGACGAAGGCGTGAGCCAGAATATCTATCAGCTATATCGTATAAATTTTTGTAAAACTAAAACAAATTGCTATTTTTCCACCGTGTTATAATGGAGTTCTACCAAGTAAATGCTAATTCAATCAATATAATAACACACCTTTATAAACTAAAAAAACTGCTCTTGGAAATCGCTATACATTGCCGGAAATTAGTTATTGTAGATAAGCTAAAAAAACAAAAGAGATAATTATGTGTATTTTATAAAATGTGTGATCACAAAACAGATTGCCGTTGAATATTTGGCTTAAATTTTAGGATATAAAAATTATAAAAACAAAATGTTTTTACGGCAAAACAACTTTTTACTTGTGAATCACCAATTAATTTTATATTTCATAATTATATTTAAAGATCGATGTTGTTGCGATTAATAATCAAAAAAATGTTTTATTCAATTTAAAACAACATGTCTATCACACTGTTTTAGATATATTTATATCAAGTATTTGAACTCTTGACAACACTATCAAAAAGTTGTCTTATTTGGTCACGTGGGTACAGGTTCGGATTCTAGAATTGTGGACAGAGTTTCCCAATCTGTTGACCGATTAAAATAATTGAATGTTAATGTTTATTGTATTTCTTTCTACCGAATCCCTAAAGAGATATAGAGCAAGAAAACAGCTCACTACTTGTCTAAAGCATTTTTTTGATTTTAAATTCTATACACGTACCAAATGTGAATAATTTTGAAGAAAGATTTAACAAGAAACATTAAACAAGATACAAATATTTTTTTAATCACGAAATATTTTCATTATTAACTGATACATATTCACTTGGCGAAACAAAGAATCTTGAAAGAATTGTGATAAACCTGTTTTTTTAAAGCATACTTCAATTCAATTGTAATGTAAGAAAATTTTGTCTAGTTATTAATGACATAATTGGATTGAAGAAATTTGTTTCATAATTTTTTTTTTATGGTTTGAGTCCGTATTTTTGCTAATTAATCAAGCGAAAGATTTTGTTACATCGAAACGAAATGGTGGAACATTTTATTGTCATGTTGTGATATTATTTCTCTTTTTAACAACCCCCAAATCGCCGCTGGCTACCCTTTTACTGTTTTGAAAAAGTGTGGTCGCCTTTTATGTGATTTTTTTAAAGGACCCTTTCAAAGGATTCGAGAATTCACTTTAAAAAGTGTACCAAGGAATCGGCACATTTTTGGTTCATGAAAAATTTCACTTGAGATAAAACGCAATACTTTTTTTAAAATAATAAAGTTATTTATAAATTCTTACTTTTTATTTTGAAACACCTTTGAAAGTGTCCAGAAATATTCAAATAAGTAACAGCATTTTTTATGTCATGTGATTTTTCAATTTAAAGATAAGAACTAAAATTGAGTATATAAAGAGTTAAAACTATTATTGGCGATAATTAGATATTTTCTTTACATATTTAGACAACTAAGCAAATTCAATTCCGATATCATGAAATGTTTTTTTTGGCCATTTAAAAAGAAGCAAAATATAGTAAGAAAATTAGCGAATAAAGATTGTCTACTTGATGTTATATTTATATTAGCTCCACGAAATCCAAACCTTTTTGAATTTATTAGGTAGTTAAACATAATCAAAGAATCAAAGATCAACATAATTTGGATTTTTATTGTACAATATAAGGAAATAGTTTCGAGTACTGAAACACAACGCTTAAAGTCCTCTGGATTGAGTCGATATTATTTATTTGCACATTAAAAATCGCTATTCCAAAATGAAATGTTTTGGTTCTGCAAAAAGGATTGGATATCTACCATTAGAATATTGCAAACGAGAGCCCAAATAGAAAATAAAATCACATTCACGTCATTTAGAAAAATGTTTCAGCTCAATTTGGTACCTCTTTATCAGCAAAATTAAATGACATCAATTCTATACCGAATGATAAAAATTCTCCGCTTCGAGGGGATAAAACTTCTACTTTTTTTCAGAGATTACATGTTCGGTCCCTTCTTTAAAAATGAAGGAATCTTATTTCGGCATATTATATTATTACAGCTATGACGTCCGCATTTGAAAATAAGCCAAAATTGAGACAATTTACTTAAATTTGGATTCAATTTTGCATATAAATCTTCACGTTATCCCATTGAAATTTTTGATAAGAATTATTGAAATTATTGAAAAAAATTACTTCTAAATATAATCCCAACACGTCAATCACATATACATATTTTATTAAAAAAAAAAACACTATTATAATATATGTTATTTATTATAAATATTAAAAAAAGTATGGCAATTCTTTTGTATGTTATTTACAGAACTATCATTTGTAATGAAATAAAAAAAGTAAAAAACGTTAGCTATAATTATATATAATATTCATTACAGTTTCTAATTTAAAGCAATAATGTATTTCTACGACGAATGATCAGATTTGTGCCTAATGTTTTTATTTTTATGGCCACTACTAATGCAAAGTATATGGTGTCATTATCCAGAAATCTAGACAAAAGGTTTTTACGAGGACTGATGGTAAGTTAGTAGCTCAATTGTAATCCACAGTAGACGTCATTGGAAAATTGCCTTCGTTACGTCTTCTTTCAATAGATATTCATTTTTTTTTGATTTGTGTAGATTAAAATAATCATACAGGTATCTTATTATTTTTAATATATTTATCTCATAGGTGTTAACTGTCAATTCTTTGTGGAAAGGTATTACAATTAATAATAAAAACAGTGCTTCTACTCTTTTCTTCATTTTATAATAAATTATTTTTATTAAGACGGGTTTCGCTCAACGAGGACTTTATCAAATGATAAAATACAATGTAAAAACAAGGCTTTAAAAAAATGATTTAAGAGTTAATTTGCAATCAAAATAATAGTAAATTGAAAGTAAATTAAAAAATATTATACAGCTCATGATGAGGTTAAACGGTCCACAATCTTAATAATATAAAACGTTTAAATTTTGTACCGTCGTAATATTAAAACATACACAAATAAAATAAATTTAGTAACATTCACAATGCCATTTCATCAACAGATTCATAAGCAATTCGTTATTTCAGCCGAGAGAAAAATTTAAATATGTTATACCGTCGAAAAATTTTCCAAGTATTTCATTGCGTTCCGTTCACAAGCCGTCGCTAATGACACGGATCTGGAAAATTGACTCCGCTGAGCCCTCATTTTTCATTCCGTTTGACTAAAACACGTAGTCGCTTGAGCCTCGTGAATCGATTTTCCCGATTTTCCGGCGCGGCTCTGAAATTGCTCATTGAGGGAGGGCGGTCAATCGCAGTCGGACTTATTCCAAGTGTCGTCATAGAAGCTCGATTGATTAAGTTGCAAAGAGCTTTCGTCCTCACGACTTCTCTACGCTAAATGTTAAGGAAAATTGAAAGAACCGGAAAGGTTGTCGTTTGGGCACCTATTTGTGTAAAAAGAGATCTGCACGTTGCTTTTATTTGGACCCAATACGGTGTGATTTGGAGATTATTAAATTCGAGTCGAACAGCTTTTAAAGAATGAATGAAAGTTTCAAAGTGCCTCATTCATAAATAAATAGGGACACGCTTAAAATTTACTAATATTTTTTATTTTATTTATCATTAATATTGCGATGTTTAATGACTTTTGATGACTTCTGATAATATTTAAAAACAATAAATAAATGAACACATCAGTGATTTTTGTTATTCTATTAGTTGTCTACTTGTAAGATATTGTGCTACTCTCCTACGAGTAAAAAGTTCAGGAGAACTGCAGCGGCGTTATCATATTTTTTTTTTTATATATTATTAATTATAATGTAAACAGCATTGTTAATGTGTTAACTGTCACTCTTGATGGAAAGGCATGATATTTTATATAACAAAAAAACATTCTTTTAGTACTTATTTCCATAATATATTTTTTGATCAGGACCGGTTTCGCTCATCGCGAGCATTATCAACTGATACTGAGAATACAATTTACAAACAAGTCTATTCATAAAAAATATTTGAGTTAAAGGTAGCAGATATACAAATTGATTATTGAACCCATAGAACCCACCTTATTGAATCCATGGTTTTTTAGGACCGGTTTCGTTGTTTATGCTATGTTTCAGTTGTGCCTAGTTTCGGTCGGTGATGCTCTCGATGAGCGAAACCGGACCTGATCAAAAAATATATTGCGCAAATAAGAAATAAGCAATGTGTTTTTATTATGCAATATAAAGTAAACAACATTTATGATTACTAATGATATAACACATAACACGGTGAAAAATAGCAATCTATTTTAGTTCTACAAAATTTTTATAAGATGTAATTGACAGTTATTTCGGTTCACGCCATCGTCAGAACTATAATGGAGTTCTACCAAGTAAATGCCAATTCAATCAATAGATATATCATACCTTTCATGAATTTGATAACGTCGAAGTTCGAGGATTTTGTTGAAATAATACTGTAGACCAAGCGTAAGTCATAGCGATTAATCGTGTCAACAATAAGTGGCGTCTTTCTTGTGCGAAAAATAAAGATATGATATTATTTTACGTTGAAATCTAAAACTATATTAGCATGTAACCGTGATTCTTACATTTGTGTGTTTTTTAAATATCCATCTGTCAATACAAATATTAAGGAGAAGGTATGGTTTGAATACGATCTGTGCTATAATTCTCTAAAGGAAAACAAACATAGCTCAGGGATACTATCGGTCTCACATACTTCACTGCTCGGCTGACTGCGTTTTGTCTTCCAATGGATGTCGGGTTTTCGCCCCTGGGGGGGATGTTTGCTAGATAGATACCCTCTAACGAAAGAGATAAGGAACTCTTGTATGTCAGACGTAATATAGGATTATCTTGTGAACAAACCCTAGTTTAATTATCTAAATTCAACTTGATTTTTGGACAGATAAAGTGAGACTATTTTTTCTTCGTTGTTGTTTGTTTCAAAGAAAACATAAGTGTCATTTTACAAATGCATATAAATGTGGTTTGGTATTTTTTTTATTAAATAAAAATCTATTTAAGATTATTTTTTGTTCTAACAAAGAGTCTTGGCATTAGTTGTAATAGCACGTAAAGCTATTTTATCTTTTCTGTACATAACTAAGAATACACTTGAATCGATTCAAGTCTATTGAATTTACTTGGAGGTTGGACTTACATTCTCTAAATTTAAAAAAAGTTGTATGTGATGACATAGAAAAACAAACATTTATAGTCTAAAAAAATCAAAGTGTTGTAATCAAACAAACTTCTTCATTCATTATTATTTAAATCAATTAATAAAAAGGTTTTTTTTAAGGTGTTAACTGTCACTTCTTGATAGAAAGGCATGATATTTTAAATGCTAAGGTATTGATTTTCAAAGGAGAATTATTTTCTGTTTGTATAAATTGATTTATTTAAATTATAATTACTATTTTGTTACCATGAACTGATTATCAATATTTCTTAATAACTTACAAAAAAAGATTGTTGTGTTAAGGCACTTATTTTCAATAAGTATTTTCTATGCTAAAATTTAATTTCACCAACAATATTTACAGAATATAAAATTTTTCTTAATGTGAGAAAATTATTTTCATTTTTCGAAACGCCTATGAAATCCATGAATCATTATTTATTATTCATAAAATGTGATATTTTCATACTGTTATTGTTATAAACAAACTAATATAGTACATTTTTTTTATGATTCCTCTGTTTTGATAAGAAGCCCTATATTATACAAAGTATTAATGTCAGAATAGTCGAAAACAATTGAAAAATAACCAAAAAACTTTCGACACTAAAGTTTTAATAAGGAAATATTTTTTTGATTGGTGTTTTGAATATGCTTGTGTTTGTAAAATGAAAACACCTTTTAATATTCTACTACGCAATCTTACAGTAAAGTAAATATACTATTAAAATTTCCATCATGTTATCTGTTAGACTAAAACAATACATCAATCTACCCAGGTAGAATAGTCTGTACGAAACTCAACAGATACCAGACGTATTTGTTTAGAAAATAGTTCTTTATTCTACTTCGGCCACATTCGTATTATCATTTTCATTTATTTTAAATTATTTCCTTTTATTTGTGTAACTGTTTAAATGAAATTAGTTAAAGATATGTTAAGAACAAATAATTGATTTAAAAAAATAGAGAATTGAGATCTTAATCAATCTATTGATGAGAAATCTCTAATGAGAAAAATACTTGTCGCGCAGATTTATCATTATCGCAAATCGTATTAAAGAGAGAATTCACATACGTTTTTGGTTTGAAATAAATCCGAGTTTTGCGAAGAAAAATATGATATTAGTAAATATATTATGAAATTTGAATTATTGAAATATTGTACGACTCCCCATGTATTGTTACTAACGACCCGAGTTTCGCCTTAGGTTGGGTCCTAGCTTTATGGTCTGTGTTTTTCTTTTGTAATTAACTCATCTGGTATAAAACCATGCTAGCTGTTTAGTTCTGTTGCATACGTGTGACAGAATGCCTGAAGATGCCGAAAGGCGAAACCCGGGTCGTTAGTGACATAACATGTGAAATCGTGAAAGTTTCCATATAATTTAAATTTGATATTGAAATTCCACCAAACACCTACAGTCGATATCATAAAGAAACGAGTCTATAATGAAGCTTAATTATCTATCCTGTTGAAAGATAACAATCGATGCATTGATTAAAAAACATATTTTAGACAATTATTGCCAGTACACATAGATAATTTTTAATGTGTTTGATATGGAAATTCGTAATACTAAAATGTTGAATCAATTATGCTAACAATATCATTAACTCGTACCTTATCTATTCAAATAAATTGAATAGACCCTCATCTTCATTGTGAGGATCGAGCAGACGAAGCCATTTTTTTTTATTTCCACGTACCAAAATTTGCCTTCGAGGTACGCTGACCTCTCATTTCGGAATGCTCTTGCCTTGTGTCGTTATTTTTGAAGCTCCATCTTGTTCTGAAAAGTCAGGGCTGACCAAGCGTACCTTTGTTGTGGACTTCAAAAACATATCTACGTCAAATAGTTTGATTCATCGATTTATTTCATGTAAAGATGAGCTTTTTTTGTGACACGTTTTTAAACTATTACGATATAAAATTAAAATATTTTTTAATCTAATTTCGAAAACGTTGAGAGCTTTGAGAATTTTTTGATTCATAAGCTGAAAAAAGTTTGAAGCGTAACCGGCGCCGCTCATTCTAGCATCCTACAACCATAGAAATTGTGTTGTATTTTTTTTTAACTACAATGTAATTTTAATATACAAATTAATTTTAAGCTGGTTGAAAAAGATGACTTAAATATAAAATAACTAAAACTAAAAGTTATTCAAAATGTATCATTGTTTTCACAATTTCACATGTTTTTAAAAATATTTTATTTATAATAAACATTTTTTTTTAAATGTTTATTTTTATAACCAATAAATAATTTAAAACCACAATATGTACATATATATATATATATATATGCACACGCAATCGTCTTTTTGAACGTAAGCTACGATTCATACAAAAATAAGCAGTGGAAAAAGTTTAAGTGAATACACACTGAAAAGTGAAATAACGGTTCTCTAACATTGAGTGGTGGTATTTCAAACCCGAATAAAAAGAAGATAAATGTGCTGATGAAAAAATGCTCGGTTGTGATTGTATAAAAGAATATATTCAATCACCTTAAATGAGCATGATAAAGACATATTTCTTCAACAATAGAAATTAATATGTATGACTAGCAATTTTGAAATTCGAATCAATTACGCAACTCATTAAGACATAAATTCATTATATAAAATATTTCCTGTTGGGTCAGTTAAATTATAAATTTTTTGCTTGTAAAATATGACCGATCCGTATATTTTTACACGCACCTGAGGGGCACTAGACGCCGTGCACCGACCCTGATGAAAGTTAACTAGTATCGTTAGGAATGTGTGCGAAGCAAAGAAGCCTGCGGAAATCTCGACGGCCCAGTTAGGCAAAATGACGGTTGACACGCGACGATGGGGCATTGCGACGAAGGCTAAGGGAGGCATAGGATCATCAGCTATAAAGTCAGGGACGGTTCCCCGTGAAATGAGATTGAATGTATGCATAATCGTAGCTTCTGCGTGAAAAATAAATTATCACATTTTAGAGCGAATGGAAAAAATTTGAATTATACTTTTTCTGATTGCATTAGATACTTTCATTACAGATTTCATCAAACCTTTTTACATTAGTTTTGTAGTAAATTTAAACTTAACCTTATAACCAAACATATATTTAACTATGAAATTATACAAGGCCAGATATTTTAAATAATTCAGTTAATAGTGCTCCCGATAACAGAAACCAGTCCTGATCATAAAATATATTGTGGAAGTAGCAATTGTAAAAAAAAGTATATTTTTATTATTTAAAATATGATAAAATTAAAGTAGCGTTATAAAATATTTTATCGCAAATTTGAATTGTTGAAGCTTTGTATGATTCCACACGTTTTATCATTGACGACACGGGTTTCACCTTTCGACATCACACGAATACAACAGAAGCTCAAAACTGTCAGCTCTGTTGCATCCGAACTATTAAAATGTGATATTGAAACCCCACCAAGCACCGTTGGTCAATATCATAAAAAAAATTCATTTAAATTAAAAACATAAGTTATTTCATTTCCTTTAAAGCAATTCTGTCTGGAAAGTAGTATAATGTGACTGTCTGAATAAAAGTCATTTTTATTCTTCAGATTGGGAGAAAAAATGTTTGAAGCCATATTTCCAATGAGAATTAGACTTTTAATATTTTACTTATTTGAGATATAATATATGTAAACTAAAGGTTATTTTGAAAATCTTTTATTGTGTACGCTTATTTCTTTTGAATTTATTTATTATAGTTTTATTTTCAAGAATAGGTGTACAATCATTCTCCCCATAGTTTACAGTATTTGTTTGCTATTTGTCATATGACACCTTTAAAATAATACAAAAAAAACATTAATGCCATATCACACAATATGTTATGTCAAATAACTAAAATGACGAAACGATTGCGAAATAAATGTTTAAGTTCATTGCATATTCTGATAACTTCAATAGAATCAATGAATTGAGGAAATCTTCAATTTTTGATAAAAAAAACAATCTATAATAAGAGAAAACGTGTTATTTGAAGTAGTTGTTCAGATAAAATGCTATGAATGCGTGTGTTTTAAGATAACTTCATTACCAAGCCAAAATATATAGTCCGACGCCTTTGTAAAAGCCCAGAAGGTACCTACCTGCTCGGAAGGTTATTTGCGTACCTTAGCACGTCAAGGAGTGTTGGGTTATCTACCCTATTCGACTCTCTTCTCGAAAGGACGATGACTAGCTCCACATGTTCGTTTGCCTATTACATTTAAGTTGGCTAAATTGAACTGATTCAATATTTTAATTACTAACGTCGGAATTCACTATAAATTTCAACCATATAAAAATGTTATAAGAGGTCATATATAATTTTTAAATTTCGCCGGATGGTTAAATGTTTATTTTATTACTAAAACATAATTTAAAACTATCCCTAAACCTAAACCGTTTATGTTAATAATACAATATCTTTATTTAATACTCTAAATTGTTTGTTGAAATTTTTATGCTGTCTTTTATTTTTGTTGATTGATTGAATTGGCATTAACTTAGTAGAAATCCATCATTACACGGTGAAAAAATAGCAATGTATTTTAGTTCTACAAAAATTTTATAAGATATAGTTGATAGCTATTTCGGCTCACGCCATCGTCAGAACTTTGCTTATACGAACATTTGCTTATCTATATATAGCTGTCTAGAAAAGGTACACAACACATCTTCTCTTCTGTTTTAACAACTTAGCTGATTTCCTGCTAGGAATAAAACTAGCAATTTGAAATAGTAAATGAAACTAAACAGGCGACAATTTCAATAAGCTTACATATTAGTGATGGTTTATTACGGGAATGCAATAGCCCCTCGCAATAAACTAAAATTCATTGCTATTTTTTCAACATGTTATAATGATTTTTTTAAAATAAAATGCGCTTTAATTTAGTAGTCACTATACTTTCATGTTTTTATATTTTAGAATTTATTATGACAGTTGATTTTTAGCAAAAGTTGAATGACACTTATCAACATCAATAAATCTGTATCTTCAAAATCTTCAGAAGGTAATAAGAATCAAGATTTATACCTTAAATAAGTATTAAAATAGGCGGTTTAAATTTACTCATCACGACGTGAACATATTAAGAATACTTAAATTTGAAATATCAATCAGGGCTAAATAAAAAGGCCTGTTTTATCGTCACGAACCTCGTATTACCTGCTTAAAATACTTGACAATATTGGATTGAGTAAAATGATAATTTTTATATACCAAACTTAAATTGTCGTAAAAATATTTTATACTCCATGGCAACATCATAAATCCCTTTCTTTAAAGTTTACTTTCGTGTGTTTTTATGAGCTAAAATACGTTCGCAGCAAGAGGCTCAAATGGAATACTGCCACGCAACTTTAGTCGATAATGTCGAATAAACTTTTTATTTTTAATTTAATTATGTTAACAGGCATCAGGGCCTTTGGGAAAGTGGTTGGTATAAAAACTTTCACACTTCACGCAAGAAAAGATTTCGATACAGGGTTAAATCACGTCTGTAATTAATGCGTTTTATATTAGCAAGATGCACTTAATCCTGCTTTTAATATATATAAGACATAAAAAGCATTTTTAAAATATTTCTATTACAATATCGATTATGTAAAACTTTATTAGACCTTGACTGTAAGTCTAGTAAAATTAATGCATAGTTTACTGCATTGATAAAAAATTTCCTTTGGTCGAACAATTTAATAAAGCACTTTATTCACTGCCCGTTACCATTTCGATCAACGATTATTAAAATAACACGAAGAAAAAAAAGCAATGCATTTTAGTTCTACAATTTTTTTTACAAGATAAAGTTGATAGATACAATATTTCGGCTAACGCATCGTCAAAACTAGTTCTGACGATGGCGTGAGGTGTTTTTGCCAATTCAATCAATAAATTATTAAAATAATTCAAAAAATACAGGTATCGTTGTTATACGTATTTTGTATCGAATTGATAAACAATTGATTTTCTCTTGTATAATGATTTCTCTGTAAAATAATTAATGCTAATTTTAATTTATAGCTTTTAAAAACATTCGTCTTAATAGAACATCAAATGACCCTTAAGGTGTTCACTGTCACTTCTTGATGGAAAGGCATGGTATTTTAAAATACATTTTTTTGTACTTATTTCCACAATGTATTTTAGGATCATGACCGACTTAACTCATCGCGAGCATTGTCAACTGATGAATATTAAATATAAAAATATTGTGTGCGGTCGCGTATATTTATTTTTCTGTAAAGAATTTTTCTTTTCATTATTTTTATAAAAATGTCAAGACATGTGTTTTTATTCTAGTATCGTCAATTGACAATATTAATTTAAAAATAAAATACTCAAAATAAATGAAGTGAATGAAACACAACTTGAGATTTATTTAATAACATAACCTTCTGGAGAGAATTCATTGAATATATCCGGTTGTAAATTACTCGTAAAGTGCTTCTTACTTTGTAATACTTGCACCATATCATTGAATTTATTTGCTTTCGATCCGGCTAATCATCATATTATTTAAGTGACTCTGAAATTGTAGATAACATAAAATGTCTGGGCCGATACATGCTCAAGTTTATTGGAAGAACCCGTTTCTCCAGACACATCTCTCAAATTACCTGTATTTTATGTACAACATAACGGCAATGTTTACTCAGCTAGTGATTGTAAAAGATTTCACGAGAACCTCATTGCTTGTAGCAGGCTCGTAGCAGTGGCGAATCTTCAATAAGATATACTTCTCAAATGTACACCACCACTTATATAACATATTATTTTTAACACGGTGAAAAAATAGCAATGCATTTTAGTTCTACAATTTTTTTTATAAGATATAGTTGGCTCACGCCATCGTCAGAACTAAAATGCATTGTAATTTTTTCACCGTGTTATAATGAAGCTCTACCATGTGAATGCCAATTCAATCAATATATTATTTTAACGTGTAATTGCCGGATATCTTTTGAGAGATCTCCAAGAGCGTTACTGTTTTCAGCGGTTCGTCCTCAAATAGGTCCAATGGACAGTCTAACATGACTGTGACTATGGGTTATTTTATGAGACTTAGAAAAAGTGTAGAACAACAGAATATTAATTGATAAAATGCGATTTATTAATGTTTTCTTCCGTATCCAAAATTGTCGGTTCTGTCTGATTCGATGTCAACGTTGAAAAAGTATGTGATATAATTTATGATATCGACTGAAGGTGCTTGATTGAATTTGAATATCAAATTTGTAACAACTTTGTACGGCTCCACATGTTTTGTCACTATTTATCTGTAACAGTTTATTTTACTTCATTTCTGTTGCATCCGTGTGATAGAATGCCTTAAGATGCCGAAAGGCGAACCCCGGGTCGTTAGTAAAAAAGCATGTGGAGTCGTACAAAGTTGTAACAATTCAAATTTAAGTTTGTGATAATTTTTTCATAGCTTGAAAGATGTAAAGGCTTTAATATGCTTAACATTTTGCAATTTTTCAATCATTTATGTGTGAATAGTGTTTTTTATTGCATAGTGATCCAAAAGACCCAAAAAACCATAGTATAAAAGTTAGATACAGAACTGATTAATAAACGAATTTCCAATTTAATTCAAATGCTTTTAATTTGTCTCGAACGCAATGCTAACTATGCAAAAATAATGTTTGTTTATTTATTCTTCCGTACAAAAATGTTCACTGTGCATTATTGTATCTTTTCTGGTATATTGAATTCACTTGTAAAATTCTGTAGCCGTTAAAATATGTTGCCGTCTTGTTGTGTAAATAAACTGTTCGACTGATAAATGGTTTGTTTTGGGAGGCGAAAAATTCAGTAGAAATGTTTGTTTAGTTATTTTTACTAAATACGGATTTTTCTTTTAGACAAAAATATGTCATCAATCACGTATTTATTAAATTCATGATGCATTGCCGTCATCTATAATGCCATGTAATAAAATATAAATGTTTTTAGCAAACGTTATGGAAGAATCGTAAATTTGTAAATTTAGTTAGATTATTACTTGCAGTACACGTTGTGACACAAATGTTAATGGTACCAAGATAATATTAAATAAATATGACAATATGATTATTTCCTTTTGATTCAAAGTGAATTCAACTGTAATGAAATTATAAGTCATTTTTAAAAAATAAGTAATAGTGTTTATTATTCTTGCCAGTTAAATATCGTTTACCTGTTTTCAACATGGCAAGCTCGCCACTGGTGCGTAGTAAATAGGCACTTATAAAATAAATATACAGAACTGTTTATTCGACCTTTCGATTACGGGATCTCCTCACGAGATCGGACATTTTTATGTAAGGTGCTCCCATAGGAGAAGAGGGTAAATTCAATTCGCTCAATTGATTTCGTTTCATTCGAAATGCCATCGCGTCGGCCGGCTCGCATCTCGGCTTACGCTAGCAGCCTAACTTTATTATACAGGATACGATAATGGAAACAGATATTGCCGCAAATCTTATTAACCTCGCGAAGTATTATTCCGGTGTGTACACAATGAAAGTGGTGGCGTCCGTAGGGAAGATATCTGCTTTACCGACGGAATCCGATCCACAAACCAGAGAGTGGAGAAATTCCATATTCAAAAAAATATTATATTTCGAAACAAAAGAAATGTAGATATATTTTTTCGTTGGATTATTGTTTTTGATTATTTTTTGTAACAACATTTTGACTATAGGTGGATCTTTAATATGGCATTACGTTTTATATGTATCAACAGATATGTATTGAATTATTGATTTTCACTTCGGAAGAAAACTAAAACTAATTTGCAAGCCATAGATGGCTGCATTTTTTCAACACTTAACAACGATGATTTTTTTTGACGATAATTTAAAAATATATAAATCATTAAGTGAGCCGGCAGAATGCATTGAATTACCATATGTTGAATTACTCGAATTTAATGTGGTGATATAATTTTGTTTGCAAATATATATTGGCGCGAGTTTAACATTAATACGTTGAATGTATTTTATACAATACTTTTGACCACACTGTATCATTAAAATAATAAATGAAAAAATTTTGTAGATATAATGGGAATCTTTTTAATTCTATTAAAAACATTTTCAATATTCGTTATTTAGCGGAATTTTCATGGATGTTTTAAAAGAAATGATAACGATTTATAGATGTCACTGCCATAGGAACTGAAACTTTTTATTTACCCTTAACGTACTTACTTTTATGAGAAAAGATATTTTCGATTCGATAAGCATTACATGTTTTTGACAACTCTGAATGCTACGTTCTCCCTAATCTATCAGCCTTAATCCAAAAATGAAAAAAATACATATTTTTATTACAAATAGATAAAAAGATTTATAAAATATAAATACAACCTTTATCCTTTGAATTGGCAAAATTACCAAAAAACGTTTCGAAAAAGTCCCTCTCGTCTAGAAAGCCGTTCTATTTATAAAGCAAAATGTTTAAATCGATTTCATTTCGAGAGCGTATTCCTCTTTTCGGTACCTGTATTCTTCAGGTATAAGTGACTTACCTTTGGCAAATCTAATCATCAAAACGTATGGCAACCTTAATATTTCGTCGCCAGATGTAGCAAGTAGTCATACGTGGAGAAATAGATCACTGTAAAAAAACTTAAGTCTTTACAAAAAAAAAATGTTTATTGGTTTAGTTGAGACCTATACGATAATTTGTTTTACAACATATGAAAGCAATAAAAGAGTTTTACGAGTATTCTTGCCGTAGAATCACAAAATAAGACAGAATAAGAAATTTAATAAAAAAAGGCCATAATGATGTATGTAATTCACGAAATTATTTTTTATTAGAATTGTTCAAAATTTATTTATTTATTACAACTACACGGTACAAAACTTACAAATTATTAATTCATTGCTTTTGCACCGTAACATATTAACATGTTTAAATATAAAAATTCAACAATTCAACAAATCAAAAAACAAAATTAATATCTTCTTTTTGTGTTAAGGTTTAATGACAATTCTTCTTTATTTCAGTGTGAATATAAAGACAGCCAACATCAATTGTCCTTAGATGTAAACAGATATTTCTATTGAGAAATGAATATGTAAAGTTGTTTGGAATTTGAACTTTTAAGCATCATTCACTACTGAAAATTGTAGTAAAGATTCAAAATTTGGTTGAATGGGAAAAAAGTTGTTTATATAAATCATATTAATTATTTAAGAACTAGTTAAGTTTTATTCAATTCAGCTGAGAAGAATTTTTTATTGGTTTATATATTTTAATCGACATTCGCTTTCAATGTATTACACGTGATCTTTTAATGGAAGTATATTTGAACAGAAGTTTTCGTATGATAACTGCTTGTTATTCAGTTAATTATCACATTTTTTGTTAAAAAAAAAAAAACAATGGGGATAAAAAAAGAAAAGCGAGAATAATTCGTATTTGATATAACTAGTTTTTTAGGGTTGGATGGGTGGGGGGGAAGTTTTAAATATCACAAGCGCCTACGCCTTTGAATAAAACTTTGTTTGTACCAAGAGACTTGAACCCGTGGAACCTATTACAAAAGCCAACGACGTTCATCGTTGCAGCACAAAACTGGAGACATAATTATATGAAACAGATATTACATGGTAATAATATTTGAAAATCTATACTAACAAAAGAAAAATTATCATGGTTTCGAGGAAACATTATGAACAAATAACACAAAAAATAAATACAGATCTTACGCTCATTTTCAAATACCTTATTTAAATACACATTGGAAGTTGTGAGATTTGTCAACCATTTCCGTCATCTCCAGAAGTATTATATAGAAACGTTAGTTTCCGTAAAATTTTCAATGTTAATTAATAAGTCAATCAAGTCACATTTAATTTGAATAGGATTTGGTAAAATTACAAATAAATGGGCATGTTTGAATTTTTAAGAAGAGTTTTTATTACACTTTTTTTGAAATATTATATTATTTTGTAGTAAATTCACAAATCGACTTGTATTGTATTATTCGGAAAAAAACACTTATGCAGGGAAAAGCAAAGATCAAACGGAAATCTGAAATTTACATATTTGTTCACTGAAGGACTTTTTTTAATACAAATATTTTCCAAGGCGTAACATCGTCCATTTGAAACGATGAATATTTAGTTTGTTGTACAATATTTATGTTGATTTAGAAGAAAATGAAAAGTTTACTCGCATTTGAATTTTGCTTGTCATTGTTCGATATCACATTTCAAAAACGTTTTTATTTGTAAGTGTGTAAGTATTTGTTACAGTGAAGGTCTATTTTAAGTAAAATAATATTTTTTCTATAGTTTTAGTGAAATTACAAGTCATCATATCTTATCACATTATCATTGTTAAACAGATATTTATATGCGTTCAAATATATTTGAGAAAATACTTTCCAGTGATATAACATTCGTTTCTTAACTGGATTATCCATAGAAAATATCATGATATTGTTGATAAACTAATTAAATTTTCTATGCCTTAATTGGCAAACCAAATTTTTATGAGTGAACATGCATTTTCATTTTAATCAACAAGAAAATAACTTAATTCACGAAACAAGCGCAAGCCGAATAAACCAAAGATTGATCACAAAAAACATTTATTCATAAATTGATAAAAACTGTTGTGTATATTTTTTATAAATTGAATAGAAAAAGTAGTTTAGTGTTTGCAAATAATGGTTCAATTGATGTGCTTTCACTCGCTCGAAAATCTTTCCTCAGACGAGCACGTGACTGCCTTCACATCAATACTGAGCGTATTTTCAGATATAACCAATTCTACACAATATATTTGGAAAAATTTTCAGATCATATATATATACGAATAAAGGGTAACATCACAACGAATAATTAATTTTTAAACATATATTAATACGATTTATTAAAGGAGATACGTATTAAAATAATTTTTGGATGCGTTGGTATGTGAGAGATTATAAAATGAAATATAATGCATTTCAACAATTGGCGGCTAACTCTTTAAATTAAAACTCATTTCTAACACGTGCTTGTCAAAATGTTTTGAGAATATAGACAAATTCACCATATATTCAAATATTCTGTTTTATAGTCGAGTAATTCTTGATTTGAAAGAGTCTTGTTCAGATACAATGGCTTAGATCCCCCAACGGGTAATATTATATATAAAATCAAAATATATTTATATCTGAATGAATGCATAAGGTAAAGCGTTGAGAAAGCAACTTATTGCTATTCACTTATGAAGTAATTTTGTTGTAGTTTCTAACTATTGTCTTTCTTATCAAAAGAAAACGTGACTGAGTAAATTGACATACAACAATTATATAATATTTATTTTTCAACGTATTTAGGGATATTTAGACACTATATATATATATATATTGTTAAGACATGAAGATTTGTATAATATATTTCCTAAGTCTCTTAACACATTAAGTATCCAATAACAGAAATAGAGTTAAATATTCTACAAGTAAACTAGGTTTTTTACTACAATGTTTGTATGCGTTCTCCGTACGACGACTGACTGACAATCAGTTGTCATAAAAGCTCCTTTTTACAGGACGTAAAAATATGTTAATGATAACTGAAGCTCCCATTGTTTTAATATATTTAAAAAAATCGATTGTTGGTGAGTGTATATTATATATGATAAAAGATTACATGGGTATGCAATGTTTTATCATATATAATATACTTGCACTTTGTTTGTGATAAGTGCATTCTGAGTTTAAAAAAAAAACAAAGATATTCTTTAATAAATTTGAATTGTTACAACTTTGTACGATTCAACATGCTTTGTCGCTAGCGACCCGGGTTTCGTCTTTCGACATCTTTAGGCGTCACATCACTCGGATGCAACAAAACTGACGAAGCAATAAAATGTTGTTATTATGACGTTGACGCAAGAGAACTGTCAGTTCTGTTGCTTCGTTGTCGTATGTTAATAACTATTAACTGATTTTTTTACTCAGCTGAGTTTTAATATTATTATATAAATTTTAATGCAAAGAAATATTTATAGATTTGTCAGTTCTATTGCATCCCTGTGATAGAATGCCTGAAGATGCCGAAAGGCGAAACCCGACTCGTTGGTGACAAAACATGTGGAATCGTATAAATTTGTAACGATTCAAATTTGATATTGAAATTCCATCAATTACCTTCAGTCGATATCGTAAATTATTCCTTAATATTCGTAATTTAAATATGTAATATTTTGTGAGCAGTTGTCGTATTAGCTTATAAAGTATCACATTAAATAAATATACATAATTGACGATCTTTATTTAATAATGGATGTTGTAATCACTCCCGCCTTTATCACAACGTATTCTAAGCGAGCTCATTGCCATGGTCGATAACACAGATCTCTACTTCCGCTAAAATATTCTGTTGGAGGTGAAAAAATATATTACTGAGTGAGCCGAGTATAGAACAGTAAATACGCGAGCGCCCTCTTTTCAATTTCCTCTCGAAATATCACCACCCTTATAAAAGAGTTTGCTTTGCACGTGTGAATAAGAAAATAAAGAGGCATTGTGATGATTTATGTTCTATTTAATGCAATCTAGGATTTTCTTTCACCATGTTTCAAGAGCATTATGGTTTTTCTGAAAATTTAATGCCTTTTTAATCACTTGTATTAGAAGCTAACTGTCACTTCTTGATGGAAAGGCATGATATTTTCAATAATAAAAACACATTTTTAAGTACTTATTTCCACAATGTATTTTTTTGATCCGAACCGGTTTCGCTCATCGCGAGCATTTTCAACTGCTTGTATCTAATTAATCACTATTCAAAAACTATTCATAAAGATCGATATGAGAGACATCTATCTGAAATACAGTAAAACAAAAAATAATGCCGTATAAATAATGTTCATTTTTTTAAAAAATTTTTTGATTTCACTTGCGAATTCTACAGAATATTGGCTGACCTGTATTAGTTTTTAGTAAGACTTTATAATTATTAATATACTCACAAACAATTTTAGCAGATGAGTATAGCTGTCTTGTTTTCATAATAAGCTATCTGACCAGTCGAGCGTTGCTGTGATTTATGAGTAAGGAAGTTCTAGGAAACTCATTATAAAAACAAAAAAAAGTAATTGTTAATAGTGTCGTTTTAATGATATTTATTTATTATTTGCAGGGGGGGGGGGGTTGAGAAGGAAGTGGTATGCTAGAAACATTTGCAAAAGTGTACTCAAGAAATTTGTTTAAAAGTTTCATATCAATCGGATGAATAGTGTAGTAATGCATAAAGGACAAACGCAAACAGATACATTGATTTATATAAAGGGTGTTTTTTTAGAGGTATAGAACTTTAAGTTGGCAACACTTTTTTAACTGGCGGCAATTTTGACAGTTTTCAAGAGATTTATGGTTAATTTGGTTCGCCTGTGTGCCTGAACAACGCTTCCAAATTGTGCAAATTTATTTTTCAAAATCATGGTTCTGTTAGAAATACGTATTGCACTACGTCCATTTTACGGTCAACATAATAGTCCATCAGAGCAATTAATTCGATTAGCTATGGAACGTTTTCGCATCACGTTTACTCTAAATGATAATACGCATTCGAATAGAAAAACATACGATAATCATCGGATTTTTTTGAAGGAATAGTATGCCAAAACCTTCGCGGGAGTATATTCAATAAATTTGTATTGTTTCATATCGATCGGATAAGTAGAGCATAAAGATAGAGCATAATGCATAAAATACAAACACACACACACATGTTTTTTATGCATATAGACTAGTTCCACTGCCTGAGATGTAAATATTTGTTTTGCGTAGAATATTTATTGCATTTTAAGTGTTTTTTCGTGTTCAATATAGAAAAATTTGATTTAGAATGCATTGTAAAGCGTAGTAGATGGAGAGTACCATTTGGCTCAAATCGAGTACGGAAAATTTTGCAGTCAATATATCAAATTGCCGGCTTTTAGGCTTGCTATCCCGAAAAGTAAAATATGTTTCGCCCCCAGTGAATTAATAATTCAAAAGATTCATATTGCCTATGTACACGCAACGGGGCTTTAAGTGACATGTCGAAATGTGCGAATGTTAACTTTGTATGTCAAGTAAATACGGCAGTATACCAAATCAATATAACTTCTTATACCTGGAAAATTATTGATTTTGACATCACGAAATGTCTGTATCAGCGTTTTGCAAATGAAGTTCCAGGTACCAACCTTTGGGCCTGCTAATAAGTTGAATGGAATAAAATAAGAAATATTCATTGAAATTTTCGGATCTTCTTGTTATAGAATTCTTTGTCATCCTTCAATTACTTATATCTTTTTTAATATTTATAAACAATGATTCAATTTTTTAAATATTTTATTTTAGACAGACACAAAGAAGAAAAGATTAAAATTATTGGTTTATTTTATTACTTTTGTATTTTGAAAAAGAGTTATTCGTCAAAATTTACAAATTCGGATTGTTAAATCATAAGCTGTTTTATTGAAAGCTCTTATCTGACATATGATGCCAAAAGAATTACGAAAATAAACAAACAATTTTTTTTATATTATCGTAAAAATGAACGTAACTGGAATCAATAACAACGCATATATATTTTGTATAGTTTTGAAGTAATATTGGATTTTTACTTGTTTTGCAATGTAATATTGTGTTTTTTTTATAAATGATACATTCTATTCATAAGACTCGAATAAACCTGATACTTTTATTTTCTCACCATATGACATTGTCAAATAGTAACCTTTCTGATTATGAAAACAGTATACATATGGATTCTATTTCATACAAAAAACTCCTGATGTTTAAGCATACGAATGTGTTAATTGGTACTATTAATATTATTGTGTTTATTACAAGCTAAATATACTTGATAGTGACCAAATCAAGAAATTTTCAAAACTAGTTCAATTATTGAAATAGCAAGAATAAATTTGTCCATTTATTCTACGAGACAAACAAATTACACAAATGTTTTACCTTGTTACAACGCAGATATAAATAATTCAAATTTAAGCACCGATTTTCTGGCCGCATTCATTGGTTAGTGAGATTAAATAAAAAAGAGAAAGAGAAATAAATCTACATCACGTAAATCAGGAGTGATAGTCATAGTGTTAAATCTGGATGTACGACCTTTTCGTGATTAGAGATGCGTATCGTTAAAAATCTGAAACGTTTCTATTTGATCAAAACGATTTTTGTTTATATATCAAATTTCACAAGTTTGTAAGATTGTGTGTAAATATGCGTCTTATTAAAGCGTATTAAAACTTAATTTAAGATTTTGTGTAGTAAAAGAAGTTTTTTGAATCAATAATTAACATAAATTTTGAGTGTAGATCCTAGTTATAGAAATTTGCTATCTGCGATCTAAAAATATTTTTTTTTTATAATTTTCAGAATTCTCTCCTTAAAACTTTTGATTTTCCAAAATAACGACGAGGTAAATTGAGAAGAAAAAGAAAGCATTTACATAAAACTCAATTATATACAGTGCACGTTCGTAATTCTCCTGCGTCTTAAACCTACCTAACTTCCCCATCGGAATACACCAAACGAAAAAAAAACTTTTTGTACAAAGAAAATTGATTGAGACTCGTAAAATAATCTTTATAATCACAGAAATTGGCGCTGATATATTATAACATCGTAATATTAAATTCAACTCAGGCTCGGACATGCTTACGGTCATGAAAAACCTTGTAAAATAAACTGTCAACAACAAAATCATACTGTGTTTCAAAAGGACCTTTTCTCAATACAAAATAAAACCTTTGCAACATTGTGTATAAAACTACTGCAGATTTAAGCAAACTTTAATAATGGTATTTTAACAATTTATTTTTAAGCAAGGCCTACTGAAATATTTCATGAGAATTTATTTACTACCAATATCCCGGAGTCTTATTTTGAAGACCGAGTATGGTGTAAACTTTCTTGAAACTTTAAATCATTTTTAAGGTGCTAACTGTCACTTCTTGATGGAAAGGCACGATATTTTAAATAATAAAAACATATTTTTTTAAATTTATTTCCTGAATATATTTTATGATCAGGACTGGTTTCGCTCAGCGCGAGCATTTTCAACTGTTTCATTATATGCTGATCCTAAACCTGATCATAAACAAAATTTTGGAAGTAAGTAAAAGTAATGCGTTTTTATTATTTAGAATTAAAATTTTTAGTGTAAAAATTATTTATTCCTTCTCCTTACTTTCACGAAACAATAATTATGAATAAAAAGTAGACACGTCGCCGAAATTTTGTTGAAAACCAAGTAATTAAAATAAACCTACAAATTATCAAGTAAAATCCAAACGCACATTCTAAGTCATTAAAAAAGTTGAAAACGTTATACGAGAAGCTTACCTACTAAAAACAGTGACTAGAATGTGAGTAGTGAAATATTATGCAAAGTATTTTTGCCTATTCTCGACATTAAATACCATCCCTTAATGTCAGTTTTCTCTGCCCTGAGTTTTGAAAACTCTTCAACTCTATTTTTATACAAAAGAATTTGTATGTTGAAAGAAGATTTATGAATATTATTTTCTATGATTTAATGCGTGTTTTTTAATTGTATTTTGTGATTTATAATAAAGTTGATTTATCAATATGACTCTTGAAAAATAGGATAGTTTAAGTAATAATATATTATACACATATGAAAAATCTTTGTATCAACTGTTTAAATACTTGTAAATTATTGATAGGAAACAGCCAAAGTTAGTGGTTTTTAAAAATTTTACATAAAATAATTAAGAACAAAATTCAGGTAAACTTATAAACACAAAATAAATATTAAAGCACAAAATGGCCTTGCATCTTTATTTTTTCAATTTTTTTAAAGAGAAGACACCATTTTATTATTACAAATAATATTATATATATTTATAAAGAAGTACCATAAATATTCACCCAAATTGTGATATTTAACAAATCGTTGTTTTTTCATCATCTGAGATCCTTTAAAACCATTTCCTATCGGAATAAAATAGTTTCAGCTACAGAAAAACAAAATTTTTCTACCACAAATGTAACCTTACTTCACTTTTTGTAGGAAAATTGTAATGATGAGATAAAAGAGCTTTTTTCTTGTTAGCTTTCCTTTATATTTGTAAATCTACTCTGGTAAAAATCATACCATAGAGGTGCTCATTGAATGTATTTATTATTTTGGATTTAGATTTTTTAAATAAAAGCCTAGATTATTGTAGTTTTAATGTTACAACAAAATAATCTAATCCTGAAGTGCAAATTAAAAAAAAAATGTATTTATATTGTTTACACTATCAACATTCAAATGAATATACACTGTAGATAACGTTTTTGATAAACTTTAGTACACGAATGAATCTTAATGTTAAAATAATTGATTTCTGTATAGTGTACGATATTAGTATTTTAACTTTAGTCAATATTAAGTCGAAGACTACTACGTAGTAAATCTGGATAGAAAAAATCTATTTAGAATATCATTTAAACTATTGGTCAAACTGAATGATAAGTTTCAAAAGTAATAAGTTCAAATAAAATATACAAAATGCTAAAGTAATACAAATATTCACAAAATAAGCAGTTTGAAAAACAATTGTTCAAATATATGCCTAAACTATATTAACAAAATACATTTATTATTCAAACAAAATTACTGACAAAAAAAAATGGATACTGAAAAAGAAAATACAATCGTAATATTGAAAAAGAATATAAAAAGATTTAACACGGTGAAAAAAATAGCAAATGTATTTTAGGTCTACAAAATTATTTTTAAAAAATATAGTTGATAGCTATTTCAGCTCACGCCATCGTCAGAACTGTGCTTAAACTAACATTCGCTTATCTATATATAGCTGTGCAGAAAAGGCACACAACACATCCTCTCTCCTGTTCCAACGGCCTAGCTTGTTACTTTAACACAATGACACAAAATTTTCAAAAATTCTAAATGATACAATAAGACAACTAAAATACATTGCTATTTTTTTCACCGTGTTATAATGGAGTTCTACCAAGTGAATGCCAATTAAATCAATAAATAAAAAGATTTGTTGATAACAATATTGAATTATTGAAAGTTCAAATTTGAATTGTTAAAACGTTGTACGACTCCACATGTTTTATCACTAGCGACCCCGGGTTTCACCTTTTGGCATCTATCACACAGTACAAAGTTGTAACAATTCAAATTTGATATTGAAATTCCATCAAGCACTTTCATTCGATATCGCGAAGTATTTAAAATTCGTTCCAATTGAATGGTAATAAAATCTTTGACACTAGCCTTATAAATATATAATAATTAGTATAAACCAAAGGTACTATTTCATTATTTTTAGTGGAAAACCTTCAACAAGGCTTGTGCATTATACTTTTTCAAACCACCGATTTAGAATGAGACAAAAATATGGAAGCCTTTTCATGGAATCTCATTCAAGTGCCATACATTCCATTTCATTTTTAAGTGAGGTCTGCCTGCCTTTCTTCAGTAATTTATCTCTGAGCAAACATCAAAGCTCATATTTTCCCGGCAATAATACTTAAAGTGCTTAGGCTATTTTGCAAAGTACTGTTTGCTGTATTTATATTTCCCTTTCATGTCACCCAATGTGGATTGAATCGTTTTTCCTCTAGAAAAACAATACAACAAAATATTTTGAAAAAAAAAAACACAGCTTAGAAGAATGCTACAGTTTCAGTTGTAAAATGTCAAGTCAGCCATGTAGAACATTTCAACCGATTTTTCAAAGTCCTTAATGTCACTTACTTGTTGATGTCTTCCAAGTGAATAAATTCGATGATTTTTTAAATAAATCTGTTTCTCAGATTTAAATACTAAAGGTATGAAAATTATATAAAAAAAATCTTATCCTTATAGAATTTCAAACAAAAAATATAGTTTTCAAAGCTTAGGCATATATTAAAATTCTGTAGTTAATTTTTCAGTCATCGCAATTGGTTGCAATGTTCACGAGTATTGTGACGTGATACTAGATTGTTTTTACGATCTATTGTTATGATTTTACGAAAAGTCCTATTAGAATATTTCGTTTCGTAGAAAATATATTATTTGACCACATACGCTTCACTTATGAAGCGATCTTGCTTTTTTTTAAAGCAATAAGGCATTTAAGTCTATTTTTCTGTATTTTGTGCGTTATAACATTTGAATTATGCCTATAAGATGTACTTTCATTTTATTACAGATAGAAATGTTACTTGAATACATGAAGAATTTATTAAAAGAAAAGCACTTAACAGCTCTTATAGTACTTATTGAACGTGGATTATAATATTGAAAAATTACATCTAAAAACTGCTTTAAAACTTTGCCTATATTATCGAAAACAGAGATAAAATGCTATTAAATAAAATGATTCGCTATGCGTGTTATTTCGAATGAAGTCGTAACGTGCACATTAAAAACGCCCTCTTTGTTATTTTCAATAATAAAATAAGTATAGAGCGGAAATCACAGCACAAATAAACCGTATTGTTACGAGCTGACAGTACCGTAATGCAAAATATTTTAGCTCTTTTATTTGAAAGAATTTGACGAAAATTGCCATATTCCAAGAAAATAATGGAGAATTTTTCCTATTACACGAAACTTTTGTTACAGTTAGGTATATAAGTTCGATAAAACTTCCGAATTGAAGCTTTTTAAACTACCTTTTGTGACATATCATTGCAAATAAATAACAACAGTTGCTTTCGAACATATATGTCATAAAGACTTCGATAGAATTATTAAATAACGATAAAGTTTCCCGGGTGTAAAATTAACAATTCATTATGGCTATTAAACGATGAAATGTTCCCCATTTATGTAAATGACTGACCTGTGTGGTGACACACAATTTCTATTTACGGCCGCAATAATTTATACTTGACGTATTTTCGTATCCATGACAATCTCGCATCAATCTTTTTATATCTCGCGCATCTGAAATTGCTGCGGGCTGATGAATATCGCACATTAATCCTACTATTATAAAATTTATACCATATTTTTTATTTTTATTCGATAATATGATTAGATTTTACAACAACTTTTCAAAAATATCCAATCAATATAATGTGTACTGAGGTTATGTGAACTTTACTATGACGAAGGTTAATTGGTAATAATAAATAAAATCTATCAAAAGTGAAACATTTCCATTGGATCACCAGTCAAATGATAAAAATTTGTGGCTTCCGTAACAGTACTTGCAGGGTCAAAATTCAGTACAAACAACTGCAGTTCCACAGTTAATTATACAGCTGTTAGAAAAATGTATTAATAATATATATTGATTGAATTGGTATTTACTTGGTAGAGCTCCATTACAACACGCAAGATGACGGCTTTGGAACAGCTGAAAATCAGTGGATATCAATCTTCACACGAAATCTTAAATGAACAAACAAATATAAGCCGGTCGCCGCTCCTCAGACTATTGAAAGGGGCTAATGCCTTTCCGTAATAAACTATCTCCGTCCAATATTTAAGCTTTTTGAAATTGCAACCTGTTTAGTTTCATTTACATTTCCAAATTTTTGGTTATATTGCTAGCAGGAAATAAGCTAGGTCGTTTTGACAAAAGAGAAGATGTATTATGTACCTATTCTACATAGCTATATATAGCACATGTACGTTTAAGCATAGTCCCGACGATGTGTTAGCCGAAATAGCTATCATCTATATCTTATAATAAAAAAATTAAAAACTAAAATATAATACATTGCTGTTTTTTCATCGTGTTTTATAAATAAAAATTGTGATTGCAACATTATATTCCTTATGAGGATTTTAAATATAAAATGTTGAATTAGCGTTAGGTTTGTCACGTAAATAAATACTAAAAGTTATTCTCGCGTAACGAATGTAAACTTTTGTTCGTTTAAAATAATATGTCCTCTTTCAATACTATTTCTACTGAGGCAAGCTTTTGTCTGGCTAGAGCTTTTCCTACTTAGTTAGACGTACAATTAGTATGGGAGTAGAACATTTGTAAGCCGTTACACAATGACCCTAATTCTATACCTTCGCTTTACTTCATGCTTAAATGTCAAATAAAGGAATATTTCTTTATGTGACATTATATAAATACAATTGAATATAATGTTAATTGTCTCGTCACAACAATTAAAATTTAACCATTTGATAGACAGTATTAACGTAGTTATTCATGTATTAATTATATTTAAAAAAACGTAAAAATATTCCAAGAAAGCTTTTTTGTAGACATGAAGATACCAATACTAAAATATAATTGTTATCGAATTGATCAGTGGTAATTGAAATATCATTTTCATTGCAGCAATGCCGAACCGTTAATTTAAGTTTTCATGTTAATATTTAATAAAACACTTTTAGATCAAAGTGTTCGCCTAAGTTACTCACATTGTCGTATGTTAAAACTATAAGTGATTTCTTATTATTGATACTCAATTGAGTTTAAATATTGAAATATTAATTTCATTGCAAAGAAATCAACGTCTGCAATATAGTTGAATATTTTAAATTATATTTGATCCCGTGGAAAAACAAAAAGTAAGATATTCTTAATAGAAAAATGAAGTCCCGTGAGATCTTCATTATTCATAACAATAAAAAAAGAAAATGAATTAACAATTAAATAATTGTAAAATCAAAAGTCAAACGACTTTTCATGTCGTTTGAGTAAAATATTGATTGTTTCAATGTATTTTGCAGAAAAATGTGTCTATTACAGAAATCATCCAATAAATTTCTTTATTTTTTACTATTTTAAACATTCTATTGTAAATGTATTTGTGACTATAAAATTGAAACAAACCAGAATGAAGTTGCAGAAAGCTAAAATATGAATTAGTAAACTAACAATCGGGCGGTTAAGAGTAACATATTGGGACAAAAAGGTTCTGCGGTTTCTATTTGATATTTATGGTTCTTTTATAACTTCAGATTAATGATTAGTTTATATGTAGTGTTAATCAATGTGTAAATTGATCCAATTTTTGTAAAATATCATTTTTAGAAATTGCAATATTATGAATAACAAAACATATTTGTTTTTTGTTTTCAGGTATGCCTACTGCAATTGATAAAAAAGAAGTGAACAAATAGTGTACTTAATTGAAATTATAGAACGAAAAAGTATTCTTATTTCAACTCAATCGTTGATATCAGTTTTGGTAAGTCAATTGTTTTTTTTCAATCGATAAAAGTAATGAACGTTGTAAAAAAATATAGATGTCGGTTTAAAATAATATTATCATGTGTTCCAACTGTATTAACAACTGAGCCTAGTAAAAACATGAGAGTTATCATAAAAATCTTTCCAAGTATCCTTTTTCCGAATCCAATCCAAAAAAATATATCTAAATAATAAAACTCAATATTCATTACTGTTTACAAAATTT
The DNA here is from genome assembly GCA_028555115.1 of Himalopsyche japonica. Classification (NCBI taxonomy): domain Eukaryota; kingdom Metazoa; phylum Arthropoda; class Insecta; order Trichoptera; family Rhyacophilidae; genus Himalopsyche; species Himalopsyche japonica. The sequence goes on from JAHFWJ010000813.1 coordinate 262,961, forward strand.
AATATTTCTATGATCAAAATCATCGATTTCGATCATCACGAACAAGCTTTACCTCCAACCGGTGATCTTAATATTAAAACATTGTGGAAATATGGCTTAACTTGCACATTTTGATTCATTAAATCTGTGAAAGAAACCTTAAAAGTAGTAAAGAAAATTAATTTTTAACGTGAATGCGGTAATATCAGAAGACGAAGAGAACGAGTTGAACCGTCTTTTTCAGAGTAGGAAATATTAGTAATTAAAAGGGAAATTAATAAAAAAGTGTATTTACATTTTTTGAGAAAACATTACGCGAAGTCCACATATGAAGATGGCTCTAGAACTGAGTTCAAATAAGAAAAAGTAGTCCACTGTATGCCAAAAAATAATTTTTCCTTAAAGGTTATTAACTTTTGTTTTCGCTCGAAATTTTACAAGATCATAAATAAAACTAAATCTTGAGAAAGATTTCTGATTTACAAGAAGTGATAAATTTTGAAACATGACCATATATCAAAAATAATAGTGAAATTTTATATGAAATGACGCAAAATAAAATTTTATTGATGACGGATGTGCTATTTCATATTTATAAATATAACATCTAATTATTTAACGTGACTTCAAAATGTCAGATACATAATTCATTACATTTGGTTATATATCACTGACCATTTTTCAACAGCGATACTCCACAACTTCGTATAAAATTGCCTTACTTGAATGAATATGCATTTTCGAGGTCTGTATCTTGAATTAAATTTGTCTTTGTATGAGTGGAACATGTGACCTCTACGAAAGCGTAGGCCGTAGAGCGCGCTACGTAAAATGAGGTCAAAACGCCGGACGGCCTCAAAGCCTTAGCAGCTCACTCCACTGAAATAAAGAGCACTCAAATGGTTGTATTTGAAACAGAGACCTCAAGGTCTAAATGAAGTTGAAAAATGGCAACCAATTTGTTATTATTAAATTGACGAATTCAACGTCTTTTTTTACGTTACTAAAGTTATCATATAGTGTTCATGCTTCCCATATATTTTTTAAATGTTAAGTATATTACAATTTATTCAATATTTGTGTTGAATAGTCATCATTATGTGGTATATTAACTTTGAAAAACGATAGTAACATAAGTTTTATTTGATTTATTTATTCAAAAATGTACATGCTTTGTCACATATGGAAAAGTTAATGCTGACATTTAAATTAATAAAATATAATATTGAATAATATTTTGGAAATTTTATAGTATTTATAATAGGTTTTACTAATCACGGTTAGTTTAAAAAGCAATAAATATTGCATCTTACTTACATAAATCCAAATAATACTTTTTCGCTAAGAAGTTAACACCTTGCATGTGAATTAAGTTTCCCATTGTGTTTTCATTATTGATAAAGTTATTTTAATATAGCATAATACGTTTTAATTTATTTTTGTATATCAGAAATTCACGAGCAATTAATAAATTGATGGACGTTTTAAATGGAATTTGAAATTTCTGCATTGAAATTTTCTGTTATAATGCATTTAAAAATGATAGAAAGGATATTTTAAATAATTTTGAATTGTTACAACTTTGTACGATTCCACATAATTTGTCACTAAAGACCCGGGTTTCGCTTTTCGTCATCTTAAGGAATTCTATCACACGGATGCAACAGAACTGATGTAAAATAAATAGTTAGCATCGTTCCGGCAACCGGCAAGTATCGTTACTTTTGACGTTATTTAGACGATGCTAACTGTTTATTCTACGTCAGTTCCGTTGCATCCATGTGATAGAACGCCTGAAGATGCCGAAAAGCGAACCCCGGGTCGTCAGTGACACAATAAGTGGAATCGTACAAAGTTGTAACAATTCAAATTTGATATTGAAATTCCATTAAGCACCTTTATTCGATATCACGAATAAAAAAATATTTTCTTTTATTAAAAAAGATGAATATTTTTATATTATGCATCACTCAAGTTTGACAAACTTTACAATTATTCAGTGTGTTTAATGTTAAGATATATGTTTAGTTGTTTGTACCAACCCTTAGGCATTTATCAAACGCACACTTTGTATACACGCTTTAAGTGTACGCTTCGAAAATAAGCTTAAACGTATCTATAGCAGCTTAGTCATTACCAGAAGGTCAAGTTACAAATAGCCAATGAAGGTCTGGTTATAATTTACATGCGTCCATTTTTAAGGTTTCACTTTAACATAACAAGTCTGCCGAAGACTCAACGATCAGAGTTGAGTGATTTATCAAACCATAAATTTTAAATAATGTTTAGCAGTAAAAATGTCATAAACACTGTAATAGAATTCTGTAAAAAACTTTGCGACAAAGTTCTTACAAAACGTTTAAAGAATAGCAATCGATATGTTTAGATGATAAATTGCCACTTTTCATTACACAAATTACTTACCATTTGTATCGAATATTTCATACTATTTCAAACGTGATTACGACAACAATTGGTGGAAAATAATGCTTTGAATACATACAATTCTGCTATAGTTAGTAAGATGGTAAAAATTGTATAAAAAAATATTTGGTGACGTTAGTAAAATTGTCAAAACTATTTTAATTAAATTTTTTTTGTATTCACAAGTATAATTAAAAATTTTCGTTTTTAATTTTAATAATTGTATTTATATTTCTTACTGTGTATGCATAAGTGTAAAGAAAATTTGAAAAATAGAAAACACTAAAAAAATTTAAAAATCTTAATAAACAATGGGATGTAGATAAGAGAAATCTGAAATATTTCAAATCAATTATTTATTTGGACCCTTATTTTGATAGCTATATTTTCCTGCGTAAGTAAACTATTCAAAATGTGTTAGTCTTATTGTATCACTGTACAATAATGTCTGAAGAAAAACTGAAGATGAAACCTGAATCCTGAAATCATGCGTGAAAAAAAATGCGTAAATTTACGTTTCAACACTTTATGTTTGTTTTTTTCGTATTGTTATGTTAGTCGTTTTCGACCCCAGAAAAAAATACAAAAAAAGTAAAAATCAATGAGTAAATAAATAACTCTTAATGAGTTAGTAAATAATTCTTAATCTTAGACCAAAAAAAACGTTAAAAATGAAGTTGATCAATAATCTAACATTTATATATCTCAGCAAACAAGTGATGTGGTTTTCGTTATTTGTGTTAGGATACAGTTTTCGATACGGTTGTGACAATGAAAATTATCAGTAATTTTAAAATAACGTGTACTAAAAATTTTGAAAAATCATTAATCAATTTTCTGGAAAACAAATTAAGCATGCAAATTAATATGTATTAATTATAATGGTTGTTATTTATCACATATGAAACATTTCTACTATTGTGTGATGCCCAACGATTAATAATGCTTAGTCATCACTCATCGTGCATTTAAAGTGACGATCATAAATTATCACTCGGTAATAGGATCCTATCAAAGCATAATCCTAGACAATGGTCTTACGCGCCGACGACAATGTGCACACGAAAAAGCGTCGTCTCTCCGGAAACGGTTGCGGCGGCGGAAGCGCTTATTGTTTTATATCGTCGCGAGCGTCGCGACGTCTTCGCACGGGAAGATGGATACGGCGAAGAGAATGAGGTGTTGTGTTGCGGGGCGTTGGCAGGCGGGCTTTTCACTAAACCAAATTAATTGTTGTGCGTAATCCGATATTAAGGCCACTCGTACGGTGTAGAGCATTTTGTCGGTTTCCTCATTTGATAGCACTCGCGTGTCAAGTACCAACAGAAAATTTGTGTAACCACTACTACAAACTTTGGAAATTACTATTAAAATCAAGGAACTTGTTCTGAAAATATTTGTCTACTAAATCTGATTTATTGTGAAGTTTTGGGCAAAAGTAATGGTAAGAGACAAATTCATTACCTCGTAATGATCAAAATGGCTTTTTCAAACTTCAACAACAATTTACAAACCAGCACGATGGAGTTTTTATATTTGATTATTAAATGTTTAAATATTCCCGTGTTCTTAAATAAGGTTCTAAAATATTAATGGAATTATTTTGCGTAAAAATGTTTATTGGTATCAACAGATAAATTTTCAAATAACATATCTTTACCACAATAATAATTCCTGTCATGTAAGCACTGAATGAGAGTGCATGATGAAATTACAATAAATAATTTAAGTTGTTCAGAATTTTAACATTTCTATATATTGAAAACGAACCCAGTTATTTTATATGTTATAAACTATAGACGCACTCGACCTTAATGGACCCAAATAGTTATTATCATAGATATTTGACGAATTAAGTAAAACTTCTATTGTATAATTATTAACAAAATTTTAACAGTTTGTTGATTGTAATTATGAATTGAATCTTCTTCATTTGTAGTCTTTGAATACGATTAAAAACAAAAAAAAACAGATAGTTACTTTTGTCAGTCTTTGTTACAAAATATATATTATATAAATATTAGTAGTTTATATGTTTTTTAGAGTGTATAGAAAAATATTCAATATTTTTTGAACTTCCTTTGTATCTAGTAAAATTAAAATCAGCTGAAAATTGTATCAACTCCAGACCTAAATATAACATTTTTTTAACTAAAGAAATTTAAAACTTATGAGAAGATTTCATTGAAAAAAGTATTGCTAGTAAAGGATTTTTTTTGAAAAATAGCCATAAAAATAAAGGCATCCAAAAATAGCGAAAATATCCGGTAATACGCGATTATAAGACATAGTATCGGATGTAGAAATTTTAATTAATTTTAGTGTAAATATACCACACTTTGTAAAGATGTTTATTCGTTATTATCGGACAGACAGGTAGAAGTATATCCACTCGAGCAAAGGAACATGTAAGATCATTCAACAGTAAAAAAACAGATTCACAATTCGCTAATCACGTTATAAAGGAATCACATAATATAAATTCAAACTCAGCGCTTAAGTGTATGCATCTTTGTAGTAAGGGTCGCAGGATGACGGCTTTGGAACAGCTGGAAATCAATAAACATCAATTATCATAAAGGATTCTTAACGAACAAACTAATATATGTCGGTCACCATTATTGAATCCTCTGGGTGGTGTTCCTTTGTTTCTGTAATGGACCATTTCCGTATCATATGTGAACTTTTTGATATAGCCGCCTTTTTAGTTTCATTTAATTCAATTGTTAGTTTTATTGCGAACAAGAAACAAGCTAGGTTGTTAAAACAGGAGAGAAGATGTATTGTGTACCTTTTCTACACAGCTATATATAGATAAGCAAATGTTCGTTTAAGCACAGTTCTGACGATGGTGAGCCGAAATAGCAATCAACTATATTTAAAAAAAATAATTTTGTAGAACTAAAATAAATTGCTATTTTTTTCACCGTGTTCCATTATAAGAGCTAAAAATGCAATTTAATAATAATTAAATAAACCCACTAAATGTAGATCGAGATTCAACTTCATTATGTAAATATTAAAGATTTTGAAGAAACTTCCACGGTTAAGAAATCAATGAGCTTGATAAAGAGACTTAATAAACGTCACTGAAAGGAAACTATGACACTGTTCATCAATTATTATTGTGAGTTGCGAAGAAACTTTGATAAAGAATGAAAATCTCTTAGAAAAGTTTGCAAGAATGGATGAACAAAAGCGTCAGGCGTTAGACAAAAGAGTGAATCAAGAGGATTGAGAGGTATTAGAGTGGATGAATTTTTGCGATAAATAATAATTAAATTTTACAAAAGATCGCCGGAGGAAACCTAAAAATAACTAACGTATTATATAAATTTTCTATTTTTATTTTGATAAATTTTCTATTCGCATATGTTAAACTGGTGGTTTGACTCGTGGAAAAATATAAGTCCATTGAAAAATCAAATACATTTTTTTACTGGTCTAAGAACCTTTGACGTTGATTAATCGGGTAAAAACGGTTCTGTTATTTCCTTACATTAAAGAAACACATTAAGCGTAAGATTTTCAATTAGTTATTTTTAAATAAAGCTGATTAAAGTGTAAATTTATTCAAAATTCAGTGCGGAAAATTATGAACTTCATTTCAATCATTTTATATATAATATTCTAAAAACGGATTGCATAAAATAAATGTTGTTTACTACTTTTGGTATAAAAAAAACTCTCAAAACATCGTGAAAAACCTGTTTCTTAGCGGCTGTATCCAAATTCAAATTAATTTTTTACCCATGAAGTAATCTATGTATTGGAAAAGAATATTTCAGTTTAATTTTATTGTCGGTACATACATGGTATCGAATATGCAATACCGTGCATATTAATTGTGTATATTTAAAAAATATAGAGAAAACATATTCGCAGATAAAATTTTGTATCAATCAAAGATAACATATACAATATCAAATTTATTTCACTATAATTTCAACAAAGCTTGGCTGAATTAATTAAGTTACATCTAGAATATCATACTGTACAATACTGTACAATGTAAACCATCTTGATTTTAATATACACAATATTTGGTATTAACGATAAGTTCTATATTCAACCTTTGGCCGCTTGATTTGAAGATTTTGTGGGATTCCGTTACCTACCTATTGCGAGGTTAAAATGAATAATAGATTCATGAAAACCATGTAATTATCATATGGAAGTGTGTAATTGTTTATGATTATTTCTAGCTACAAGTAAGCTTGATCAGTAAAATAAATGATTTGAAAACACAGATACGCAAATTTTATTACTTTAAAAGTTAATACAGCAGATTGTGTTCTTTTGAATGATTATTATAAAAAAAAAATTCGATTGTAAAAACTTCTAAATAATAGACGAACAAACAAAGCTGTACAGTCTGCAAAAAAAGAGATTTTTTTTAAATAATACACATTTTTCAGTATTTATTTCCACAATATATTTTATAATCAGGACCGGTTTCGCTCATAGCTAGCATTATCAACTGATGAATATTATCAAACGGTACTAATTAATAAATATACGTGTTTTTATTATTTAAAATATCATACTTTTTCATTAAAAAGTGACAGTCACCATCTTAAAAGTGAAAAAAAAAAGATTTACTAAGATATCGGCTTCGGTAATACTGGAATTAAAAACTCTTGTTCTAGTAAATTTTTTTTGCTCCGTTCAACATTTATAATTATCTACGAACGATGACAGTTAAAGAACATTCGTGTACTTAGATGGCAGAAAATTCCAAACGGTGAAACCTGGGTCGTGTGTGACACAATTCGTGAAAAAGCAGTGTCTGAATGAATAAAATTTATTACTAAAATTCCACCGAGCGGCTGTATTTCTAATTATGATTAAAATGAATATATAATACGTTATAATATGATAATACGGTATTGTAAAAGTAAAAACACAAATGCCAAGTAATACTTCCATAATTTTGTAATTATAATTTTTGGACTGGTTTTGTTCATCAATTGCTAACGTAAGTAACTGGTTAGCTGTAAGCAGAAAGAATGAAAGTTATATATATATAACATATATATGTGTATTGAAAGTACAAGACGTATGTGATAGCTCAATTGATATTTCTGAGGGATTATAAACTCATAAACTTTTGTAGTTTCTCGTTTTATTTTCCAGAATAAATTCGAGGCGACTTTGCCCCAACACATTTCCATAAAATATTGGCGTATAAAGCAAAATGACAACCATTCGAAAGTAGGTAGCAAATGATCCGTCACACGTAAAAGAAAAGTCAAAAAGTTGGCAAAGAAAATATTTCATACCCGATAAGTCAGTCCGCTCAACTATATGAAAGCCCATATCAGTTAAAACTTTAAGTTTAATAAGGTTCTTTATGATGTCATTTCAAGCCGGAGATCCTTTTCTGAAGTTTTATGTGGCGAACCTTACAAAAGTTCACTTAATATATGTTATATTTTAGAAATGCCCGCAACACGTGAGGAGGTTAATTTCGAAAAGTAACATCAAAGAAACATAAATTTGTTCAACGACCGTTGAGATGACTTAAAAAAGCTTACAATGTTTTTGAGTGACTTTAATTATGTCGGTTTATATATAAACCTTGCTTCAACATTTAAATTAATAAATAAATTAATCTATATTAGGGAAAGATGTAATAAACTTTTTATTCAAAAACAAACAAAATGCTAATTATTACTTACTTTAGACAAACAATCATTGAGTAGAATGGCAATTAAATAATGTATGTGTTTGACAATATCTGAACATTGAATAACCACGAAATAATCGTTATTTACACTATAGTGTGATTTCCGGAAATGGAAATAATCCAATATATATGGTGTAGGGCATTATGACTAATTTGATTGTCTAGAAAAAAAAACATTAGATAAACGTCGGAGATTATACTGAATTGCGATTGAAAATATAAGTTATATCATGGTTTCATTTAAAAATAAAAATAATACAAAACGATGTTTTTGAAGCTTGAATAATGTTCAATTTTAGACGATAATTTATGCTTATTGATATTATAGGTGTAGATGTTTTGTAATTGAAAATAAAATATCCAATTGAAATAAATAAAGTCTCTCTTGGGGCAACAATTAGATATTGGAAATTTTCATCCGTTTACGAAAAAGTGGAATAGGAATTTAAGGTATTTTCATCTCATTACTAACAATGCTTTGTTTTATTTCGTATAAATTTGGTGATTTTGTAATCCCCAGCTATACAAATTTCAGATACTGCTCAAATTTTTTAATGAACAATGCTCTCGACTGTAGGCGCTCACGTATAAAGCTTGCTAGAAAGCTTAACAAAAGCGTCGGGTAAGCGAATTTTAAATTATTATTATGCTCAGTTTGTACGCGATTTTTGGCACGGATTAACGAAAAAAATACAATTTAAGCAAATATTCTTTCTCGTGTACAGTCAAATTACTAAAAAATATATGCATAACGGTTAAATCTGATTATTTTCATTCGGGTTCCAGAATTTTCTTTACTTACATGTAAATATAACAATTTGAAGCATGTAAGCATCTGATGGCGGATAAATAGGGGTAGACTTTAAAAATATAATTTCATGTGTTTAGTCTACATTATATTAACATGAAAATATTTATCAGGTGTGCGCTTTATTAGTTTCTATTTCGTAATCACTTGAGGTGAAATAAAACTGATTAAAAAATCAGCGAATTTGGTCAGAGGGGGAGGGATCAGGAATACACAATTAAATATTAGTAATTGATTTCTAAATTTAACAAATAAGTTTATGCAATAAAAAAAGCTGGCGTCAAATATCTTACTTTAAATCTAAAACACAAATCGTATGACGTTTTTCTCAGACAGGTTTGCTTGTTATCCAATCCAAATGAATTCTGAGTATTTTTTTAAATAATTTAAACTTGAATATTTAATGACTTAATTGAATGTTTTTTCAATATTTAAATATATTTTGCTAAGCTTCTGTTTTATTGTATTATGGTTTATCAGTCAGTTTTATACAGGTGATGTGAACTTTATTTTTGATCGATGTAGTAGCGATCAAGAACTTTCATATTGTTATGTTTTGCGACCACATGTTATCATGGTTGACACTGATTATTCTGTTAGCTTTATCGAATAATGCATAACGGTTTTTTTCCAAGTAGTTTGGTATTAAATATTCGTTGTGTTGAAAAAAAAACGAAACTTTAGGAGAAATTGTTTCTAACTTGTTTGATGTATTTAACGACATTTAAAAAAGCTCTTCCAATGTTCATTTATAGTAATATTTGTTTTGCAGAAAATCAATAATGAATATCGTTGTAATAAGAGTTATTGTGAAAAACATTTTTACGAACTAAAGCATTTATTCTCCACGGACTTTTTTCTATGTAAGTTTAATTTTGTAAAAATGTTTATAGAATTATATAATATGTATCTTTAAGCCTACGTCATGAGAAAACTAATTAATTTATTCTTACTATTCTAGTCAAAATTAGTTAATCAATAAGTTGGTGAGAGTTATGTTTAGGTGCATTATTATATCATAAAGTAACATATAATATGTACGATTACAACAATAAACCGTTATCATTGTGGAAAATAATTTTTAATACAAAAAAATGTTGACTTTTGTTTCACTTTCTTTAAGAGGTTTGTTCGTAGTTTTCAGTTAACAAAATTTGTCAAAGATAATATTGAAATATATACATCCATGTTTGTTCTTTAATTATGAGTTAATAAGATTTATTTATTGTAAAAATTAATCATTAAATATTTTTCATTGTTCTAAGGAAATTTGAAACGTGATGAATTTTTATTTTAAGGTCAACTATTATAGTTTATATAATGATTTTCAACCACAATTTGATATGTAAGATTTTATATTCAAAGCATTTTTCTTATATAAGGCCAGAATATTTTGAGTTACGTTACAAATGAACTGAAAAAATTTGAAGCCATCGCTTGTCGCCGTTTTTATTTTGGACCAAATTGATCTGACAACTTAACCAAAAAGGGAGATAAATCACCGAAAATAATTCCCGAATAACTTTTTCAATCAAAAGTCAACCAAGTGAGAGAACAATGTATGGTTTCATTTTTTTGACAGCATATTCATAATACATACTATATATTTTCGAGAGGGTGGAAAAGAGGTTGCCTGACTTTGTTCGCGTAAAAATAACACGCGTGACTATTTATACCGCAAGGTTGAAAAATATTCTCATACCGTTATTATTTAATCAATACCGCATAAATCTATTCTTCTTTTGTATATAAAATGAGACTTTAACAACATAGAGTTGGGTGTAAAAAAAACCTGCCGGGCGTACAGCGATGGCTGACTTCAAAACAAGAACCAATCAAAAATTCTTTTTTCGAGATAATCACTTGTTTTATAATCGACGAAAGTTGATTTATTTTCTTTCATTTTCGTAAAATCTATTTCCTGCAAGCTTAGATAAAATTCATCGCCTACAGGGATGTTGTTAAATGCCAAAAGTACAACCTCATCCAAGTAATAAAATCGTCATGCACTTTTAACGTTATTAAAATCCTTATATACAATATGTCGTAAATGAGTCGTATAAATACAATATAATAGTTGGTTTAATGCTTTAATTTATGGTTTTTTTTCTATTTTCATTACATTGCTGGTTCAATTGACGAATGATTTTTTTTCAATTGCACTAATATTATAATGAGAATACTTGCTACTTATTTAATCTATGTTCCAATTATTCTCTTATATCTTATAAAATAAACAAATCTATATAGAGATGCTTCATTCTGAGTATAGTTTAATGTGAATAAAAATAATAAATATGTAACGATATTTGTACGTTAAACGATTATTGTATAATTGATGGGCGAAATGTTTTATCCTTATTTTGATTCATTGAATAAATAATAAACTAAATTCAAAGTCTAGACAGAAGTGAAAAATTGAAAATGTAAATAATTTAATCCATCAAATAACCCAATGATCATTTATCTAGGTCAGCAACTAACTAGTTTATTTACGAGAATAAATTATACTGTGGATTTTTGAAAATGTCTCGAAGATAAAAATGCAATTGTGTCTTTGATTGGGGGTGAAAATAAAATTGAACAAAAAAAATTTAGCTTTTCTTGTATTGAAATCTTATGCCAGCATGAAAGCTCTTTTCAACATATTTTTTCCTTTAAAATAAGTATTTTTTTCAGCTGAAATTTTTGTATGAATGGTTAACTGTAGTATTTCATTATAAACAACAATAAGTACTTCAAGAGTTATATTTCAATTTTAATATGACTGTAAAATTTTAATTCACTCAATGTTTCCATAGATTTGACGGAAGTGGAGAAAATCTTATTCGCAACAAAATAGACTGTAAAACTTTACTATTTGCTATTGACTTCTAAAAAAAATAAATTTGTCGATTGGAAGAACAATTTATATTTAATATTATAGCCGTGTGATAGCAGTAAAACACTTGACTATTTTAATCAACTGTGTTCAACACTCGATCGATGGGTTTATTAATTTTACAATCATAAATATTGAAAAAAAACTGCGTGTCAGATTTTCATTGACTCATTTTGAAAAATGTGCAAATAATATATTTAAAAAATGTCTTAAACTATCTGAAATTGATATAATGTAAAAATAGACAATTTAAAACACATTAAAAGTCAAATATGTTTAAAAATTTGTATTCAAGAGTAATGATTCTAAGCCAGATTTTGAAATAGCAATAAATGAATAATGTTGATTTAATAGTTACTTAACAGGTAGCAATTGTGTGTGTATCGTCATTTTGAGCCAAAATATTTATTAGTTGAAGAAATTGTAAGTGATAAAACGTTTTGGTGATAATTTTAAGTAAAATTTTAATATCATGTAAAATGACAAGCAAGAAAGTATAGACACTGTAAACAATAATTTATCGTATGAAAAAAAGCTTCACGAGCTTTTTTATTCAAAGCACATGGGTTACGTCGAGTACGAAGGTAAATATTTAACGACTGTTCGGGCATTATCCTTCCGTATGAGGAATGTCGGTAGCACAGTGTTGCAAAGTTCGCTTCTTTATATTGAGCACTTTTTTGAGGTGAAATTAGCTTTTATGCTACACAATGTCGCATTATGGGACCGCGTTGCATCGTTAGAAGACGGGTGGAAAAATAATAATATTTATGACGGTACGTGACGGATATCAAGTAAATAATTTAAATCTTACCTGGAAAATGTAATAGTGTCCTGCGTCATTATTATCACTGTTAAATATCATACAACTCTTGTCAATAATTTTATTTATTTTTGCTGGAATACCTTTTTGACTAATACCTTCCCTTCAAACTACATTGCAATATTATCATCATATAAAATTATATAAAATTATATCACATTAAGGAGAGTAATTATTTATTATTCAAAAAAATATTTTGTTGGCAGGATGTTATTGATAGATAAGATATCTCAAAATAGGTTTACTTATTTCTTTAGATATGTATCAAGTATGGACAAACGCGATTTCATTAAAAATTAAATTTTAGCATATAATTAATCAATTGATACATATAATATGCCCAATTGAGAAAAATATTCATAAATACGATACGTTGACATTTACTTATTACAATAACATTTTTCGTATGTAACATGACATTAAAGATTTTTTTTCATTAGATATTGAAAGATAGGCTTCACAATAATGCTATCATTAAATACAGCGTGAAATAATAATGAAAATATATTATGTCTGATTTTCATTAAATCACAATTTATCGATATTATTTCGTTTCAATCTTCAGACACTATCAATTGGTTCCTTTTGATGATATTAAGCTAAAATTAAAGTTCTTTACATATAAAATTAGATGCATGAAGTTTATTCATTACTGTTTTGATGACATTTTATATTGGAAATTGATGACTACATATTGATTATCTAATCCAGAGGCTCCCAAACTTTTTCGGTTTCAAGCACCTTTAAAATATCAGATTTTTTGCGTAGTCCCAAGGCAAAACATTGATTATCTCATAACAAACCTTGTGTTATCAATAGTTTTTTTTTCATTTAAATTTCAGAAACGCATTGATATATCTATACCTCATATACTGGACTCTGTGCAAGTTGAGATATAGGGAGTGATGTTGCTATCGTTCACTCCAGTTCCGTTCAAATTTACGTTGACCCGAGTAATATTTTGTAAAAGAAAATTTTCACGGCACACAGTTTGGGTAACTCTAGTCTAATCCAGTATTAAAATAATCACTTATTTTTTGACCCAAAAAATGTTTATATGTTTGATTTGTCGAAAAACTTAATATATTTATCTAATCTAAAAAAACATCCGTTCAATATTCTATATTAGTCTCGTGAAGCCTTCTATCGCAAGATAAAAGCATGATATGTATATTTATTTGATTTCTTTGTCAATATTGAGTAATACATACGGAAATCTGCGTCTGTATAGACTCAAGGGGTGGCGGAGAAGCCAACCAGCGCCCAAACTCGTTTCTCTGAAAGCAGTAGTGCAGAATTACAATGATGAGAAATGTTCATTATCAATGTCGTTGTACTGGAAAATTCACGTGATTCTAAAATGGTAGTAATTTGTATGTATAATTGTTCCATTCACCGTGCGGGAAGTTAGCAACATCTAGAAATTGAAATACCGGATGAAATTAAGAACGATTTATGAAAATATCATAACAAGTATGTATAATATAGAGAAATATTTTTTTTATTAGCGTAGAAATTATGATCAATGTATTTTGAATATGGGAAGGACGGAACTAGTAAGTAGTTTATCGATCGAATTGGCATTTACTTGATAGATCTCCACTATAAAAGGATATTTTTTCACCGTCTTAAATAGTTATTAGTTTTCGCTATGTCCTTTTGTTAGGATTAGACCATAGGTTCCCAAACTTTTTTCGGGTGGCGACCCCTTTTCATAGAATCTATGTGACCCGCGACCCCCATACAATCCAAAAGCATACAAATTTTTTTTTTTTTTAGTTGACCGTATAAGTTGGTGACCCCCCAAAAACCCTTCGCAATCCCCAGGTTGGGAACCTAGGGATTAAACGGATGAGAAGAATTATTTAAAACATCACAAACGTCGATGTAACAGGGTTCAAATGGAAGCTAGCGACATTAACCGCTGCACCACGGAGTTGTAATGAATTATTATATTTAAAATATATGAAATTATTTTTTGCTTATATCTGTGGCTTAGTGATAAAGTTACATCTAAGTGATCAGGTAAATCTGGGTTCTACTCCCAGCAAAATTGACATCAAACAAATGTGTTCTTATTTGAATTAGTGATATTGAACCTAGGTGTTTGTGATAACTGTTCTGCACATGAAAGTTTAAAGCTTGTTAATTCTCTATGATTTTATAACATTACAATATTTGGCGCGTTGGCTGTTTTATAAAATATGAATTTTTAAATTATGATCACGTAATAAAAAATACTACGATTTAACAGGTGATTGAATGCAAGTTTTAAAAACGCAAATGTGTGATTCGCTTTGTAAACAGATATCAGTTTTTGTCATTTTGGACACATAGAGCAGGAAATGGCTGTCTGTCGACTTATAACTGTTGCGCTATTATATTTTTTAAGAACATTTGATTTTTTTTGAACAGTGACATTTTGATTTTACTTTTACATTATTTAATTCGCTATTTTGGCAAACTGTAAATGATACATTATATTATACTAGTATCTCGGTTTCAAAAATACCAATTTTGCAATCTCTATTATTATCAGTGTTATATGCATTCGAAAGCGGCTTGGAAAACAGTACGAGAGGTAACTGGCTGAATGGGCCTACTTCACGTTAACTACGTGTGTGTTTCCATGTCCAATGTTAACCAAAACCTGTATGAGAGTAGTATTAATGCTAATTCAGCGTGTTGTTGATATTTAACAAAGCTTAATGACATTATCAGAACGTGAGCTGCCCAGATTGTAATGATAGCGTTTGATCGTTTACAACTGGTTCTGAATGAATGTTTGGTCATGCCTCGTTATTGCCAAATATCTCTGTAATGTAAATTATGCGGCCAGATAAAATCATAATGGGTATTTAAAGACACGAACTTAGAGTTTGTATAGTAAACAGTGAGCTTGATTTGTAATATCGTTCTTCTAACTAAATGATAAACATCTATCTGCTTTTAATTTATTGTGTTTTTACTTCAACACAAATAGAGTCGTTTCCGCTCAATTGGCACACCAGTTAATTGAGACAGCCGGCTATCTCAGCGAAAATCCTTAGGAACAGAATCTATAAGAAGAAACATGCTGTAATTTTCTTTGTTTATTCAGAACGTCATTCCGTTTAACGCGAAATCAGAATCAGAAAAGACAGAACCAAATGTTGTTTTTTGAAAAAAGATAAAAAATTTACAAAAATTCTTACAGATGAAAATCACGGAAACCTACAACTAACGTGAAGTTAAATAGTTTTTTCAATATAAACCATAAAATCAACAAAAAATACGTTTAAAATTCGCAATTTGATTTCATTGTTTAATATTTTTTGAAAATAATAATCCGCAATTGAATTTATTACAAAATTGTAATACGTTAAAAATCTTGTAACAATATATTATATAAAAAAAACCATTTATATTTTGATGTTAGTTGATTAATATTAATTGAAAACCCTTTCAAGAATGACTCATTAACGAGATCGTTAATGAAAATTATCATAGGCAATTGTGTTAATTATCATGAGAATAATATTATTAAATTTGTTTTAGCTGCAATTTACTGCTTGCCTTGGGGTAGATTTTTTCCTGTAATTAATAACTTTGTATTATAGACGATGTTAAATGTTTATTTAACGTCAGTTCTGTTGAATCCATGTGATAGAATACGCGAAGATGCTGAAAGGCGAAACCCGGGTCGTTAGTGACAAAACATGTGGAATCGTACAAAGTTGTAACGATTCAAACTTTAAAAAGCATTTTGTATTTTTTCAGGCCAGAATGAAGTAAGATAAACTAATAAGCTTAGTGTAATCTTTGCTTATATCAATTACGATACTAAAATGTAAATAAAGAGTGATTTTTTTAATAAATAAATATATGCCTGTGGTGTCTAAAATTTCTTTAAATATTTGATTCCAAAAAAAAGACGGAAAAAGAAACCGATGAACCAAACAATTGGGATACTCTATCTATTTATCCTAGGCAACTGCGAAACATGAATGTAGAAATTGAGCAACAAACACTTTTCGTAGAAAAAAATATAAGATTTAAATTTCACTAGGAATCTATATGTTTTACATTGGGAGAACACATATCAAAAGACACGGTAAAATTGAACGAGAAGTGTCAAGACATCGCTTTTAATTAAAACATTAATTTGCTTAGGAATACTCTTCAATGCATTAACAGATTTCCTTTCAATTAAATATAAAATTTATTCAAAGCTTATTTATAAATAACAAAAGGTCAGTGTGGAAAATAATGTAATAGAACGTTTGCTCACAGCACACACTATGCTGTTGTTAATTTTATGGAATAATATATATGTTTATGCCAAAACACGTTGTATGATTCAAATTAGACGCGTTAGCAGAGTTAGTTATTCAACCAGAAATATAAGATTATTGTTTCAACTGAATACAACTAAACAGTTACAGGTGCGAAAAAATATTTCAATTCATTTACGGAGTAGAGTTAAGTTTATTTATGGTTGATAATGTTTAGTAGAAGACTTGATTATATATATTATTTAATTTTAGAAACAGTTTCCATTTCAAGTGGTCCAAATATTAAGGGCTAATAATATACCCACTTTGATAAAATAAAATTTATTTTCAGTTTCCATCACAAGTTAATGAAGGACATAGCTTCGAGATGAAATTCCAACAG
The DNA here is from genome assembly GCA_028555115.1 of Himalopsyche japonica. Taxonomy (NCBI): domain Eukaryota; kingdom Metazoa; phylum Arthropoda; class Insecta; order Trichoptera; family Rhyacophilidae; genus Himalopsyche; species Himalopsyche japonica. The sequence goes on from JAHFWJ010000813.1 coordinate 280,221, forward strand.
GCGCGCTATCTGCGTGTAAGTTGTTTAAAAATTGTAAAAGTGTAAGATAACTATTTGTAAGTACATATTGTACTATATAAAAAAATACTTTTTGTAATTAAGCTTCATAATTAGTATTCTTCAGGCGGAGTTATATATATATATATATAGTTATATTATATAGATATCGACTGATGCTTGATGGAATTTTAATAAAAAAATTGAATTTTTAAAACTTTGTATGATTCCACATGTTTTGTCACTAATGAGTCCTCAGTTCTGTTGCATACGTACGCCTGGAGATACCGAAAATCGAAACACATCGTTAGTGACAAAACAACTGGAACCGAACAAAATTTTAACAATTCAATTTGGATAATTTGGTGCTCAGTGATGTTTTTTGGCATTCTATTGAACGCCAAGTTTTTACTAGCAATGAATAAATCAGAAAATTGAAAATCCATTGCGAAAGTCGTGTTGGATAAAAAATGAACGATGATATTCAATATAATTGTAATATAATGAATATGACTTATATATTATTGACATATTATTCAGTTCCAAATTTTACAATCTTGTATCATACGATAAAAAATTGAACAGCTATTTTATGTTAAACCTTTGTACGCATATTCACATGAAAAACATGAAAGTGGTGCTAAGTTGTCAAATATTTAAAATCACACTTAAAGTTATTTGTGTACGAAGGCAAGTATTATATTAGAGTTTTCATAACATTAAAAAATGAACTATTCTATCTACGATACAAAAGTTTCATAATGAAACAATCGGTTATGTTCCAAGAGCGAGTGAGTGTTCCACAATTTACTGTATCTGTCTTCTTTCCCACGATACCAATGAGTTTCAGACCGACCAACACTGCGCCACACAAGCTTATCCGTAAAACTTTCATTCGAGACTGACATTTAACCTTTTGCACTCGAGCACTTTTTCGTATGTGCCTACCAGCAACTCGACGCGTTTTTTTGCGAAAACCGTATTCGCTACATGAATCAAAGTAATAAAAAAAAAAAAATATTTTTTATTTTTTCTGTTTATTATTATTATTATTTATTATTTCTAACAAGAGACTTTGTTTAAGCGGAATTAATTTATTTTCAGTTCAATTGAATTCCGAGTATACATACAATATTCATTAGACATCATAAAAACATTATTCATTGTTCACGATAGAAGCAATCGACATTCACAGCTATTCTAAAAATAATTTTAATTAAAACGTAAAATTAGCTTTTAAATTCATATTTTCAAGCATTCTATGAATAACAAACAATTTTACATTCATGAAATGTTATATAATCAACAACTTAAATCCAACCCCCAGTAAAAATATTTTTCGTTCAAGGATTTTTAGGCCTTTTTCTTAAAAATGTCAACGAAACGACTATGCTAATCTTTTCGTAAAAAATTAAATAAATATAGATTATAGTCAACTAAACGTTTGGTTGATAAAAAAAAAAATCTAAAACATATTTATTCTTGTATAATTGAAAATAAAATACAGATGCTTCCATTTTGTCACTATGCTAAGGAGTCAAGATTTCATTTTATATGAAAAAATTAAATATTTCGAGGAAGGAAATATAAAGAATATTTAATATTGTACGAGTTATTTTAATGATTTCCTTCTTTGGAATTGTACCGTTTTTATGTTGGGTTACAACCGAATTTAAGGTAATTTTTTTTATCATTAATTTAGTCGTTCGCTTAGTAAATACTGAAATTTATAATACGAATTGTTAGAAAAAGTACTTCACGAAATATGAATCGAAATTTACTCGTCACGTTTTTACAATAATAGCTCTCGTGCAAATGGTTACACTTTTCTTTTGATGCTTGTCGTTCTACGGACAAAACATTATTGTTTTGTATGTGGGTTAGGCTTGTATCTCGGAATGGTGTTTGTCTCGTTCAGAAAGCTCTCACCAGAGATGTCAAGTAGTGCACGGCCGTATTATTAAAATACTGACTAGATAAGAATACTCCCTGGAAGCTTCTCATAGAAAATAGAAAAATAATGTTTATCTGAACATAATATAAAATAATTTTAAATGAATTTTACCTTAAGAGCTTTTATATTGTATGCATATTTCATGTATATTATTTCCTTTATTACTGTAATATTCGTTTATATATTATGATGCAGAATTTTTTTTTCTATACATATTTGTTTTATAATAGTATAAAAAAACATTCATCAACAATGGGATTAAAAATATTAATTAGAAATTTCCAATAAAGTATATAATATTACCAACTCATCATTATACCTGAATTATTACAACTTTTTACCATTCCACATGTTTTGTCACTAACTATCCGGTTTTCGCCTTTCGGCATCTTCAGGCATGCTAGCATCTACCGAAAGGCAAAAACCGGGTCGTTAGTGACAAAACATTTAGAATCGTACAAATTCATAACAATTCAAATTTGATATTGAAATTCCATCCAGCACCTTCAGTCGATATTATAAATCATCATAAAACTTTTTGTTGAATAAAAAACTGACGCTTTTGAATAACGGTTCTGAAATAGACATATTTCCGCTTATCTGAATGCATTTTGAATCAAAAATATATTTCAAAAATAATTGATCGAGGAATTTTAGTTATTAAATTTAAAATACATTATTTGTTCGCCCGATTAGTGTACGTTTCCAACCAAAACTTACAATCTACATAACGCTTTTGCTTCCTTCATGTCATATCTGCTTACATTTAGAGCAAATGACGACATTACGAAGGTATTATATTTTATATTTTTTTTACGAAAAATGCTTAAAATTAGTTGCTACACTTCTATTGTTACGAAAAGACTAGTTGAACAAAGAATAAGGCTAGTACAAGGCTAGTGATTAGTCAGCCGTTTTCGCCACATATTGTTTTTGAGGATCGGGTGGGCGAGCGGTAATTTTCGATGTAATCTCACATGTATTCAAACAGAAGCGGTTAAAAAAAAACGCTGCTCTTGCTGAAACTCGAACACGACAGTAAATGTGATTATTGAAATCAATAATATTAAGCAATCTTACTTCAAATAGTTCAACGGAGTTAAATAACGTACAACTTAAAAATAAGAGGCAATAATCATTGCATAAGTTCGTTTATTTCTACAGAGATAAATATTAGTAAAATTTATATTTTACATCTACGACATATTTTTAAAAATACTGTAAAAAATAAGTAAGCAACGAGGTTCATCGAAAACAGCAATTTTTGAATTTTCTTATTGTTGGAGAATGAAATTATATTTTAAATAATAAAAATTGTATATCGGTAATATCATAGTTCCACAGTAGATTTTACGATCGGGACCATTTTCGCTCATTTGAACCATTTTTAACTGACTGAAAATAACACTTAAAATGTGTTCGATTATATACATATAATGTTTATCCACTAAGAAATTATAGTTAACACCTAAAAAGTGATTAATGACACCATGTTTCCCATTTTTACAATCAAAACTGCTGTTTTGTTATTCCTACTGTCATTTACCAACAAAACAAAATTTGTATTTACCGTTTTAGGCTAAATCTATTGGAAAATGTGTTATAATTGACCATAAAGTCTCGCGAACGGATAAGAAAGGTTTATAAAATCACCCCTGAGTCCATTTACCCCACAACTTTGCTCGCCATAAATAAGCTGCCAGCAATAATCGCTTTACGACAATAATCATTGGCCTTACTTCCCAAATGCGCTGCAGCCCTTGTTTGGTGGTGATTTTATCGCGGATATTCAAAACGTTACGATATGGAATGTAACGTTTGAAAACACATTGAAATTTTCAAACACATTAAACATGAATGCAGTTGGTATTTATTAAAATAATACTCTGAGTAAATGAAATGAGAGTATTTTAAAAAATTTTAAGTGACATTTTTTCAAGATATAGCCACTTTTCATGCAAAGCCACTTAATCGATCTTTACTCAAACGAAAGGGAAAAAAACATTTTTCTTTTTTTTAAATTTTTCATAGGACAGACATTTGGTAAAAACTACACGTATAAATTTGGTTGTATATAATTCAAAGACATCAAATCGATGTATAAAAGTACTGTGAAATTCATTCACTTAACTTTTAAAATTTGATATTGTTATAAAATATTACAAAATACACATTCGTCTCTTATTTAAAAAATGTAAATTATCTTTAATTCATGATGGTTGCTTTCGTGAGTGAAAATTTTTAAGCTACGTCATGCATCTTTTGCTTAAGGAAGTTTTATTGTAGATATGTTTATCAGGCTTAAATTTAGGGATCAAAAAAAAAGACATAAGATACTGAAATAATGGTTGATGATGCTGAGACGTTGTTGGTTGCGTCAGTTATTCCAAAAAGTTTTCACTCCTAATGCACAACTTGCACTTAATTACTGAAGGGTTATTGTTCCCAGAAAGCTTTCAGAAGGTATTCTTTATCGTTCAGTTCAACCCCCAAAGTAAAATTGTTTTAAATCCCCTATATTACAAAACTTAACAAACTGATAAGCCACAAAGCCAATCGTTACGTTTATCTCGGCGTGCAGGGATATCAAACCGCGGGCGCCAGCATTCGGTTGTCCGTGCGTATTTCTGTCAGGGCTATAAGGACTATCATAAATAACATCCAATGTGCCCGCGTGTATGGGCGAATCTATGTCCGGAATAATTGCATCATTAAAATGCCGCAATTCTGTCTGGAATGTCCCCCGTATGCTAATTTTATCACAACACTCACCTTAATGAAGTATTATTAATGTTATTAAATAAAACAAAACACTGTTAATTCTAGCTTTGCTATTTTATACTGTGGTGATAATACTTTCGAGTTTGAATAATGCTGTGTGTATTGTGAAAAACTATTTTGTAATATAATATGTTACATTTTATTGATTGAGTTGGTATTCACTTGGCAGAACTCCATTATAACGGTGAAAAATAGCAATGTATTTTAGTTCTACAATTTTTTTTATAAGATATAGTTGATAGCCATTTCAGCTCAGGCCATCGTCAGAATTATGTTTAAACGTAAATTTGCTTATCTATATATACTTGTGAAGAAAAAGTACATAATACACCCTTTCTTCTGTTTTAACAACCTAACTTATATCGTGCTAGCAAAAAAACTAAATTTAAATTTAACTGAACTATACAAGCGGCAGTTTCAATAAACTTAAATACTGGCAGAATATGATTCATTACAGAAATGCATTAGCCCCTCGCAATGGTCTGAGAAGCGGCGAAAGACTTATATTTGTCTGTTCGCTTAAAATTTCGTGTAACAATTGATATCTTTCGATGAGTGAGCCGAAATAGCTATCAACGATATCTTATAAAAAAAATGTAGAACTAAAATACCGCGTAATATGTTACAATTAAATATTTAAATGATGTTATTGGATTCATGAACTTGTTTACATCTAAAATATTAAAGTTCACAAGAAGTTAGTAATTATTTCGATATCACGTCTAAATCTGAACTATAATGTATACACAAAAAATGAGACTTCATAAAACCGGAGTTTATATGGAATAGATATCAGCTCAATAAAATGAATTTTTGGCAGAAAATATTTTGATATCTTGTTCCTTATCTTATGAAATTATCCTTTTATTTTTATAGCCTGTTAGCCGGATAACCAGCGTCATATTTTCGATAGCGGTGTCTTCGGGCTCGAATCTCAGTAGAAACCCGTTCAAAAATAATCCATGGATGGATTATGATGATGTCAAAATGACATTATTCTTCCTGCCATAAAGAAATGGAGTGTAGTGAGTACGAAAAGCTAACAAGTACTCCTAACTCATGGTTAGTAAAAGCTCAATTCGTATTCAAATATCATGTCCACTCTTATGGACTGTGGATTGAGGGGCTTTCTAGTAAAGATTCATTGTAGTATAAAACTCTTACATCATCAATTTATTATTCATTGGGCATAGAAAATTGGTGGCTCGATGACTGAGCTAGATATAATATTATCGTATGGAGTTTTATAAGCTTAATGGAAAAATAATTGTTACTCGGTTGTCTAATGAAAGCTTTTCATAGAGAACGGGGCAAGATTAAATAATGATTAGCGTATCACTTTGATCCATTTTTAAGATCTAATTTTGAAAATCATTCAGTGTAATACATAAAAGAAAATTGATTACAGGTATTTTTAAACAGTAAGTTTTCCTGTAATTAATAACTTTGGTGTAAAGACGATGCTAACTGTTTTATTTACGCCAGTTCTGTCGCATCCGTGTGATAGAATGCCTGAAGATGCCGAAAGCCTAAACGCAGGGCGTAAGTGACAAAACATGTGGAATCGTTCAAAGTTGTAACAATTCAAAATTGATATTGAAACTCCATCAAGCACTTTCAGTCGATATCATAAATTGGAAAAATTATTGTTACTTAGTTGTCTAATAAAAGACAATGGGGCAAGATTAATTCATGATTAGCTTATCACTTTGATCCATTTTTAATATGATGTACATAAATATAAGAAAATCGATTACAAGTATTTGTTAAGCTTTAAATATTGGGATTCAAACTCTAGCTAAAGTCAATGGCGTTATCCGCTAGACTAAAGTTTTTAATAATTGTTCGCTAGAAGCTAAAATATACATGATTACGTGTCGTCACATTTATTTAATGAAATTATTTTGACGGTTAATCACAGCACCGAACACAATCCGCCAGATAATGTCTGATTTATCGATTCGACAATAACACCATTAAATGCGTAAGTGCGATGATACGGCTTATGACTTTCCAGTTTCGGGCCGGCCCCTATTCGCCACACAGTGGGGCCGAGGCGTGATAGTGAGCGCGATCACTCGAGAAATGTGGGGTTATCGCCATTCCACCTGAGCGCATCGGCTTAGTTCCGAGTGCCTTACGACATATAGGCGTGCCGCAAGTCAACACGACCAAAACATGCTATTGTTATTTAAAAACCTGCGGCTAATAGCGTCTTAGATACACTTCGTGTAAAATATTTAGAGTTTAAAAACAGACCCAATTTCATAACAATGCTAATATTTAAAAAAATAAAAATAATTTTTTTTGTACTTATTTCCACAGTATATTTTTTGATAGAATACAATTTACAAACAAGTCTATTTATACAAAATATTTGAGTTAAAGGTAAGGCTTACAAAACCATGGGATCAAGATCTAAGAATAAATTTACAGGAAATCATACAATATTGATACAAAAAATGTAAATTAGTATAAAAATTAAATGTTCACAATCACTTAAAAGGAATTTCAAATAAAATTAAGGTAAATCAATAATCCATTAGCAGTTCTAAAAAATCATAAAAGACTCATTAAGGAAGTAAGGAGTGGGAAAATTTAAATGAAGAAAATAACTGTCACTTAAACTATTAATGGAACATAATAAATTAATATATGAAATGAATTTTATTATTTAAAATATCATACTTTTCCATCAAGAAGTGACAGTTAAAACATTAAAAGTGCTAATATTTAAACTATTAAATACAAAGCAAAATTGAGCACAGTTGTGTCTTCAGTTGACTCTAACCAAATGTATGTATAATAGCTTTTTTAATCCTCTGATTGCTAACGTCTCAACGGTTTGGGTATTAAATGCAGTAGGTTCATAAATACTTCCAATAATAAAAACAAATTATTTAGAACTATTTGTACATAATAACTTATGACAGGTTACGCTGATTGCAAGCATTATCAACTGATTCTCACTAAGTGTGCTATAATTGCTTAAAACATCATGTCTTTCCACCAAGCAGTGACAGTAAACACCTTAATTGTGATGTTCGTATTATTTTATTAAAAAAATAATTGTACATAATATAAATCATCCTGATAATTTCAATAGGTTTGCCTAACATCAATAATTTTAAATTATTTTAAAAAATATTTAGTGACAAAATTTCCTTTACCACATATTAGAACAGTACATTTCAATGACTAAAATTTGGTATTAAATTTTTACCAAAGACCTTTAAAGTATAGTAGTCAAAATTATGAAATATCAACCGTCATTCTTATAAAGTTTATTGGTCTGTTGTCGTTATTTTGTGACGAGGATTTTTATTTTAATATATTAGTACTCTAATAGAAGTGGAGTTTTATAATACATTATTCTTGATTAATCATAATTCATTTATGCACTCAATAATATTTAGAATCATCATAATCTCAACGTTTAAAGAAGTGACGTATATTTAACATTGCATATATTTTAGTTTGATAAACGCCTTAAAAGCTTCATTGATTGTGTTTTTATATACAAATTTACATGTAAAATTTTCAAACAGCAAGAAAAAATTCGTAATTGTCAATTATTTAATCTCTGGAATAATATAATATAATCTATTGACAAATATCTATGGGAATGAAAAATGGTTTAATAAAAAAAAAATTGTATAGAATAAAATACCACATATATAACACTATGAAGTTGAATCATAACCAGGTAACCACGGAATTCATAGCTAAGCTTTTGTGTAACCTGAACGAGACTTATAAGACGCCTGTATGTTTGGTGAAATGAAGACTCTTTAGGCGCACAAACCGCTCACCACAATCCGCTTGCGTTCTTACCTACAAATATTATTTTAATGTAATATGACAAACGCTTCTATATTTCACCATTTGTGTACAGAAGTATGTCTCAAAGTGGTGGATTTTTGTTAAAACAAGCATTAATATGCTAAAATTCAATGTTGTTTGTTGTAAAATTTGTTTGTATTATGTTCTACTTATAGATGTATAACAACGCAATCGGATATATCTTATAAAATAATTGAAATTTATCGTAAAAAAACTATCAGTAAATAAATCAAATTGTATTTGTTCAGAAAATTTTATTATATGATAACACAATATTGATCAGTTGATTATTGAAAAAAAACTTACATAAATAATAAGTAAAATTACTGAGCAATAAAATTTTCAAATGAAGTTTTGAAAAAATGTGAGAATCGAAATATAAACACCTTAAATCCTCTTTATAATCATTTATAATCAACTAGTGTGTATTTTTTTAGAGACACATTAATTGCGTTGTGTCTAATCCTTTCGATTTATGTGATAAATCAGTCTGGTGAAGCACCAAATTGATTGACAACATTGTGATTTTTTCTTTTTTACAGTCATAATTGCGTTGCAGAAAGTGTAAGTGAAATCAGCAGTGAATTTGAAATTTGTTTGAAATGAACAATAATGATGTTAAACTTTAAAAGCTACATAATTTTTATTTCTATTCTTATTATAAAATCATATTTTTACTAATCAAGTAAGTGCTTATTGATGGAAAACAATATTAAAAAAGCCTAAAGTTTCTCTAAAATTTGACCTAATTATTTTACTCTCCATAAAAAATACAATCATTTTTGAAAACAATTAAAAACAAAATTCTTTCCCTTTGATTATAGCGTCGGCCATTTTAAATGATTCCGAAGCCATATGGTGCCATAAGCACAGTATTGTGTGTTTATTAAAATTACAATAAATCACACAGTTTTTAAATTTAATTCATAGGAAATATTTTGTTAACATTTTACCTTTTTGCAACACAATTTTAGGAACGTTTAATTAAATTCGGTTTGCTTTGTTTGCATTGTTGAGAGCAAACTTAATTGAATGAGTATATATTTTGAAGAATGTTAATGGCCAAAGTTACTAATATTATATTGATTATTTTATGTCGTCGTTACACTCGTAAAGAAGTAAATAGTTTTTATCTTTATCCCATCTTTGAAATTTTAATGTATCTGAATAGTATTATATAGTATATACAATACTATTCAGATACATTAAAATATATGATGCAAATTGAAATAAATCAAATTTGTAGTGTAAGCACTTCTGCCATATCAATTCTTTGAATATTTCACATACGTACCTATCCACAGATAAAAAGGTTTTTTTATAATGATTTTCCTTAAATAATTAATAACAATATTTTATTTATGTAACAATATTGATGCTAGGATTCGTAAAATTGTTAATCAGCAGATGTGTACTCATATCGGACATTACATAAAATTCTAGTGGATGAATACAAGGTTTTTTATTACGAAATTTTATGTATTTCCTTTGATAAATACTTTTTTTTTGCTGATTAAATACAATTCAGTAGAGAAGATATTTGTTTTTCTAAGCGTATTTTAAGAATAAATATAATAAAATTGCTGAGTGTGTTTGCTTACATGAATAGAATAAATATTTTTCTTCGAATAGCTTTTGTCACCCGAGATATATTCTTATTGATATTTGTTAATAAGTAAACATATATTTTGAAATTGTTTTCTTATCACATTTGATATAAATTCACTATATTCAATTAAATAATATTATTTTAGTAATTTTCCTAAGCAAAATTAAAATAGGTTTACTGTTGCTATTTTAATGTTTGGTATGATTTCTGTTGGATCGAATATTTGATAAAGTCGTTTGAAATGGCATTTTCATTGAGTGTCATGCAAATTGAATTGGTTTTCATGATGTCTGAATGGTATTGACATTTTGCAGTTGAGTGTAAAAAAAATTACACAATTTAATTATATTCGTACGTGCTTTTCAATATATTTAAAATAAAACAATAATGTGTGATTGCGTTCTGTGCAAGACCCTGAAAAAGATGTTTACATGTTAAATATCTAATCAATAGCTTTTAACATTTGCGTTTATGCTCATTGTTATGATTCAAAGCAATTGTTTTCATTGATGCTTTTATCCATGAATTTGAATGAAGATACTTTAAAACAAATTGAAGAATTTTCGCCGTCAAAGATCTGACCTTATAGCTACTGGAATATTTCCATACGTACCAGTTGGGTGATCTGATTTGTCTGGCATATTGAATACGTTGTGTCAGCATTTGTGAGTGCTCACGCATATAAATTATTCACAATATCGCAATCGTGGCACACTGCAGTGAATATTTCGACATATTAAGCCCCGCGGGTTACACTTTACCGTGTCGTTCTAGTCCTTTTCACATGTGAAATATGTTTTTATAAAAATGTGTTCGAAGGGAAATTGGGTAAATCAGCGCAAAAGCTACCCGAAATAGCATCCCAGAGATATTTTTCACGCTCGCCTAACCGATCAAGGGAGTCTTTTCATCACTCAATCGTGATCTTGGAATAAATATTCATTCGCACGTTTTGTAGACTTCATGATTTTCTATGCTAGAAATAATATAATAAGCTGATAAAGACTTAAAACTGCGTCCGAATTTTTGTCGATAGATTAATTATTGAACTTTAAATTGATAAAAAAACTGTTCAAATTCTTTTCATTTTCACATGATTTTTCACTTAAGAACTTTCTACTATCTATCAGTTCATTTACATTCGTATCGTAGAATACTAAGATTTCGAAAGATAAAGCCCGGGTCATATGAGATAAAAAAATATCTAAGCGTGTAGAGTTTGAGCGATTAAAATTATATTTTAAAACTCCATCAAGATAAGTCATTATTTTAAATAATAAAAACACATTTTTTTTGTATTTAAAATATCATGCCTTTTCACCAAGAAGTCACAGTTAACACCATAAAAGTGATTAAGTCATTATGTTAATTTAGAATAGCGTGTAATTTTGTTTAAACTACAATTTTTTAAATCTAAATTTATTGATCTTTCTTTTTTACTGGTTGTGTGAATAAATGCAGTTTATTTCATACATTTTGAAGTTGTCTTTATCGTTATATATTTTAGTAATTGATTGATAAACCGTTTTCTAAGTCGTTACAAAAGAATTGCGTTTGATGATTGAATGAGTAATTGATTGCAAATCGAGCAGTTTGATCGATGTTTGAGTATGTCTCAAGTGCGCAGTATTCATACAACCGATTTGTGCAATGGTAACTTCTACCAATATTATTTTCTGAAGAATAAACTATTCCATAAAGTAGACATTCTTTCCTAAAGTTTGTGTAATGTGATATTTTTAATGCATTTAAAGCGAACAGATATGAAACTACTTTCATTTTGAAAGCTTAACGCTTCTCTGAATGAGATTTCGGACGAGAAATACGCTTCTGTATTTGCTGCAGAGAAGTGAAAAATGTTTGTGGATTTATCACTTGTTTTTGTTAAGCTTTTCAATTACAGGAAGATTGATTTGTTTTATAGCAATATGTTACAAACTATTGTTGAGTTATTAACGAACATGCCTTCGCATATTTCAAAAATATATAAAATAAAAGAAAAGTGCGACTTCTAGACGTTCTGATTGAAACTGGTGGAATCTTTTGTCTCTAAACGACCTCTTTTCGGTTAATGTCCTATAGTTATCTCTATAAAGTGTAAATACTTTTGCAAGACATAGACAATATTTTTTCTTTAATTAAAGAGGGCTATTTATTAAAGGAGTGTCAACTCGCCAAAAAATAGATATTAATTTTGTAACACATAATATGAAATTAAATTACACGGTGAAAAAATAGCAATGTATTTAAGTTCTACAATTTTTTTTTAAGATAAAGTTGAGAGTTATTTCGGACCACGATCTCCAGAACTAAGGAAAAACGTCAGGAAATTAAATGATTTATACAAATTTAACCATGATCAAGAAACAATGCCCAAAGGCTTTAATCTGTCTTGTTTTCAAAGCTTTTGAATGTATATTTTGATTAAATTTTTTTTCTATCGATTTCAAAATTTTTACCCAAACTCATTGATATTTGTGATGCTTATATTCTTTTCTAATTTCCTGTCCATTCATTAAAACAATCAACTAACAACCAATTTTGTTGTAGCCCTACATTGTTGACAGTCCCAGTCCAATTGATTTTACGTTAAATACTTCAATTTACATTAAACATACACATTAATTTAATAATAAAAGTTTACATAATATTTTAGTGAGTAAGAAAAAAAATAATGAGTATATGTTTCACAAAAAGGTCAAATATGTAATAACTGCCAACTTGTAGTGTTATACAACCAAAAATTCCTCTTCACATCCTGAAGATACTCGCTATATTATTAATGATGAGTTTTGTTTATTTCCCTATGGTTACTGAAGTTCACTTTGTTTATTACTTGTGGAGATAAACCTTCAAGGACTGTAAAAAGAGTAAAAGCTTTTTTATGGCCTTATATTTTCATTTTAAATTCTAAGGCCACGTGTTTCTGGCTTCGGATAGTCAGAATATAAAATTTATAAAGTTCCATAACATATGCTTTGGATTTATGGCAAAGGTCACATCTGTTTTTACAAATCTAATATTAAACATTTTCAATATTTTGCCTGCCCCTTATACAATTTTTTGTTTTCTTTACTTGCCATGCCAACTCGATTGATTTAAGAATGTTTTAAAGTTATTTCAAATTGAATTGATTGAAAAACATGTATAATTTTTGTTTTGGTAATGGAAGCAAAAAAATAATTATTAAGCCTTAGAAACACTTAATGAGTGAACAAGTTTTTTTCATACATTTTTTTTTACTTATACTGACTTATTACTGTTTGTCAAAGTCTTGAAAGAAGATTTTTGTAGCCATGTGAAGTATATAAAGTAGAAGTTGTCCAAGGAGAACTGATTGTTACTCAGTCACAGAATTTCTCATTTTTTGAGAAAAGTAAAAATAAGCGATACAATTTAAAAAAAAATATTGATATAAGCCAATAATTTATACTACACCAAGTTTTTAAGATAGAGTTTTTGGAATAGAATCAACAAAAAAAAAATACATGCATTTGAAAAAGGAAATTTTCGTACAAGAATTCAAATCCGTAAATACCGTAAACAAAGACAGCAATGATAACTACATGACTTTTATCTTGTATAGAAAGATAATAAATATAGTTTGATTTCATTGTTTAAAAAACGGTTAGATAAGTAATTGGTTTTGTTTAAATATAAATACTATGAAATTTTATTACTTGAAATTGGAAAGACTAATGCGGTAGTGTATTTTGTCATTGAATTTGTTTTTCGTATCAACATATTTGTCAAAAATGAATGTCCATTAAAAACAAAACATTTGTGAATATATATTGTCATTTTACAATATGAGTCAATATAAAAATGTCGATTTTATTTGACGCAATAAAATATATTAGACGTTTGACTGGTAAAGCAGCTTATATTACACGATTTATATTTAGGAGGGCATTTGAATCTTTTTAGCCTCCAGTGATACATGAAAAATACAATAAGCAGATACATTTTGAACGTCAAGCAGTGTTCCGATGTAAGATGTTTCAGTTGTGGACTTTTATTTTGTCTAAAGATGAATTTCTTTTTCTTCTTTGAAATGTTGAGATACGGTTCTTGAAAGCAAAAATCTTACAGAAATTTTTGGTATGAATCGCAAGAGGATCTCGAGCAAATTGCAATTGTAAATGAAAAAGATTTCCGCGTCACTGTGATATTCTGATTTAATAAGAAAATATGTATTGATAGAAACTATGTAACGTTTAATAATGTTTTATGATCATTATGATTTTGAAATAGCAAAACCTAATTAAAAAAAATATATAATTCCGTAAAATTTTATTTTTGACAAATGTATAAAAGTATATATTAATCTATTATGTTTATAATAACTACTTATTCAAAATTAGTACGAATTAAAATAATCATATTTTGACAACTTGTAATGAATTTTTTTGCCTGTATTACCCCTAGTCGTCAAAAAGAAAGTTATCAAAAATGATGTTGTTGATTATTTTTAATATATATTTGATACTTGAATACTCTTCAGAATCATAAAATGTTGAATAATTATAGCTTATATAAATAAGGAACTGTCATTATTTTTCAATCACTTTTGAAGATTGTGTGATTTTTTAAATTTTTAATCACTATGTTTAATTGTCATGCTTGGAAAAAAAAACACTTGTTAATACGTAAATTAATGCTTGAATTTTTAGTATAAACACATTGACTACAAAGCAAAGGTCATTTACTAAAAATAATTCATAACACATTATTTTGATTGACAGTGTTATTTTATTTCAACTTCAATTTTGAATTCGTCAATTATTGTTTTACATGTGTGTAAATTAAGCTACTGTTATCTACGCACACTCCTGCCGATTTATCCATTATATTTTGGATTAAATTTCTGTTTTGTTTTTCATGCGCAAAATTTTTGAGGACCCTGTACTAAATTATTTGTCAAGCCATTCAGCATTTAATTTTTTTTTAACATTTATGACTTCTCAAATTTGCCATACGCTTTATCATATGCCACGTATCGTCACCTACAGTCCCGGTTTCACATTTCGGAATTTATGTGCTTTCAATTATTTGAATGAGCTTGTCCTGCCTTATAGACAAGTATACTTAACTGACCGAAGAGGATGAAAGCTCGAATCCGTATCATGAGTGATACGTTAGGAAATCTAAGGAATAGAAAACATATATTTTTTTTAAATTTCATCAAACTAATTAAGAACTAGAGAATGACCAATACAGCGTATTTTAAACGAAATAGTGTACGACAGCTTATCTTAAAAGATAAAAAAAGCATTTCACTATTTAAAAGATAACAATAAAATAAAAATAAAATATTGTAGCAAAGATTTTTATTTTATGGCGGGAGGATTGTAATTATTTAAATTCTGATATCAACAAAGCATTTTTTCTTTGACAACATAAATATTTATTAATATAATGACTAGTGCCCGGATTCAGTGGAAAAACAGCAACCTAGAGACATATCGTCAATTTATACAGATTTTGTATATCTTACAATATTTTTTACACAGCATATTAATTAAATTTTTTTGTGCCTAGCATTTTTCCGGTCACGAAAAAGTTGAAGATTTCAGTTGGCTTCAGTATATGTTTTATATATTTTTACGTATATGTGTGTGTTATTTATATATAGAACTGTGTACAAATAATTTTATTCATGTATTAAGTGTCAGCGTGTACTGGCTTCACCGTGGATTACTCAGCTCTGCAGTGAACTTTCAGTCAGTAAAAATGAAAGAAAAACGAAACAAAAATATACAAAAGATGAAAGAGACTTGAAAAACTTTGACGCTGTTATGTTTAAAAAAATCACAGCATATTGTGTGAAATGGCTTAAAAAATTATAAAAGAAACAAAATTGGTTTGTCAAAATCTCTCATATAATATCATGTGAAGAATTGAAACTACCAAACCATTTTCTAAATTAAATTATTTCTACATGTTACTTGTCAAAATAATTTGATTTATAACAGAATCAACTGTAATAATCAATTTACAAAATATTTGATTTTGAGCTCTCTTAATTGAAATAGAGTGGTGATATTGAATAATTTCAATTTCGAATTTGGTAATTTAAGTCATGTTGAATATTCATAAAATCCAATAAATTTTGAACCTTTTAAAAAAAGAGGGTGTTCTATGTAAAAATAGCAAATTTCATGTATTTTTTCTGTATAAATCGTAGCTATTATGGAAATAGGGCGAATCTATTAAAAGCACGCTTTTAATGGATACGGCTAGAGCTTTTATCTTTTTAAGTATAATCGTCGGCATACTCAAAAGAGGGAAACAGTAAATCAATTTTATGATAATTTGTTAGGGTTGCTTTTCTATATTCACTGCGTTCGTATTGATTGCAAGTGTTGTAATATATGTTGTTAAGCCTAAATGTATATGACCAGTGCCTGAAATGAGCTGGATGCAATTAATTGATTATAAAGCATCTAAAATTTTATATCAGAAACGATATTAACTTATATTTTCTTAGTAAAGTCTTTTAAACAGTTAGCATAAGTGAAATAAAATTAAAAACACTTAAATTTGAATTGTTACAACTTTGTACGATTCCATATGTTTTGTCACTAACGACCCGGGTTTCGCCTTTCGGCATCTTCAGGCATTCTATCACACGGATGCAACAGAACTGACGTAAAATAAACAGTTAGCATCGTATATGTACTGAAGTTATTAATTACAGGAAAACACTTACCCCAAGGCAAGCAGTAAATTACAGCTAAAACAAGTTTAACAATATTAATCTAATAATAATTAACGCAACTGCCTGTGATAAGTTTCATTAACGATCTTGCTAATGTGTCATTGTTGAAAGGAGGTTATCAACAAATATCAATTAGCTAACATTAAAATATAAATGGGGGTTTTTTTGAAAGCCTGAGGATGCTGAAAGGCGAAACCCGGGTCTTTAGTGACAAAACATGTGGGATTGAACGTTCATGTCACTTTTAGTTAAAGTCACGTGGCACAGTTAAAAGCATGTGGCAGTGTTACCGGTCATTCTTCATTTAATGACTCGCTTAATGCAAATAACGAGCAAGCACACGGCAAGAGAATGAATGCACGTGCTGTGTTGTGTATTCGTTTCGTGTGTATGTGCATGTGTGTGTGTGTGCGTGTGTGTTGCGTTAGAGTACATAGAAAAATCAACATATTTTTTGATCTAAATAAATAAGTGATCAAAAGAAACTAATTGAACGTACAAGAATTGTGTCGAACATTATCAATCTAATAAAAAAATATAATATAGTGCATAATTTATTTATTTTTATCCTCAATTGGCTATATAACATAAGGTTATCTTTTAAATATCATTCATATTGAAAATTAAATTATTTTTTTTGACATATCTTCTCAATGATATTATATCAAGTAAATAAATGCGAACTTGTTATATTTTACCATATATATCTTGTTAACTGAACATTAACTTATAGAGCAGTTTTCATTGATATATTATATTATTCTTTGAAAAACTATAGTTTACTTCTAAGGTGCTAACTGTCACTTGATGGAAAGACAAGTTATTATTAATAACAAAAACACTTATTATAGTAATTAATTCCACAATATATTTTATGATCAGGTCCAGTTTCGCTCATCGTGGGCACCATCGACTGATCAATTGTCAATTTTTTTGAAAAACTATACTGAGATAAATTTGCACATATTGTTTAATTTTTATATCATTTATAAGTTTTATTTTATGGGTCCCAATATTTTTGTTTTTTTTTACAATAGTAACAACTGAAAAAATAGTACAAAAAATAAAACAAAAGATAATTGCCTATTCGAAGTATTCTTAATTATAATACGGTTGGTGGAAAATATCCTAGATGTAAAATATAAATCATTATTTCGTCATGATATTTTACAGCATGCTAATCATAGTGTTGTTTAAAATATATAATGCTGGAGTTTTCGTCAATAACTCATAGAATGAATAAAACAACATACAAAATAAACCATAACATGCAGCACTTTTTCAATGCAAAAATTCATTTGTTTGTAGTTCTTTTTTGAAAATTATTAAGTAGATTTCTTGGCGTTGATAAATCAAAGGTATTTTATTTAAAAAATGGCGCATAATAAATAAATATTTTTATTCCAATAGCAAAAATGTTCATAATTATTTCGTCGAAATGTAATAAATTTCCCCGGGATTACTTACACGGTATAAAAGAGAAATAAGTGATGGGTTTCCTTCTGAGGTTGGTACACATGATCGACATCCGCCACGTTTATTAGGTTTTCCAACCAGCCATCTGGCGGGTTTGAAAGAAAACCGATTTGAAAGCAGATCGACTTCGCAGTGGAGAGCATTTTTCAAATTTAGAATTACATCTCGACGAAGAATCTGAACGAACGTCAATATAGTTGGCGGTATTGCCATGCGCGAGAAAATTTTTACAAACTAGTTTTCAAATATAAATAAACAGCTGTCGTGCGAATGGTAGTAAAATAAAAAAAAAACACAAACAAATGGCAAAACATTTCGTTTGAAGTTTTGCATTTATAATTTTTATATAATGATTGGTTTTTTCTGAAATATTTGAAAATACATTCAGCATCAATCGTTATACGTTTAGGATTAAACGAAGGAAGTTTATTTATATTAATGTACATATTTTCAGCTCTTAATAATTGAATATTTTAAGCGAAGTGGTTGGGTTTGTTGTTTGTACTACTGCTTCAACCACACCCCGTTAAATTTTCATTTATAAAATAAGACAACCTACGAAAACAAAAAGTTATAATTTTATTCTAATCCAAATTTGTTTTAAATCAATTAAAGTTGGTTTTGGATCAAAGTAATATTTGGCATTTTTATAATAAATATATTTTATGTAAATATCTAAGATTTAATAATGCTTATTTCAAAGATTAATCCAAGTATTTAAAATGAATATTCTTCCATTTACATTTGAAGCATCGTAGTATCCTGTTTTGTTTTTTTTTTAATAAAAAAAAACATTTTAAGTACATATTTCCACAATGTATTTTTTGATCAGGACCAGTTTTGCTTATCATGCCGTTCCATCAAGAAG
Source organism: Himalopsyche japonica (assembly GCA_028555115.1). Taxonomy (NCBI): domain Eukaryota; kingdom Metazoa; phylum Arthropoda; class Insecta; order Trichoptera; family Rhyacophilidae; genus Himalopsyche; species Himalopsyche japonica. The sequence goes on from JAHFWJ010000813.1 coordinate 299,470, forward strand.
TGACAGTAAACACCTTAAAGGTGATCATATCGTATACTTATTAACAAGAATATAAATTTTTGCTATTCTAAATGACTTATAAAGCAAAACATATAACAATACAAGTGGAAAGTGTTAAGCCCTCTGATTGCTAAAGTCTCAATAGTGAAACCCCAAAAAAATATGAATTAACAGTGGTTAAAACCTTCCTGTACCCGCTAATTTTTGAGTTAATGCTTTGCTTGATTTGTCCTGACCAACTCAATAAGATTATTTCAAACCAATATTATTCTATAAATTTTTGAAGTCTAGGCGTTGGAATATTTTTTAAAATGCTAAGCAGGGAACGAGTTAATAGAATGTCCACCTTTTTATAGATACAAAATGACAAAAAAGGTGTGCTGAAAAGAAAATTTTTCGATAAAAAACACGTGTTCTGTTATTTTTATCATTCAACAAGCTTGATTATTATTACTCGGTGATAAAATATATTAGAATAAAATAGCAATAAACTTTAGCTCTACATTTTTTTTTATGAATAAGAAATAGTTGAAAGCTTTTTTGGCTCACACCATCGTCAGAACTATCGTGAGCCGAAATAACTATCAACTATATCTTATTTATTTAAAAAAAATGTAGAACTAAAATAAATTGTTATTTTTTTACCGTGTTATAATGGAGTTCTACGAAGCAAATGCAAATTCAATCAATTTATTGATTATTATTTTAAGGAAATATGTTTTTTTTGGGTCAAAAATATTATCAAAGCAAATTCTAAAATTTTATACGGAAAAAGATGTTGTTTTATTTATTTTTTATTATGTAAGAAATAAATTCAATTATAAATCCATATTTGACATTAAATAAACAATAATACAGTAAATGAATACTCCATTTACCAATATAGATATCATTGAATCTAATTTTGCGTCCTTTAACATAAACAAAACAAACGAGCAAAGTTTCTTCGAAAAGGGGGCGAATTGTTTAATTGAGTGTGGAAAATAACTCATGATATTTCTTTGAACAAGTATAATCTCGCGGTTTACTTTTTTCTAAGTGAATAGAGATTTTCAAGCCGAATTTAAGTCTGAATATCATTTTTATAGAAGCAAATAACCCTAGCAGTAATGAAATTTTATATATGTGTATCAAAAATATAATATACGATTTCGTATATTAGGAAACGTCGTATATTTTTTTTATTTTCTTTTGAAACAATCCTTTTTCTTGCGCAACCCGTAACTAGGCATCCAGATAAAAGCCTTTTGCATGGGAGGCAATAAAAATATTTTTTCATGTTTAAAATCATAAAGACGAATTCACTTATATTTTATTCACAAAAGCTGAATGCAGTAAGTAATATTATATATAATAAAAATAAAGTCGGCATTTAACATACGTTAGTAAAAGTTATTTTATCATTTATTTGCACCGATGTTAAATATAATTTGACCACAATTGGAGTAAATGAGATTGTAACCTTTAAAATTGAAGATATATCAAACGAAATTGTACAACTGAGAAATTATCTAAAAAACGTGTAAAAAGTATTCTTAAATTGAAGAAATTGATTGATTATTTATTTTATTTATAAGCTAAACAAAAATCATTTAAACATTTAAATTATGACAAAATTTCTTGATAATAGGTAAAAATGTGGCTTATTTCATTTTGAAGATTTGTCGAAAAAATGTTATATTTAATTCGAAAACTTATCTTTTAAAAAGTGAATTATTATCGGAAAGAATAAAATACACTGTTTTATTAAATTATTCACATATATATATGCTTGATACTACGCATTACCTCAAATATATAATTTCAATTTTCAGAGTAAAATGAAAATCTATGAGTATGGTCAAATATTGAATAACAAAAAGTGGAAAAGATTTTATTTTTTGCTTTAAGAAATACATAAATAAAGTTTCATTGATTATTCTTTGTCTTGAAGGATTTTCAAGAAAAAAATATCAATGCTTAAACATATTTAGTCAAGGTAAACCTTAGTTACATTCGGACTGAGCAAAACGTGAAAATAAAGAAAACTGGAATTCAAGTAATTAGTTTCTGGGGAATAAATTTATTGCATTCAAAATAAGCTGTATTGAGAATATTGTGTTGTTCGGAGGTTTGAAAAATATCAACCGACCGCATTTTATTTATCGAAGAAATGTCCCCTCGAATGCAATCAATGGACAACACTTTGTTCTTAAAATAGCTCCCGCATTTTTCTGAAGTATGCGACTTTCTCCAGTGCTTTTTTGTTCAAAAAAACTCACGGTTTTTCTTCAACTTTGTGATTAAACAAATAATTAACGATCGCTGACACAGAATGGCGATCTTTCCGTTTCGGGTCCACTTAACTCTGGCCAAAGTCTGCCTCTGACATCTAACGGAGAAGTAGAAAACTTTTCATGAATAAAAATTATCTTCTAGTTTATGTTGACTTGATAACGCATTCCTAGTAGTGGGAGTTGAAAATAGGAAAATATTACCAATATAAACAAGTTAAACAAAAAAGATCTGTCAAAATCCATTAGTATTTCTTGTTGAAATATGAAACAATACTGATTTTCTTTAATAGCTCCCGTATTTGAATAGAACTTAATTATATCTAAGGAAACATAGTTTAAAATTAAAACAGTTAAATTGAAAGATTCAGGAAAATATGCTTATGATTAGAGACTAACATATGGCGACGGAAAACGGTTTTCAATGAGCAAAAGAATGACAGTCAGAATGTCCACGCTTGATAGTTTATAAATTGAACAATATACAAACGTAATTTAGTTCAGCACAACAAAAATTAAATTAAAAATCTGAGCAAAATATCAAATTTATGATCGAGTTAGTTGTGAAAAATGTCTATATCCTTTTTTAAATAATTGGGTACATCAACCGATATGAAACGTTAAAATTTCTTTTATGACCTGGGTATCATCGCCTTTTGGCATTTAAACATTGTTGTATTTTTTCGAAAAAGTTTCACACATCTATGAAATTTAAATATATTTTTACATTGCTCTTTATAATAATAAGAATGACTACGCTCAGTTAAGTAATAAAACACATGTTATTGTAATTGTCATCATAGCAAAAAATCATTAAAATAAATATTTTTAACTCTTAATAGAAGTCGTTTTGATTTTCGAATACGATTTATTTGGGAATAGCATTTGTAATATTAACACACCGTGCTACATTATCCTTCCTGCAACAATTAATGTTCTTGGAACATCACATTCTAATAACTACCCAGCAAGATAGATATTTAAATTATGATTTAAATGATATATTGGGAATATTGTATTTAATTATAAAATCTCTTGTATAATCTCAATGTATAAATATAAATCCTTTTTCAAACACTTAGTGCACAGTTGAAACAGTTTTTAATACCAGTTTTATAAAATAAACTGAAACCTTTTTTTTAAGTTTCCCTGTTCAATTAATATTCATAAACTAAAAGGAATCGTCCTCAGCTCGACTATTAACCCACGATTGCTTTCGATGTCGACTTAATAATATCCATATTATTTTTCTAATTGAACAGACGTAAATTTAAATAGAAAATCAATTCTTTGTGTCTAAGTAGTATCTAAAATATTCTATGTGATGGAAACATAACATAAAAAAAGTTTGATGTTATAACAGTAAAAAGTAAAAACTGTAATTTGTGACTTAAGAATATTTGGTAATTAGACGATTTAAGAATAAATGATCGCATAAGAAAAGAAGTACTATTTTTGTCAATTTGTCTGTTTGTAAAATATAAATATTTTTCATATTAAGCTAGAAAACACGTCAGTTGACTTACTATAAATGTAACTTGTTACTAGTTTTCATTTTACTTCATAAATGTTTGGTTTATGTCAGAAACACTCATAACAAGTCAAGTTAACATAAACCCACACGAAAACAATGTTCGAAAAAGAAAATTATACAAGAAAAAATAAAAAGAAATATGTTGTGTCTTTCAATGGCAATACTGAAGTATCTCGTGCCTTTGATACGACGCGTAGGTGTGAAATAGCTAGCTGATAAACTGAACTAGAAAAAAGTCAGCCCTTCGGCTAAATGTATGAATTCTGAATAGGGAATATATCGGCAGGTTTCCGCGAGGTAATATACGAATCATAACTGCCGAGTCCTCAAAGAAGCCTTCGCGAGAATAAAAATAAAATTCGCCAAATGTTGCATGCAGGGAGATAGAAATCAATAAGAGTGTAATAGCTCGCAGTAAACTTTGATGAAAATAAAACGGTTCAATATAAGAACGGAAGACAGGTGTGATAGTATGAATTTCTGACTGTTTGACACTAAATAAAGACCTGTCAATAAAAAAGCCAACATTTTTAGATCATAGTCTAGCTATTCATCGGTTATTATAAACGTTTGCTGAACAAGGTTAAGTGGTTTACATTATCATCAAACGTATCGATATGTCTGATATTTTTTTTCTATCCCCTATCTTAAAAATGAAGTGATTAGCCAGATGAAAATAGTTAAGGACCCTTTTCCTTCATAATTTGCGAAAAAAAGTTTAGTGACCAAAGCAAAAAATAAAAAATAAAAGCACTATATATAATATTCTCTTTTCAAATAAGTTTCAAAATAACCGCTAAATATACAATAATTTTAATTCAAAGACAAGTATATTCAAAAGATTCATGAATTTGATATAGTATACACTAAAAAGTATTATTTTTTAATTTATTGATTGAATTGGCAATTCCTTGGTAGAACTTCATTATAACACAGTGATAAAATAGCAATATATTTTAGTTCTACATTTTTTTTTATAAGATATAGTTGATGGCTATTTTGGCTCATGCTATCGTCAGAACTATAGACAGTCAGAACTAGATAGTACTAAAATACATTGCTTTTTTATCACCGTATTATATTTTAACATTAAAGTTTTCCTAACAGTCTTCCTAACATTGTTCTCCTGTAATATTGTTGGAATTATATTTTACAACAGACTTTCAACCACATAAATAACAATGTAAAAATTTCAGCAAGGCTTCAAAAACAGTATGAATCAAATGCAGTAATTTTATGTAAATATATAAGATAGTCAGTGGTTAGCCTTCTTGTTGTGTCCCCATAATATATTATTGGAGACTTCACACTAATTTGTATAATAAAATTTACGTCAGAAATTTTATTCCACGCGGTAGCATACCACAACGACTGTATTAATTTTACAAATGTGGTTATGTTTCATACAATTTACTTTACATTGCAGACAATATTGCATATCATAACGTTTCTGCTCAAAGTTTTTGAATAAAGTTTTACGTATTGTTCATGAGTATTAACATTAGCTAGACAGCATTAATAATGAAAAAAATGGCAAGGTCCCTGGCCTATTGTCAATGGCGAAACCTTCCATTGCGGTGGAAATTGGTTTAAAACACTGTCGAAATCGACGTTTATTCTTATTCTTCATAGAGTAACTACTTCTTCTGTCACATCCATATTTTTTCATCTTTTCTCCAAAAACGATAAATTGAATCTCGAGACACATCAGTTCTCGACTCCATTCATTTCCAAAACCATCACTTAAATCACAATTTATGAAATATATAATATATAAAAAAACAGATTATCTCTCACTTCGAGAAATACATAAAATCAATAAGTCGTATTTAAGAATTTATTATAACAATATAAAACAAGGATGTTAGAACAGAATAAAAGATGTGTTGCGTACTTTTTCTACACCGATGTAATATATAGACAAATAAATGTACCACAGTGAAAAAATAGCAATGTATTTTAGTTCTGCATTTTTTTTGTACGATATAGTTAATAGCTTTTTCGGCTCACGCCATCGTCAGAAATATACTACGAATAGTTCTGATGATGAAGTGAGCCGACATAGCTATCAACTATATCTTATAAAAACATTTGTAGAACTAAAATACATTGATATTTTTTTACCGTGCTATAATGGAGTTCTACCAAGTAAATGCCAATTCAATCAATAACTAAGTGTACGTTTAAAATTAGTTCTGATGAATGCGTAAGCCGAAATACCTATCAAAAATATACCTAATATATTTTGAAGAACTAAAATACACTCCTATTTTTTCACCGTAATATAAAATACACATACATTTGGCTATTGCCAAATAAAATATTCTACCAGATAAAATAACAAATATCTTCTTTTTAATTTCTGTAAACAGATTTTTCTACAGGTTCGTTTGTAAAATATATTTTGTTAAGTAAATTCAACGAAATAAGCGCAAGTATTTAGTAGTACAATATATATAAATATATATATGGCAAGAGTTTGTTTTCAACCCTAATGGTACCATCTGGGATAAATATGAATCGAATGACATCTACATCAGAAAACAATAGCTAGGCAAATATTGGGTACCCTTTTGTTATGCAAATATATTTGATGAATCAATAAAGTATTCTATTATATTCATACGCAATTATAGTACCAGGGAATGAAGTTGTATTAACACTTCATTATAGCATTATAAATGCACAATGGAATGGTTTTGTATTCCCGTAATACTCTATTGTTGTGTTTTCTTATATAATACAAGGCGAATTGTAAAATCGATTAATGTATTTGAAATATTAAAAGATATTTGGTACTCAAAATTTGACGTGAAATTGACGGTATAACAACTGTGTTTCCTCTCCACAATGATTATTATATTAAAATAATCTTTTTTGATAAGTACGGCGTCTTAAAAGTAACTTTCTTTTATAATTTAATGTTAAGACACACCATTCATCAAATGCATAAAATCTAAATATAAATGAATGAGAAAGACGTTTTGTTATTCGAAGTGGAAAGAGTTTCAGAATAGTTTCAGGAGATTCTTTATAAATTTAGACGTTTTCAATGGAATTTGAAATTATGAACTATTTTGTCTAAATCAAGTATGTTTACGTTCTGTGATCCTGTCTTATATCTGTGACAACATAAAATGTTATAAGATAATCATCCAGCCAATTTGTTCAACAAAAATTATCCATGAAAAGGTAAAATCTGTATTTATTAAAAAATAACTTAAAATTCTGTTTGTATAGGTAAACTTATGCTAGGTTGCATTTTAATTATATAATGATAAAGCTAAAATCAAATTCTCAAGACTTTAAAGTATAAGGGTACTTTAAAGAACTTCGTCAAAGAAAAACATTTTACTTGAATGCTGTTTTTTGCTGTGTGTTGGTATATTTTAGACGAGTTACAAAAATGTTCATCTCTGATTAAATAAATGATATACATTGTCAGAGACACGATGAAATTTTTTTATGAAAACAAATGAATTTCCAGCAATTTTTTCTTTCCATCGTATCAAAATTTTAATAAACACATATAGTACTTAACAAGGCCTGACTATATACTGTCCATCAATGTCACATGTGAAATGCTATACCAAATGTTTTAATTTTATCCATTTAGAGAATAAAACTAATAATATATATATATACTTTATATGAATAGTTGAGTTTTCATACCAATAGTTATAAAAAAATTGAAGAACGATAAATGGTTTTCTTCTCGAGCTTTCTTGTAAGTAAAATGAAGCTTTTCTTGTAAAAATAAATACCTTCGTATCTAAGAATCGCGTTCTGTAGTGTTTACGACCCTTCTATTGGAGCTTTTGTTCTTGCTGAAAGGGGATGATAATGGTTCTATTTGTCTTTGATGTGCTTGTCAATGGTGTTGTAATCGAAGAAACTTAAAACTTGTTTGGGCTTCCCCGGACAAATGGTTTATTGTGACTCTACTGTGCTTCGTACAAATTTAACAATAGACACTGGAGATCGATTGTTTTCTCTGAGAAATGTTTTCTTACTGATGAGAGCCAAAAAATAATTTCGGTTCCAAGCAAAATAAATTTACGTAGTAGCATTTTATGAACGTTATGGCCGAGAAATAATGTTAAAAATCTTTACGTGTTGAAATTCTCACCTAAAATTAACTGCCTTCTCAAAAATACAGAAAATTTGATAATTGTAATTATAATGGTGCTATATTTATTATGAAAAGAGGAGAAAAGCTTTGCAATTATCTTTTAAGTAAAGGACAAATAATTATTTTGTTTTGAACCACATAATAAAAGTATCTTCTTAGCAAAAGTTGGATATTATTTTCAAAAATGAATTTGGATTTTTATGCTTAATTTTTCACTTTATTGGTAAGGTATACAATTTGTCAACATAAAATTCATTCAGTATTCTTTTTTTAGAAGACGATTCTACTTTTTCAAATTTAATTTAAATATTTAAATAGTGAAAGAAAATATAGAGTCAAAGATTTCCATTTTCATTTTTTGAGTAGTTTTTTTTTAATCAATAAAAGGAAACCAAAGCCCAATATCAATTTAAATATTTTTCTTTGTATTGTGTTTTTCAATGAGAATAAAATTGAAAGCAAGATATAAGAGACGCCTCAGTGAGGAGCGAAATTCAAAACGGAATAATGAGTGAAATTCTAGCAATCAAATTTATTATTTTTCTTGGAAGGAGACAATTTTAATTTGACGCTCGGCAAGTCTTTGGTTTTATGCTATTAGAAATTGCTAATGCTTCAAATAATCTAAAAGATATTTGTTTGTATGCATCTATACATTGTATCAGCAATTCAACACTAACATTTATTGTACAATATTTAATTGCTTGTGACTTTAACATCAATGTATGATGACATAAGTGGTATGTTGTAAGAAATAAATATTCAAAAAAAAGTCACCCAGCATTCGGATCAAATTTTCCGAATAAATTCTCATAAAACTAGTTAAATTTCAGTCAGACCCTTATTTTTTTTCGAAAGAGAAGAGATGTAAGATGGGTGGGATAGTAAATGACTAGTTTATCTAGCTAATCACCAGGACGTTTTTTTAATGGTTATATAGAAGGAAGTTTAAGACATCACATATATTCAAGAATTCGGTCACAAATCCTTTGGACCATTAGAAATCAATTTAGTGAGTTGTCCGTGCTGAAATTTAAAGATATGTGTTATGTATCCCTCGTACAAATTTATAGTTACTAGCGGGAGATCTGTTTAAGTGCTCGATTTCTATACTCGTCTCTTCGCGCCCATATATAATATAATTTAAAAAATAATATATAGCAATGAAGACAGTTGATAATGCTTGCGATAAACAAAATTGTTTCTGATCATAAATTATAGACATCGTACGAAAGTGTTAAAATATAAAATAAAAAAAATGATATTTATTATTTGAAAAAATAAATTCTACTTAAACAAGAGTAGAGACCACTTACTGTGGAGAGTGGAAAATGGACATTTAATTTTCAATGTAAAGATACATGTAGGACATTTTGTTTTAGTAAATAAAATAAAAAGTTCGTCAGTTATATGTATGTATGTATGTATATAGCATGCGTTGTGTAGTGCTTCGATTGTTAACAAATAACATTCCAACATATACGTTGTTAGGAATTAAATTTACTTTTGTATATTATAGATATAATTTATGTTTAAAAAAATATTTAATGATCCTTCATTATGTTTACTTCTATAGAAATAATTGGTGACCAAATCTGTATAACAAAACAAGTTCATTTTGTTATTCAATCAAACAAATATTTTTTCGGAAAAGCATGACGGAGCAGCTATTATGAAATTCGGATCGATAAAACCCTGACATAATCAAAGACTTTATCTGCAATCACGGAAGAAAGTAGAGATTAACTTTCATCTTTGCCGCTTGGGCGACAAGGGTAGACAGGTAAATTTCCCCTAAATAAATTAACAGCTGCGCCGTTCTCTTAGTTTCATGCTCTTCTAAAAATTAACCGAAAAAACACTCTGTTGAATATCCTCGGTCTTCCTTCATTTGTATTCATTACGTTCATCTGAGCCTCTGACAAGATGGGAATAAACAAACGCGTGAGTAAGAAATGATGAAGGTTTTTTCGCTTCTCAAGAAGCGTATTCACTGTAATTGTTTTCTTGATGAGCATTATGCTGCGAAACATGATATTTTTACAAATCAAGTCGTTTATTGGAACTTTTTGTTTGAAAATTATGCGGAGTATAGAAGGTTTCACCTGAAAATCCGCTGAAGAAATCGGAGGAACTTTTCGAGTTTCATTCGCTTGACTGGACACCCAAACATTTGGTTTTTATATAATTTATGATATCAACTGAAGGTGCTTGATAGAATTGCAATATCAAATTTTAATTTTTACAAATTTGTACGATTCCACATTTTTTTGTCACTAACGACCCGGGTTTCGGTATTTTCAGGCATTCTATCATTCAGATTCATAGAAGCTTCTAAATGCTTATTTTACATCAGTACTGTTGCATAGAATGCCTGAAGATACCAAAAGGCGAAACCAGGGTCGTTAGTGACAAAACACGTAGAATCCTACAAAGTTATAACAATTAAAATTTGGTTTTTATATATTTTTGTCTTAACTTAATCCCGTTGAAAATTGACATGTAGAACGATTCAGAAATTTTTAACGTATGACAGCATATAGCAAAATCTATATAGTTTTTTAAACACATTTAAAGTTGTTGATATTATTCTTTTTTTTGTATTAATCTGAAAAGAATAGTTTTTTGAATGAATATTTTTTTTGATGTTTTTCCTATTTGATTTAATAAATTTTTTGTGTGGCCCAGTTAACGATCACTACGATGTTCCCAATAAACGCCCTTCACTCCGCAACGAAAGCTCTTTGCGTTAAAACGTACACAACTTTTTCATTTCTTAATTGTAAGTTATATTTATTTATACACATAAAATTGAATGTGATTTAACATGAATGTACACTTGCGTGTTATTAAAATGATGATATAAAATGACAATTCTATAAATGCTTCAAAACTAGTTCCAAAATGAAAAAATATTACAGAATGATTTCTTTCAATGCATTATGATGTTTTTGCAATATTTTTAAAATTCGAAAAACAACAAAAATTTTCATTGAAATCTTAAAACTTTTATTAATTAGTGATAGTTAGGTTGACGGTACAATAATTATACCCAACTTGAAGTCAAACCATGAAGACAAAATTTATAAAATTGGTTGGTATTTGTATCAAATATCAGTTAAACATAGCCACCATGTACCCCACGTCTGGAAAAATGCCTCTGAAAACATTTAAGAAAAGTTTGGTTGAAAGTAATTTATGTCTTCAAAGAACACATAGAATATGAATCAGGATATTACGTAATTGACTGAATGGGAAATGAGATTGAATCCATTGAAATACGACATGTGAGGCTTCATTAGTCAGCGGAATTTATTTTCAATTCGATGTTCATCACAATAAATACAACATAGAACTTTATGTATACATTTTCATAATATGACCATTATCACGACTCATTTATTTTTCCGACATATGTCTCTTTTTTGAATTCGTAATTTTTACAGTAATGTAAATAGCTAAACGAATTTGGTAGTATATACACACAATCCTTTTTTTGCGCGATACATTGGTTCCAGAAAATGGCGCGTTTATATTTTTTTGTTATTTAATTCTTATTGAATCGTTTCAGATTTGAGTGTTGGTTCGTCTGCCTCCTAGTCACTACTATTATCCGACTCATTAATCACCGTAGCAATTCTAATCAAGTTCATCAAGCATTTTTAAAAAATGACTGAGCTTAATCAAAATCCATACGGGAAGGATAATTTTATTAATTGAATTAGGACTAATTTACTTTATTTGCATCAATGTTGTATGATTTTCTGTAAACTGTTTCCTAGTTCTTGAACCCATGGTTTTGTACACCTGCTACCTTTAACTCAAATTATTTTTTTGTTTTGTATAAATTGACTTGTTTGTAAATTGTATTCCATCAGTTGATAATGCTCGCGATGAGCGAAACCGGTCCTGATCAAAAAATATATTGTGGAAATAAGTGCTAAAAAATGTGTTTTTATTATTTAAAATATCATGCCTTTCCATCAAGAATGACAGTTAACACCTTAAAAGTTCTTTTTGATTCTTAAATTTTTTGGACCATAATATGGTGAGTAGGGTAAAGGCATAATGCTAATTATTTAAAATTGACTTTTTTAAAGTGATAGGAGCCTTCCTTTCCTATTATTTATTTAAAATTATAAGTTAGTTAATATTCATTGAACACATTAGCATTAAAAAAATCAATAAATTTATTCCAGCTAAAAGGTATGTATTATATATACTAAAGTCATCCTTTTATTGAGCCTTACGAGAAGTGAAATTATCTTTTTTTTAAAAACGTTATAATATAGGTTAGCTTAAATATGTATTATACGAATTATAACTATTATCAGCTAACGATACGAATAAAAAAAAATGAACTCAATATTTTGTAAGCTTTTAACGAAAGATAAAACAATAGCGACATAATCACAGAATGAGGAAAGAACACGATTGATCACACAATTAAATACTTCAGATAAAAAATATACACTTGACGTCATTGTTCTAGCCAATGTCACAAAAAATATAAATTATGAGGATAAAAAATTACTCTCGCCATTTTTGTATTTTTGACGTCATTGCTTGTCTGTTAAATGACAATTTACCATTGACGGACCGCTATAACAGCGCGCCCGGAAATGCGGCGGATGATGAAACTAAGTTTGAAACTCCTGGATAAAACGAATAAATAGACCGCGAAAATGACAATTAAGACACCACGGTATTTATTAACATTGAAACTTATTGTAGATAAATATTTTTATGTAAAATGTGTTAATGGAATAGTAGGGAATTGAAAATATTCGAACTCTAGCAACTTTTGTGTCAGACCGGAAATCCACACAGCGCTACGTTTCGACGCGCATAAGTAACGTGGTCGATCTGTATGTTCATAATAGTGAATAAAAACTAGGTTTGACAAAATGGCGTTAAATATTTTACAAAATTAACGACATCTGATATGAATGTGTAATATATTTGAACACGGTGAAAAAATAGCAATGACTATTTTTTCACCGTGTTATAATGGAGTTCTACCAAGTGAATGCCAATTTAATCAATATGTTTGATCTTGGCATTGTGACTAGTGTAAATTTATTGGGATTAAATTTGTCAATTGGCAGGCAACACACCAGTAATTAGCAAGTTGTTTCTTGACAACATATTATTTACAGTATAATTAACGGTATCTTTGCTGTGAGTGAGGGTCGCTCAGTTTTAATCAGCCGTGAAACAATTCTACTGGGCTAGGTTTCAGCGCAGGTTATTCCAAAATCTAATTAATCTCCTCTCTACCTAGCTGCTAGACATAATTAATGGAAAAGGAATAAAGGTGAGAAATCTCGCTGTCAAAAAAAACAGCTATAAAGCTAATGACGTCACTTTTAGCAGCTGTGTAAAATTATACTTGTAATTAACCATAGAAAAAAAACACTAATAAAACCTGCAAGCTTTCTTATTATTTGCTTTCATTACCCAAAGCTCACAGACAGTCGACATTGAATCACAGTAACAAGCATTTAAATCTCCATTTTTTCAATCTTTGTAAATTTATAAATATATAATGATTTGTATGAATTTAACAGTTTAACGCAGCAACATATTTTTAGAATCCTTCTAATATTAAACTTCATTAGATGGATTTACAAATTGATTAAAATCCATAAATCGTTTACAGGTGAAAATTACAACGCTGACGTGGAAATACGGCGAAGGGTATAATGATTATTTAAAAATCCGATATGTTGTTATAAAACATGATAATCTACATAAATGTTTAATAATTATTTGTTAATTTTAACGGTTAGACAAAATTTTTGGTTATTAACTGTCATTTTTTGTGGAAAGGTATTATCAATCAATAAATAAAATAAGCAGATGTTTTCTACGAAGTTCTAAATTTTATTGTATAACGATCGTAAATCGTTTTATTCAAAGTATGATCAACTTTCAAGCATTCAAGCATGATTATCTCATAAAAAGTAGTAACAAGTTTATTTATGTACAATACAAAATCTGGTATCAAAAAGAAAACATCTAAGAACTTTGATGTGAATATAACCGATGATTTCAATTCTCAGTTTTTGGGTCAAACAATCAATCAAAATAGAGTTTCACGATAGTTTTTGTCATTTCTGATAATTCTAATAAATAGGAAACTTGGTCGTTTTTCGGATCACAAAAAATTAATGAAAATTGGTCGCGTGATATTTTTTTGATAATGTGGATATTGTAGTGTCAGTTTTTGGACACTTTTCTGCTTTAGATAATTTAGTCTAAAGGGAACGAAGGAATTGCTATTTGTACATTTTTAAACGGAAAGTAAAAATTTCAGAGGCAAAATTGAGTGCTTCTCCTTAGATAGGGGAAGGTAGAGTAGGGTAGGTAAGTGGTTGAATTATGTTTGCTTGGAGGATCATACACTCTTTGCAAGACTTTCCTCTTAAAATTTAAAAAAGCTTGAGTCCCCATTTTTTTGCACGCTTGTTATTATTTTAATACTATATTAAAACGTTTCAATTCAAAACAGAGCTCAGTACAACTTTCAGTGAGTCGGGGCTGATAGACGCTTAAAAAATGCGTAGAATGTTTCAATTGCCAAAAATATTCGGGCTTCAAAGTGCGTTAAATAAAATTATTTTTGTCGATTGAACTTAAATTGGCCTGAGCTATATGCATGCTCTAACTAATATATCATTATTTTGTCATTCATTTTTAACCAGTTCTACATTCATATGGAACACTGTAACAATGTGTATCGTAGAAACTTACGACATAGGAACCTAAATTAGTTTTAAAGCATTTTAAATACAGTTTAATGAGTAGTTCATCAGTTACTAAACTCCTCTCTTTTTAACGTACAAAAACTAAGCAAATTAACATCTCTTACCCAATTCACTCTTCTCCCAATTTATAATGCGAGACATAAAACGCAGTTTTCTAGATACAATAAATTTACATTCATGATAATTTTGCATTGCTAAGACGATATTTCTAGTAGTCTTTAAGTCTCAAAGCCATCTTCATAGTACATTAATTTAAAATGTATTTTTTAATAATTTTTAATATAATGGACTTGATATATTATTATTTCACATGTAATAATTTAGTTGTGTTTTAAAAATATTTTTTCTTTCAATTTAAATCTTATTTTTCTTCATAAAGTTTAAAGTCTTAAAATGAAGCATAAAACGCCTTTTAACACAAGTATTCGGGCTTTGAATGCGCATTAAATAATATACCGGCTAAAAAAATTAATTGTATTTTTTTCCTAACTAACCTAATATTGCAAAATTTTTTAACTTAATTAAAAAAAATAACACAAGGTATTGATTGAATTGGCATTCACTTGGCAGAACTCCATTATAACACGGTGAAAAAATAGCAATGTATTTTAGTTCAACAAAATTAATTTTGTAGAACTAAAATACATTGCATATTTTTTCACCGTGTAACACAAGGTATAATCACCGCTTAAACTAAAGTGTAGTAATAAAGGCGCGCTGTTTTATTGTTACTTATAAAATGGTTAGGGAATAAATTAAATCTCATAATGTGTTTATGAAAAACATAGTAAATTACGTACACAAAAAGCGATGATATTATGTATTTATGAAAACAATCATGTTTTCAGGTTGTACTCGTGCGGTACCGTAAATTATTCGCGCCTAACGCGTTAAAAATGCGCCATAAAATATATTTAAATGCGAAAATAATTTAGAATAAATTTGGGAAAAGATTTGCGAAACAGCAATTCGTTATTCAACTTTTGTGTCGTGTTGCGCGAAATTCACGCCACACAAAAAGAGACAAATAAACTCTTGTTCCGCTTTTCACTATTTGCTGAGGCAATCTGTTGGGTTTCAAGTAGCTTTTGTTTAAAAGGAGTCCAAAAACTTTCTTTTGTAATTGGATTTTTTAAAAATTTTAACACTGTTTTTTATGATACTTCGCGCTCTAGTGATGATCACTGGTTAATTACATATGTTTTTTTAATTAGGATACACACTGCATGGTTCATATTAAATACATTGGTTGAATAATTGAAGATGGAAGCTTATTTAATTTTGTAAAGATATTAAATCAAAATGGATGTTAAACTCAAAAGGAAACATACTTAACTACATTAAAATACAAACATGACCCTAAAGTACAAGTTGTTTGGCAAATAAAAAGGCATTTAACTAATATTTTATAAGATTTGAATTGTTACAACTTTGTACGATTCCACATGTTTTGTCGATAACGACAGAACTGACAATAGTTCTGTTGCATTCGTATGATAGAATGCCTGAAGATGCCGAAAAGCGAAACCCTGGTCGTTAGTGACAAAACATGTGGAATCGTACAAAGTTTTAACTATTCAAATTTGACATTGAAATTCCATCAAGCACCTTCAGTCGATATCATAAAAAAAATATAATTGTAAGGAGTTTTTTGATTAACAAATTTTTGATTAAATTTATTTTGAATTTTAAATATTAAAATTAACGAAATTTTAAAATCTGTTATTATTTATAACATCTCGAGCATGTAGATAAATAATATTTTAAAAATTAGTTTCAGTTTTGGTCATAAATGAACTTTTTCTTTTATTGCAGCAATACGCCGTACAACGATTTTTTGGCATAACAAAGTTATATTTTCAAAGATTCAAAAACAAAATCGTAATGTATAAATAAATTTTCACGTATTTTTATATAATAAATTAAATCCATGGAATGGCATAGATAGTTGTTTGTTTGATATTTCGAGTGCAATTTTTTATATGAATATAAAAATGGTTAGAATTTAACGATATTGGTGTATGTGGGCTAAATATTAAATATTAATACAATAATTTCAAGCTACCCGTTCGAACACTTATGAATGGTTGGTATTCTATACATTAGTAGGATAGTATGCCAAAAGACAATGTTGTACGTAAAAACAGTTATTTATTTTTTGAAGGATTTTTTTAGATAATATTTTAAAACTTTTTTTATTTAGGTTGATAGTATAATAAATATAGACATGGTGAAAAAATAGCAATGTATTTTAGTTGTACAAAATTATTTTTAACAAATATAGTTGATAGCTATTTCGGCTCACGCCATCGTCAGAACTATCTAGAACTAGAGATAGTTCTGACGATGGCGTGAGCCGACATAGCTATCAACTATATTTGTTAAAAATAATTTTGTAGAACTAAAATACATTGCTATTTTTTCACCGTGTTATAATGGAGTTCTACCAAGTGAATGCCAATTCAATCAATAAATATAGACATCCCATAGAATATTCTGTGTTTTTTGCGACCCTTTCTTTGGAAAATCTAAACAAAACCAAATGAGGCTTGCTGAGAACGCAAACAAATTACAATGAATACCTCACAAATAATAAAGCCGTTTATCTTTGGCAAGTCTCTCTCAACTTTTTCCGATTTACTTCCTGTTAATATTATCGCTTTCCGGAATCGGAAAACTTTTCTTTTACACAAGACTCTTTCTGTTTATTTAAAACGGTTAAGTGATTGTGCTTAAAACTCTATTCATTGGATAAGTTATATGTTGGACATTTTTCTAAACGCTATTTGGCCGAGTTTTGATTGTTTGAAAACAGTTAGGAAGAAGTGATTATTAACATTAT
Source organism: Himalopsyche japonica (assembly GCA_028555115.1). Lineage (NCBI taxonomy): Eukaryota > Metazoa > Arthropoda > Insecta > Trichoptera > Rhyacophilidae > Himalopsyche > Himalopsyche japonica. Next base: position 317,021 of record JAHFWJ010000813.1, read on the forward strand.
AATATATTACATGGATTGAGGGCGCTTATGAAACTTCAATATTAAATTTAAACTGTTGAAACTTTTAAAATTTTCACATTTTTTGTTACTCATGACCATGGTTTTGTCTGTCGGCATCTTCATGCATTCTATTTCACGAATGCAATAGAACTGACTCACAATCGATAGTTAGCAAGTGAGCATTGGTTATTTACAAAAAGAGTTTATTAAAAAGGAAAAACGCTGACTCTAAAGCTAGGATCTAAATTTATATGGGAAATAACTTTCATGGTTAAAATTTAAAATTTAAAATAACTTTGATTATTCCACGTATTGTGCTACTAACTGTGACACGTGTTTATTTTTTAGTTTATTTTTTTTATGATATCGACTGAAGGTGCTTGGTGGAATTTCAATATCAAATTTGAATTGCTACAACTTTGTACGATTCCACATGTCTTGTCACTAACGACCCGGGTTTCATCTTGCGGCATCTTCAGGCATCCTATCACACGGATGCAACAGAACTGCTCAGTTCAGATGCAGTTTTGTTGCATCCGTGTGATAGAATGTCTGAAGATGCCGAAAGGCGAAGCCCGGGTCGTTAGTTACAAAACATGTGGAATCGTACAAAGTTGTAACAATTCAAATTTAAAACTGATATATTGAAGAAATATAAATGCGAATAATTTTAACACGTTAAAACAAAAGAGAACAAGCATTGTGTAAGTTTTATCCACCGCTATATATAGATACGAAAATGTCCATTTAAATATAGCTATGATGAAGGCGTAAGTCTATAAAGCTATCTACAATATATTTTTTTACTGTGTAATAATGAAGTTCTACCAAGTTAATGCCAATTCAATCAATGAAAATAAGAAAATGATTTTGTTTATATAAAAGTTAACAAGCTGTGTTTAAAGTCTCATGGTAATAAATAACTTCTGCTTGAAGCGAAGAGTTCTGCTAAATTAAATATTAATCATGTCAGAAAAATAGATGAAGATTGAAAATATTTTATAGATACTATTTATTATTTTCATTATTTGACTTTAAAGCTGCGAAAAGTTAAAAAAGGCGTAAAGCTCTAAAAGCACTATAAAAGTAAATAGTGATAATGACTCGACAGCAAACCTTTAAATAAAAAAAGACTTCTTTGTTGACAAAGCCTTTTTACTATTTATAGTGGAAATTATTCAGGCCGAGTAGAATTGATTTTACACCCGTGTTTGTTATTTGGTTGGTTAGATGAAAAAAGGAAACGTTTTATGTGACAACTTTCTGTTTTCTCCGTTTGTGTCAATAAGCAACATAAAAATATCACACGGGTTTTTTTCACTCGGAATTTGTCCGTCACTCGTATGCTTTTGTTACTTTACCAGTAACATGATTCTTTTACAAAATAAATTCCTTAAAATAAATATGACAATGGTAGAAAGTTTATAAGTTCATTTATTAAACAAAATTGAAATGAAAAATGGAGGTTAACTAATAATAATCTCAAGCTCATATATTCTACATGTTGTATTTCGTTTTAGATAATTGTTAAAATATACGGTGGGGCTATTTTAATTGTCATATTGTTTTTCATAAATTATTTCTTTCATAAAATTATACATATTATATTGAATTGAAAAAGATTTGCCTCAATCAACTACTATTTAAAAAATATTAAATTTTAAGAGTTGAACATTTCAAGTTGTTTTTTTTTTCTCTCTCTCGAGTGAAAATTTGAAAACCGTCATTTTGTACAGTAACATGCTCACTTGAATTACTTAGGAGTTTTTTCCCTCGTGACTCGGGAAATAGAAAATTTACTTTTGGCATTTCTTTGGCTTATTTGAATATTTCGTCTTTTTTCGAAGTTTCGTTTTAAGAATATTCTAAAAATATCCCGCCATTTTATTTAATTCGTCAGTCAGCTTTGTATTGAGTATGTAACGTATTTTTTACACTTATTTACAAATAAAATTGAAATGTTCTTCTCACAGATTACTTAAATTGTAAACAGAAATTTAAATAACATAATATATAGTTGAGAGTACAACGATTTTCACAATATTTTTCTGTCGTATTAAAAGAAAAATAAAAAAAATATTTTCATTTACGTAGTTTTAAATCAAATGCAATCTGCATTCTATTTAACATATACTTATTTTACGCTGGAAATCACGTTTTTTTATATTTATTTTTATATTTGCCATTAAAAATATTTTGTGAATTTTTGGAGATTTCATAAGTATTTTTGATACTGACGTTATAAGAATATGTTATGAAAAAATTCATTAATCATCTTCCTTCTTTTTTTACTAGCTTATAAAGTCTTACGTATTCCATAGTTTCTCAAACTTTGTACATCCGTAGACCAGCAAAAAATCCAAAAATGTTTTGAAGACCATCTTTGGAAAAAAATATAAATATTAATGTAAATGTAAATGATTTTTTTTTTAATTAAAATACGTAATTTTGCAACTCCGTATGCAAATGCAAATAATATTTCTATGTATTGAAACAAACATATAATGCAAAAAAAATATAATTTAAAAATCCATAAAATTCGATTGTTTCGGCTCACCCAAAAAACTCCGCGAACCACCGGTTAAGAAACCATGAACTACACCATAATTGTACAAAGCTTTTGATTTGATATAAACCACATCTAATTTAAATGTGTGAAGTCTATTTTTATTATTAATATTTTGTAATTTTTTTTCGGATCAAGCTCTTATTAATTTGAAAAAAGCATTTATGTCATGCATAAAAACGCGTGAATTATTTATATTTAAGAATTGAATTTAAATATAATGAAACAAGATTTCTCGTACAGCAAAAGATAATTAGTTATCTAAAATGAATTTATCAATGTCAATCAAAGCAACAAAGGAAATTTAACATAAGGAACTTACTCAATCGCAGTGTTGCCAACTGGTGCCTCCATTGCAATGAAGGTACATCGTTCAAACTGCACCGTACCCACTTTGACTGCACTTCGTCTGGATTACCCGATCAGCTGTTTAAGCTTAAAGCATCTCCGTCAATGTCACTTCATTTATGTTTATTCTACAAAATATATTTGCAAAAGCCATTTCTCTTTGGAAAAATTATTGGAAATTTAATGGAAATTGTATAGGAAATTGAGCGAACGGTTATATTTTTAAAAGCTTTGATAAATTCCCTTTGAATAAAATGGTCGACATAGTTCTTTAGGAACACGTAAATTTTTAAAAATAAATCACTATCCATTTAAAAAAAATTCAATCAAAATTTTTTTTTGCATTTCTTCTTGTCAATGTTGCAAGGCGAATGTACTTTAATTAAAATCGTGTCCGAAGTTGCTTCCATTTATGTTAAATTATTTCACGAAGATTTGCTAAGTCGTGTAATACTTTGATGTAAAGAAATTAAATTCAACGAATTCTTTACATACTTTTAAAAATTTTCATGTTTGCTATAGCTTAATATGTTAGTTTTTATAAAAGCTACTTAATAAAATATTATATAAAGCCGCTTCAATATGATTTGTAGTGGCGGATAATTTTTCAAAAAAAATAAAATCTATTTATTTGGCACCAATTTTATTGATAAAAAAATATCATAATTATAATTTTTTCAAAATTTTCTTTTAGCAGAAGTAGAGCTTAATCCCATAGAATTACGGCGAGATAAAATATTTGAAATTAATAACGTTATAAATAAGGCTATTTTAGTACACATTACGTTTGTTTTTTACGCTCTGTGCTGGTAATCTTAGGCTTAGTTTACGTAAATAAAAATCTGAAAAATCAAACGTAACACGTTGTTATACATAAATAATTTGATTAAATCATAGTTGATATTGAAAAGAAAATAAAAGCCTTCCAACGTTTCAAAAATAATTTCGGGTATTTGAATTATGAAACGTTTTACAAAAAATATTGCTAGGTGGTCACGATAACGGCACCATTTGGTTATATGCCTAGTAACAACGTTTTATTAAACACCCCATAATTATAAAGCAAATAATAGCACAATGGGCTATTGTCACCTTGGACGTATTATTTGTAAAGCTAAACGCCTGCTTTCCAAATACGCCAATAACGTTGGAAAAGGTCATTGCTTTTCGTTTGAAATGTGGTGTCATGGAAAAATATTGTTTGCCATGTATTTTTGACGTCAATCAAAGAGAAGGAAATTTAATATTGATGCCGTAATTGTTGCTCCATAATAATCGTTGCTGTGAAACAAATATCATTCCATTAATAATTATAGAGAATGTTACGTTTGGTTCTTTATCGTTATCAAACTTCTTCAAATTTAACGTATGCTTTTATACATTTAGTAATTTGCTGTTAACAGTTTTCAAACATAATTTTTATACTGAAAATGGATTTTTATCAATATGTAATGCCGCGCCAATTAGATAAATTATAAAATCGATTTTTTTGTTTGTGTTTGATGAACGGATTAGAAATTTTTCTACTGCTCCTTTTATAGTAAATATACTTATAATTCAACATTTTTCGTTAATATTTATTTTGAATATTACATAAATTCTTTGCTATTGATGGAAACACTTATTTTATATTCACTGCATCTTTAAAAATATTGGAAAATAAGGTTCAATATAAAAATGAGTTATGCCATATTAAGTTTACATGGCATACAGTTCAGTTAATGGATTACAAGATAATTTAAGTATTTTTGTCATGCTTTTTTTTAATACAACTAAAAAAATGCATTTATTAAGAGTTTTTATTCACTTGAATATATGTGCATTACTTAAAACTAGCCAACGACCATACCACGTTGTAAACACCGGCTCTCGTGCGATCACCGAAGTTAAGCAACATTGGGCGCGGATAGTGCTTGGATGGGTGACCGCTCGGGAACACAGAGTGCCGTGTTCTCTTGGCTATGGGAAGGAAAACCCAGACAGAAAACCGAACACCAACCCGCCTGGGCAGCGTGGTGTTGCTATGTCCAAACCCCCCCTGAAAAAAAAAAGAAAAAAAAAGCAGGGGAGGCCTTCATCCATCAGTGGATCTACCCCGGCTGATGATGATGATGATGATGATGACTTAAAACTAGCCAAAATAGTAATAAAATACTGGTTGCACGATGATTTCCTGTTACTATTAATATATTTTTGATGTCGACAGTTCACATTGAAATAATAACTGTTTCATTTTGGCTACTTTTTTAAATTGTTGTCGAATGACTACGTTCGGATTAATTTACGAGATAGAGTATCATTTTGTTTGCCCGTAGCAGTCAACCTTCTGAGTAATATTGTGTATCTATAATATGATACCATTATAAAAAAAATATCAATTTAAACGTGTTAGTAATCGATTTTTGCTAGAAAGAAATAATAATTGAAAAGATTTATTTTGTATGACATTAATATTTTCTATAAATATAACAAAGCTGATTTTGTTTATCGCGAGCATTATCTTGTTATATTAGAACATTTTTCAATCAATTAATAGATTTGAATTCGAATATACAGTGATTAGTCAGTATTTTCTCTCCTAGCTCTATCATTTATACTCATAAATAATTGAAACAAAAGTAGGTTAAGCAATTGAATAAAAAAAAAACAAATTTAAATGTTAAATTCTATCCTAAAAAGCATTCTATCACACAGATGCAACAGAATTTAGAAAGAGACACTGACAAAACATGTGCAATCGTACAAAGTTGTAACAATTAAAATTTGATATTGAAATTCCATCAAGCTCTTTTAATAAATATCATATATATTACAACGATAACAATTGCTATTTAACGTTCAGTGAAAAAGTATTCTTGGAGACATTTGAGCAAAAAGTTTTGTTTGAAATAAGCGCGAAATATGTGAAAAAGATTTAATGAATATATTAACAATAATTTTAACGATTGAATAAACATATGGAATCGTTAAAAGTTTCAACAATTCAAATTTGATTTTGAAATTCCATCAAGCACCTTCAGTCAATATCATAAAAAAAATCGTTGATAAATGTCTATTCAGTCATATACCTCCAGTAAGGACCATATATTACAAATGATATTTTTGGGAAGAAATCATATTGTTGCGAAAAAAACATCACCGGGAAAATATAAGAAATAACATGCGTGATTTTCGAAAGATAAAACCAGATTTGTTTTTTTTAATATTTATTTGACGGTCTATTGAACATACTGTGAGTGTTTTGCATATACTGTAACATTTCCCCTGTAATTGTAATGAATCAGACAGTTGCATCAAAGAAAATAAATTTAATAGTTTATATTACGAAAGTTTATAGTTAAAGCGTATACATGTTTCAGACTCTAAGAAACTGTCGAAAAGGAAAAATTGTGGGAGTAATTAAACAGCGAGAAAGCTTTTGCACTATTAACCGTGAACTGTAGCTGCGGGTACTGTGCGTATAATAAATGGCCCCGGAAAAAGTCTAACGTCATCAGAGGATATTAACGGCTGTGCGGCAACTTTTTCCTCACGCAGAGCTCTTGTTTGTCGACAAGCAGTGTTTTTCACTCTGACCTAGGGTCGTTCGATAACTACGGCGATATATTTTGTAAAACAGTAAATAAACTTTGAATAAACAATGGTAATGTTTAAGTGTGTCATTATGAATTATTATGAAGGTATAACAGTTTATAATTCGTTTAATGTTTAATTATTTTCACGTGGAAGAATTTAAAGCTCAAAAGTTTAGTCGTAAAATGGTAAATATATCAAGGTATTTTGTTCTACAAGAATTACATAAAACATTTAACAAAAAAAAACTCTATATATTACTTTTATTTAAAAAAGTCATTACGGGTCCAATATATTGTCTAAATGTTTTAAAAAAATGTTTAGCATGTTAAGAAAATTTTCTTTTTTATAACAGAATATTCTTTGCTATATAAAATATTATGAATCTTTAATGAAGTATCGTTTCAAAGGAATTAAAATCTGAAACAAAATTTTGAATAACTGAATATTTAAATACTCTTAGAAAGCCAAAAGAAAATGCCACTCCCTCATGCGATTTTTATTAATTAAAAAAAATCATTACATAAAATCATTCATTATTTTTACTTGTATTACTTTGAGTTTCCGTTGTCTTTTTTTGAGAGAAAATATCAAAAATACAAAAAATTTAGAGTTAAAATATCAAAAAAAGTAAAATGTGGTTGTTGGATGTTTGAGGTTGAACAAAATGCGCGTACTATTTTTGCCTTGCCTCAAAGTAAAACACCTATCTAAACTTAAATGCTTCATGCAGATACATACAAAGCCACCTTCAGGCAACCTATTAACAGGAACTTTGAGCTTTTCTTCCTTGAAGCCTGAAAAGCACTTGTAATTAAATTAAATCGACGTCAAGTTTTAAAAACACTACTTGCTGCTCGCCGCTTTTTCCGTCAAGATGCATCCATTAAAAATACGATCGTAGAGTGGTAAAAACTATGGTTATATCACGATATTTAGTAGATAATTTTTCGTCAAAAATAACAAAAATGTAAAAGGAAAAATGAATTATTGATACATAATACGCTTTATTGAGGCTTGTTAATTACGGAATCATTTTAAGTAATATAATGTTTAAATATGCTAAAAGGCAAAAGGCTTAATGCGGGTCGTCAGTCGCAAGTAAAACGGTGTTTCCATTTTTCATGATTGATTAAAAAGTTTAAAAAAAATATAATATTGGTCGAAATCTTCAATTGTATCTACAGGATAAAAAGTGTCAAAAAATATTTCTTTCAATATTTTGTTTATAAAATTTAAGAAAACTTTATGAGATAAATAGATTTTTTTATTGTTCATTTATTAAAATAAGCTTTGAAATGAACGTCTAAAACGTGTTTATTAAACACAAGCTATTCTTCATTATCAAAGCTAAAAATCTTTATGTTTATCAATAATATATCATGATGGAAAGATATTATATTTAAAAAATTTCTTCTGTATTTTTTAAAAACTCATGCCAATTTTTAAATCAGTGAACTACTTCAATATCGAACAAATGCGTACGTATTCATTACATATTGAATTAAAGCTCGTAACGGTTTGTCTCAAGCGGATACGATTTACAAACTTCTTAATATTATAGTTTCTGTGAAAATGCCAAGATATTTTTTTTTAGTTCCAAATAAATATAAATCATCGTAACATTTCTCAAATTTTGTCGTTCAAAATAATCATGCTGATACTTCAGATAACAATAACTATTGGTGTCAATTTTCGTTAGATTAATGCAGAATCGAATTGCCCTATACAACATTTCTGCTGATGAATGTTTTTATAAAAATAAATTATAGCTCAAACAGAATTGTTGTTTTCATTCTCCGCAATGGATTTTGTTTCGTTTCAATTTTCACGATTGACCTGGTTCAAAATTAATCGAAACCATTGAACTGAAAGACAAATTAGTTTTTTATTTACGGAATATTGAGATACCCATGAAAACTATTTTCGTTTTAATGGATAATTTTCATAGCCAAAAGCGTTCAAATGTGTTTTCCCGGTTTGCGTACGTATATTATTTTGTGTTTCGTTATATACTTTCGCGCTGTGTTAACTTTTTTCAACAAAATTATCGAAAGATTTTATCTGATTAAAATATCATATATTAAACTAAGGACGTAAAAATATTTCTAAAATATAATAATCTAAAATACGAATTCCAAGCAATATAACAATATTTCATTGCGTTTATTTTTTAATAGATATCCGCAGAATATACGTCGTCAACTTTGTTTACTGATTTAAAAATGTATTTATTAAGACATTTACGATTTATATTTTGCTATTACAAGCATACGATATTTAAGCCCGATTTAATTTTACATTCTGATGCTTGATCCTGTTTGTTAAATGCGTACAGTTGCAACACTAAGCTAGATAGTCCATAGAAATTCTTTCTGCATAATGATAGCTCGAAGATTAGTTAAAAACGAAAAATCACGAAGCAACTTCCAAGAGGTTGTTACTAAAGATATCGAAGTGCCGTATTCTAATTTAGTAAAATTAAGACGTGACCAAGTCACACCGTATTTCTTTTACTAATTAAGCGTAGGTAATTAGCCTGTTTTATATCAAATAAACAAAAAGCGTTCATAAATTCGTCTTCAATACAAGTTCCTGATACTTTACAAGAGCCTTAATTTAAATTGTGTTATCTAACAACCGGATAAAACCTGTCGTATTGAAATGTCACTGTTGACTAAAGATAGAACGTACGTGTCAAAAACACGAGAGGTAAGTAGTAGTCACCCTTATTAACTTTTGTGGCTATATTCTCTAAATAAAACGCTGCAAATTTAAACACGATAACATCGATGCCCTCCTTCAAAATACAGTATTCAGAATAATAAGTGATATTGTATATTAAATATGTGTTCAATCATTTTGTTTGACATTGAGCAATTTTTTCTGTGCGGGAGCGTGTCTTTCTTAAGTTAAAATTTTGTATGGTGTACACTTTTCACGTACATACATCAACCCAATTTCTTATCACTACTTTTTTCGTACTTTTGACGGGTATAATGACCGTGGAAAAGGGTCACGTCATGTAGCGACCGCATTGTTACTTTGTAAACTTGTTTCCTTAGAAGTTTTGACACACCTGCTAACTCCGCTCGCAAGCTGTTATGCCGGAATAGAAAAGAAAAATCCCCTATCAAAGTGCCTTACGAACAATCATACAAGTTACCTGTTGTGCTTATTTCATTAATTCCGGAAATCTAATATGATAATTATTAGCTAAGAAAACATCGTGTCCAATGTACAGTATCTTTTTGCAATCTTGGATAACAATACAAATGTTTTGGTTCTGAAATTAAATACAAAAGTGCTTTTAATTTATTCTGATGAAAAAATAACGAAATATTTTTTTATAGCAAAGAAAGTTTAATGTACTAAATTACAAAATGGATTTACTTAACATTTATTTTTTGCAATTTTTTTTATGAAATCGTGACATATTGAAATTATCAATCGTTCAGTTCTATAAACATTTAGTGGCAATTCGTATCATAAAAGCTACTTATTTCAAAAGATAGAAAGCAAAGATATCTTTTCATTTCATTTAAAAAAACATTGTTTCAGATAAATCTTGTATACGGTTCAATTCACACTTTTTTATTATATTTGTTTTGTTATTGACAACGTATGACTTATGTTAATTAAGTGAATTAGCATACACTTGGTAGAACTCCATTATAACACGGTGGAAAAATAACATTGTATTTTATTTTTACAAAATATAAAAAAATAAAAATTCACCGTGTTATGATTTATGTATGATGCATACAATAAGATTTCAATGTACTGAAATTAAATTACACATTTAGGGTGTTAACTGTCACTTTTTGATGGAAAGGCATAATAATTGAAATAATAAAAACACATTTTTTAGTACTTATTTCTACAATATATTTTTTGATCAGGAACGTTTTTGCTCATCGCGAGCATTATCAACTGATAGAAAACCGGTCCTGGTCAAAAACACATTGTGGAAATAAGCACTAAAAATATGTTTTTTGAATTGACTAGTCAGTTTTGTTGCATCCGTGTGATGGAATACCTGAAGATGCCGAAGGGCGACACCCGGGTCGTTTGTGACAAAATATGTGGAATCGTACAAAATTGTAACAATTCAAATTTGATATGGAAATTCCATCAAGCACCTTCAGTCGATATCAGAAAAAAATATGTTTTTATTATTTAAAATTAGTATTAGATTTTCAGGATATTTCTTATTTCAAAAACTGATATGCAATAGTAACGTGAAATAATGTTGTCGTTGTGTAATTTACAGTGTATCAGGCGACGGTACGAATTGCGCCGATATTGTTATTTGGCAACAAATTTTTTATTGCTCTCCCGGTGTCACTTAAACGCAGGGAAATAAACACGTTCAGGTGTTTGAACAGGCCGGTTCCCTGTTTGCCGACCTGGATTTGAATGTCGCGTTTGTTTCGTATGCGGCTAACGTATCTAATAAAAGAGTGACCCCGGACACTGTAAGCCCACTGTCACTGCCCGCTCGCTTTTTATGTGCCGCTGTATTATTTACTTGTGGTCACATTGATGTGTACTTTAGATGTTTAAGAGTTCTGTTTTATTGAGAGATAAGCATACATAAACATCGCTTCCTGGCTTCAAGATTCTCAACTATACGAAACAAAAAACAATTCGAAAACCGTATTTCTTCGATTTTCAGAAGCATGTCTTTCCCAAATATATTTACATGTGCTTGGAAAACGTACTGAAATTGATATTACATTTAAATAATTCCAAAAACATAGGTTTAACAGAAAAAGTAGTGGATATTTCGAAATTCAACACGAAAGAAACTTATGTACGTAGAAAAGTATTGTGAATTCACTGCCATATTTGGATATGCAAAAACATCAAATTTTTTATGTAGAAATAATTTTACCTATGTTACTGCAATTACTATAATTAGTAACCGTAACAATTATTTAAAACTGTATGTGATGTTTCAAAGTTCAACTCAAATAATTTGCAGGGAGTAACGATGAGTGAAATCATTTTTAAACTTCAAATTTGACCATTTATAGGTACAAAAATATGCTGATCTTTCAAACAAAATTTTTGTATCCAAAATTAATTATCATTTAATATAAGAATGACATTTGAATTGTTCAAACTTTGTACAATTTCACATGTTTTGTGACTGATGATCCGAGTTTTGTTTTTCGGTTTTTTCAGGCTCGAATGCAGCAGAAATGAGAATGGCAAAATCTGTGGAACCGTACAAAGTTTCAACAATTCAAATTGGATATTGAAATTCCATCAAGTACCTTCAGTCGATATCATTAATTAACATCAGAATCTTTTGGTTGCAGGACTTTTGGGTTGATGAGATTAGAGATTGGAACGGATGTCATGATTAAAAAAAAATATAATAATTAATACATTAAATGTCCTGTTTACATTTATCAAATAATGTTTCATTTGATTTTTTAAATAAGCTAATATAAGCTAAAAAAAGTAATCTTTTGGTAAGAATCACATTTCTACGAGAATAATTTATAAAGCGTAGTGATAGTTCTTTTAAAAAACGGAAGAAAATTCAAGAAGAGTTTATGTTCTATGCGACATTTTTTTAGGTCATAATGCCGGAAATAAATATTACAAAGATTTCCATGCTTAAATCTTTTATGATATTTGAAGAAAAAATCGGTTTTCTTTAACACTGTGTCACTGATAACGGCAAAAAGATGACTAGAATCAATATCTATTGAGCTTTGTCATAGTTCATATAATATATGAATTAATATTGTATAACGTAAACCTGGCCATAAACAATTGTATTGAGATTTGATTTTCATTTGATATTTTTTTATCATAAAGGCAATCGACTACAATCCATTCTCCAGACATCTGTATCCTATGGTATATTTTTGTGCTGAATCCAGCACATTATAAAGCATTGTCTAATTTTCTTTTCGCTTTTCCCGGGAGATTAAAAATAAAATTCCGTAAAGAAAAAACATTTACAGCCAATGAATGCATCGAAATAAATATCTTCCAAAATGAAATTAAAATCGATACACTTTTGTGCCGCATTCGGAATCGACCATAAAAACTTTGAAAAGCAACACTGCGATATAAAACTTTACAAAAGTTCGTTCACAGATGTAAATGTCGTGATACGTGCCACATCTACCTCGTCAACATTCGTTCGCTGGGTATCGACATACATACCAACCTCGAAATAAAACGATCACAGAAGAAATGTGCAGGTTGTGCGGTGTGACGGGATGCGGTGTTTTGAATCAAAGTGGACACACCTGTGTATGACAAAGGGTGTTGCGAGGATTTGTAGAGTGTAATATAGAGATGTGGGGTTGGTCTATGGACGAATGTTTAATTTAAGCAGAAGTTTGTGAAACTTTTTCCATTGTGAATGTCAAATATTCGTAATATACCGTGAAAATAAAAATGGAAAACGCCCTTTTTTCTATGACGTTATTATAATATAGAAACTTTTGATACACACAATGAAAATTCTAAGATTTGATTTCACGCTTTGTAGTTTCAGTCGTATGAGAGGTAACTGGTTGCAAGAAATTTGTAGCATTTTCGACCCTCTTGCTTGACTTAATAGTACGAATTTAGAATAGTTCCATTTCGTTTCAAACTATTTATTATTGATACGCATATTTTGCTAAATTGATGCATTCCACAGATAGTATATAAAAGATTTCTTACTAGAAAGTCATCAGTAACAAGTTACATGCTATATCCATTCCAAATACGTTACTACCAGTACTGTTTTTTACTTAACTGCTAACCTTTCTTTTATTCAACGAAAAAAGAAATAGAGTTAGTTTAGAACTATAAGTTTATTTGTCATACTTGTAACTCCTTTGTTTTGAAAGCCAGATCGGTGGTAGAGAATTTTTTTGTTGTCAGAAACGTTCAAAAGTATTCCAACAGAAATCAATACATCATTGAAAAAAGCTCTTCGATGTGGTCTGTAAAGGAAAACCAGTCTATCATAACCCTGACACAGTTGTAAAATAAAATATTTTTTTAATATACTGCGAATAAAATTAAGGGCAATCTCCGCAGTTAAATGATAACACTCTATAATTTTTTCTTTTAAGTTAAAAGTTGAAGAATTTTAAAAGCCCAAATCAAAATATTATTATTTCATTTATTTTCCTAAGACATGGATATCGGTGATCTATTTATTTTTCAATCTCCGTCGTTTTCATTACTGAAAAGAAATAGCGATAAGCTATGGACTAAATATGATATTTAACTTTTTTAAATACTAAAAACACATTTTATAGCACTTATTTCCACTTTATATTTTTGATCAGAACCGGTGTCACTCATCGCGAGCATTATCAGTTACTGATAATGCTCGCAATGAGCGAAACCGGTCCTGATCAAAAAAATATGTTGTGGAAACAAGTACAAGAAATTGTATTTTTACTATTTAAAATATCATGCCTTTCCACCAAGAAGTGACAGTTAACACCTTAAAAGTGATAATTTTTCACGACTGTAATTTTTTTATTACGACATTACAATTTACTAGTCTCATAAAAGTGACAAAATAATACTTATGATGCAACAGAACTAACGTCATGTCAGAATGTCTGATGATGCCGAAAGACCAAGCCCGGGTCGTTGGTGACAATACATGTGGAATCGTACAAGTTGTAACAATTCATATTTAATATTTTAAATTCCATCAAGCACCTTCGGCCAATATCATAAATTGTATAAAAATGTTTGAAATTGATCATAATACAATATTTTTTAAATTATTTATTTTCATCTATTTTTAAATTTTACTCACCACATTTTGGTAGCACTGATATCAAACCTGATTGAAAACATCACAACCATCGATCGAAAAGCACGTGCGTCTGACAGTTCTATTTTGATTATCCTAACTGGCATTGATTCTATCAGCAGGACATACCTACCCCTCACAACATGAAGTGGACTTCCATCAAACTTTTTATGCAATTAACATTTTTAATGGACGTTTTTCACAGATTCTATTTAAAGGCGGGGTCCATGCAATTTTCGATGCGGAAAATCGAAAAATATTAACGAATAATACTTTTTTATAAGGAATTATTAAAAAACCTTTTGTAAAAAATAAATATGCTTCTTATGGAATGATTAACGTACTTTATACAATTGAGATAATACGACGTTGTGTATTTACTATTAAATAAAAATCTTTAATTCATTTGAAACAATTTTTCTTAGACACAGAGAATTTTTAAGCTATCCGATGTAAAGAAAATAGTTTCTTTAATTATTCATTGAAATACAGATTCAAATACGTTATTAGTTGAATATTGTTATTATTGCCACTAAAAAACTTTTCCAGTGCTGGTATATTTCAGGTTTAAATATTAAACATTTAAAAGCATATATGTTTTTCATTGAATATTTTTATTTAAGTATCTATATTTTTTGTTTCATTCTTCCAAGGTGTATTTCATTCTATGAAATACACCTTGGGGAGATTCAAAATCATACAACACTTATGTAACAACTTGTTACATGTAAAATGACGAATGTCGATGAAGAAACATTTTGCAATACAAGGAAATCTTTTAAGGAGTCATTTTTCACTTTTGACGAAAAAGAACTATATGTAAATCAATAAAACGAAATGTTAAGAACTTTTTCCACGATTTTATGTCATAAAAAAGGAACAGTTTCACTTATCGCAAACATTAACAACTGATGCAATTAAAAAAAATCTGATAGTTATTAACTGTACTACAATAAATTGCTTGCAATTAATAAAACCGATTTTGAATAATTTCTAATTTTTAAATGTTTTATAAACACGGTGATTAGTTCCAATCGATTTAAAGTTACAGTTATATATATACATCTCACCATTTGATGCTCACGATGAATGATCACAACTGCTTACGATTGAAAAAATAAAATGTTGCCAATCCTACAAAATACTAAATGAATAAAAAAGTTTGTAAAATTCATTTAAAAATTAACAGTGACAATGTTAAAATTGATGTCTGCTTTCTCAGTAATACTTGAATATATTTGCATCAAAAGTTGCTTTTCCCGAATTTCCTCGAAAGCCTCGAAAAAATACCAAGTTTACCCCCGATCTGGGATTAAATAATAATGATAATTCATTTTTAAGTGACCACTGACACGTTTATTTTCACGTCAAATGAAGTATAATATAATATAAATGCTTCAATATTCATTAATCCTTGCCTAGCTCCAGTCTTTTAATAAAGCCATAAAAATATTTAGTAAAAAACATTATATTGATTGTTTACATTTCTGTATATAAATTAAAATAATAAAACGATGACGATTTAGCATATAAAACTATAAGCTGAATTATGGTTGTCAAAATTATCTTTAAATTTAATAATTCTACCAATCTTTAAAGCGATTGTATTTCTAAAATGAAAGAATACAGTATAGCATAATGTAATACTAATTGTAAAATATTTCATTCATATGCATACTGCCAATAATGTTCCAACACTCTTTAGATAGTCACATTTAATTTAGAATATAAAATGGTTGCAGTAAGTGGAAATTGTTTTTTATTCAATTACAGCAGTAATGTGAAATACATCAAATCAGTGAGTATATCCTGTTTACTACAGAGATATCAAACTGAAATAATTTCAACTTTATTTTTGCAACACGTAAAAGTGACAATGTCCCAAGTTGAAGATGAAATTTCATACAAGGATGTTTGAAACTTGTTAAAATGGACATTTTACTCATGTACCTGCACAGTTACCCTCGTTAAACTACATACAATTCTCGTTAGATATAATAAAGTTGGACGTTGGCAACATTTGTCACGATACCTTGATGTTGAATTACTTTTGAGTCAAATAGTATGAAAAAAATGCAGCGATATATTCCAAACGAAAAAAATAAAACAAAAAATTATTATTGACAGTGTGTAAATGAATTTCTTTTCTGAATATACAATTATTTTGCGTTACAAAACATATCAAAGGGTTTTTGAACACAAGTGCGTGTTAAAATTACATATTTAGTATCATAGTTAAGTATTACCCAGCGCTGTCTGGGATTGATTCAAACTCTTCTTTATTCTTTAAGAGTTTATCACAAGGGTTAAATATTTAAACATACTACCCAGCTTCGCCCTGATTGTATTGAATTTTCAAACACAAATACATAAAACATAAATTTTTGCATCTGCGTTTTTTTAGATGATTTGTGGGTTGGCATTTTTGTAGTCACATTACATGTTGAAAATTTGAATTTTAACACAGAAAAGTAAAAATATCAATTTAATACATTTTTTTTTATTTATTGATTGAATTTGCATTCACTTGGTCAGAACTAGTTCTGACGATGGCGTGAGCCGAAACAGCTATATACTATGTTAAAAAAAATGGTAGAACTAAAATAAATTGCTATTTTTTCACCGTGTGAAAAATTTTGTGTTGAAAATATTACAATTAATCAATAAACGGCACAATAACATTTCCGAATTTCTATTGACTATTATTCAGCATTTATAAGAAAGACTTTTTATAGATACGTATATTTATGTTTTGTATAATATATCATACTTTTATAAGTTTATCATTATTTGAAGTGTATTCTGAATCTCGGTATTTAGAAAAAAAAATCTCAGATTCGGCAAAATTTTGTACGTTTAGTCGTAAATAAATTGTGATATAATTATTAAATATATAGGTTCAGCATGGACTTAACAACTGTGGTATGGAATATAAAATTCTACATTCAAAAAACACTCCAGTGTTGTCAGCAGATAAGATGGATTTCAAGCGATCTTGATAATGAGATGCAAAACTTGACAAAAAAGTTAAGAAACTCTCTCCAAAATATTTCGCGAAATACTGTTCCGCCAAGGCATCAAAATAGTAGTAAACAAACGCAGGATGTAACAGGTGAGAAAGTCGATTTGCATAGTAAACTTCCGCTAGTGTAATGAGAATATCCTCAAGCAATGGAAACACTCAAAACTTTTTGTCACAGAGTTATTTTGCTGGAAGTGTTGCGTGACAGGAATAGGTGAGGAATTTAAATGCGTTTGTTGCCTTCCCGCTGAAAAATACTACGCCATTTAACTAACGATGTCAACATTCGTGAAAATGTCTAAATAATTATATGAAATTGGAGTTTTCTACGAATTCAAGCTTACGCCTTTGTTAATGTTATCATGTAATAAAATAATTATTAATACATTAAATTTAAGCCCAAAAAACTTTTAGAATACAAGTAGATTTAAACCCTACAAAGTTTCAGGGATATTTATTTAACACGGTGAAAAAATAGCAAAGTATTTTAGTTCTACAAAATTATTCTTAACAAATATAGTTGATAGCTATTTCGGCTCACGCCATCGTCAGAAATATCTAGATATAGTAGAGATAGAGTAGATATAGAGAGATATAGATAGAGATAGTTCTGACGATGGCGTGAGCCGAAATAGCTATCAACCATATTTGTTTAAAATAATTTTGTAGAACTAAAATACATTGCTATTTTTTCACCGTGTTGTAATGGAGTTCTACCAAGTGAATGCCAATTCAATCAACAGATATTTATTTACATTGATTTAAAATACTTTTGTAAATCAAAGTGCAAGATGTGACAATGGTGAACCTCAAATGCAACTGAAAATAAATGTGTATATAAATATCTTTTAATTGATTGAATTGGCATTTAATTGGTAGAAGTTCATTATAAGACGGTGAAAAACAAGCAATGTATTTTAGTTTTACAATTTTTTTTTAAGATATAGTTGATAGCTATTTCGGCTGTCACCGTTGTCAAAACTAGTTCTGTGCTAAATATTGTTTTTTTTTTGAAAAAAAATACTAAAGTTCGCAATTAAGTAAGAATATTTATTAATTTGAAAATAATTTTAATGTTATCATAATATAGTTTATGCTTTTTGAAGGTGCGAAAATCGTGAAAAAAAGGTTATTAAAAATATTATCACTGGACTTTTTTTAAATTAAAAATCGTCGAATTTAATAAAACTGTAAACTATGTATTTTACATTTTCCTTACGACATTTGGTAACAATGGTAGTGTTTTTTTTTAATTCATTAAATCTACTAAAACACAGTTTTTAGTAGTTATTTCCACAATGTATTTTAATAAGTACTAAAAATGTGTTTTTATTTTTTAAAATAACATGCCTTTCCATCAAGAAGTGATAGTTAACACATTGAAAGTGATTCATTTAAGCGTCAATGACAGTAGAAAAGTTTTTGATCTATCAAGTTATACATATAGAGAAACTGGGTTGCCAGAAATGAAAGAAACAACAAAATAGAAGCAAAAAGAAAAGATTTCTGAAAATATTATTTCAACACGAAAAACGTACTAATGGTAAGATATAAGCTGCGAGAATTATTTTTCATTTTCATGCGGCCGCAGTCAATTGACTTAGCAGCAGACCGAAAATTTTCCTCGTTTTTCTTTCGTCGCCTTGTCTGCTTGGCGACCGCTTAACCTATTTTCCCAGAATTACCTTTTTTAATTAAAAAAATCCGCCGTCTTCATTCGGCAACCTGTCGAGGGGCTGAGATTCCTGATTGATATAAAAAAGGTTACGATATTACGCGCAGACAACTTAATTTTTATCGCTAAAGCGAACGTGCTTATCAGGACTTTTTTCAAAATCTATATTCATTTATGTAAATATAATACAATCACTGCATTCTGTAAATTCTTGGTCAATCATAAATTTATACTTAGATCATTATTTATAAATGACGAACAATCTTATATAAATATAGAACTTCTTTATTATTATTATTACTTTGATGTCAGCCAACGACCGTACCACGTTGTAAGCGCCGGCTCTCGTGCGATCACCGAAGTTAAGCAACATTGGGCGCGGATAGTGCTTGGATGGGTGGCCGCTCGGGAACACCGAGTGCCGTGCTCTCTTGGCTATGGGAAGGAAAACCCAGACAGAAAACCGAACACCAACCCGCCTGGGCAGCGTGGTGTTGCTATGTCCAAACCCCCCCTGAAAAAAAAAAAAAACAGGGGGAGGCCTTCATCCAGCAGTGGATCGACCCCGGCTGATGATGATGATGATGATGATGACTTTGATGTCATTATCATCAGCTGATAATGCTCACGATGAACGAAACCGGTCCTGATGATTACAAGCTGATTGCCATGGGGATATCACCGTTGACCGGAATTGGATTACTTTAAGGGGGCCATGAAGTTCACTGGTGAAATTTAAATTGTTACAACTTTGTACGATTCCATAAGTTTTGTCACTTGCCACACGGGTTTCGGCATCTTCAGGCATTCTATCACTCGGATTCATTGAAGATGCTAACTGTTTATTGTACATCAGTTCTGTTGCGTCCGTGTGACAGAATGCCTGAAGATATCAAAAGGCGATAACCGGGTCGTTAGTGACAAAACATATGGAATCGTCAAAGTTGTAACAATTCAAATTTCATACTGAAATTCCATCAAGTCCCATCCATTCCATCAATTCCCTAAGTCGATATCATAAATATTATGTTTTTATTATTTTAAACATCATGCCTTTCCATCACGAAGAGACAGTTAACATCTAAAAGTAAAATATTTTACTTCTCAATTGTGTTCTTAGAGTGCATTTAAATTACAACAAAAGCAACATGTTTATTTATACATTGGATAACGAAACAATCAATTTAAATAATAACGATTGTTAAATTATTATTCAATTAGTGACCTATTAAGGGACAATTGAAACAAATGTTTTCTTCAAAAGTGATAGCAAACTTTTCGTACTGACCGAAGTTTTTTCAGAGGAAACTATTAAAGATCAGATATTATATAAGGCTATCACGATTATTTATACAGCACTTAAAAGGTTAGTTTTTTGGTATATATGATGAAGTAATCTTGGTTGGTATCTTTATTTCTATTACCGTGAAGAAAATTTATTTTAACCTCAGGTAACTTTGCACAAGACGTTTCGAGTCACGTTAAGAATTCATGAGATCTGATAAACCAAAAAATACTGAATGAAGATTTTGGACAAATGTATTGTGTACGTTGAAGAGTTTGTCGTTATATTATATATTATGATGGTATGCAGAACTTTGGTTGAAATGGACTTTAAAATAATACTATCAAAATAATTCAAAGAAGATTCTTATTTCAAATTGCTTGGCGATTATAAATTGCCGTTTCCACAAAATAATTTATGATTAACAAAAACCTTTCCAAAACATTTTATTTACTGTGTAAAAATCTAAAAAGAAATAAATACATTATACTTTTGGATTGGACATGCTTAGAAAAGATAACGTGGTTATAAGGTTAATTTTTCACTAACAATGACGGACGATTAAGAATAATGGTGGCAAGTCGTGCATGGCGTTTGAATTGACCACGATTCTTAACAAGAACTCCGGCACCATAAAGATTAAATACTACGGAACATCCTTTTTCATTATACCCATTGTCTTTATAAATGTTTCCATCACATCTACAAAAAACCTTTTTGGAACGGACGTCGATAAATATTTATCCGTATATTTCACATTTTTACGAATTGTGTCAATTAAATCATTATTGACAATTGTTGCCTTGTTATCAAGTTTTTTTTTTGTTCCGAATCCTACTGCACGCATAATATATATATATTTGATATAACAGCAAACAGTTCAGCTGCAATACATCCCATAAACAAACGCAAACTTCCATAGAAATTGTGACATGTGTTTGAATAAATAGTCATATTTAGTTCATTTGATTGATTTATTTTATGCTTAGAAATGATTGCACTTTGAGGATGATTATTATAAAAAGATTTTAGAATCGATTATCATGTTTATTTAGTACTCTGCGTAAACATGATTAAGTTATACATCGATTCATACATGTACTGCGGTTCCATTAAGTCACGTTGAAGTAAAAAAAGTCATTCATATGAATTATTCGTATTGAGTAAAATAATTTTTACTTCATTTGTCCAAATTTTTATTTTAATTTGAATTAATATCATCTATTTTGACTTGCGCTATTTGTGTATTTATGAAATTATTTTGATATCGATACGTGCCATTTTAATGGTGGTAATAATTTTGACACGCAGGCAGTATGTTTAATAAAATGAAATATATTTTTTGTAGATTTACCTTTTCATGTAATGATTATGGACGGTTTTACCAATAATAAAAAAATTAAGAAGTTGTACAGTAAGTGCAATTTTGTATTCAAGTTTTACTTTGTGTTGCAAAATTTTATACATCAGTAGAAATGTATTCCAAATTCTGCAAAAAATGGATGATAGCAAACAACCCGAGTAAAACGCAATTAAATTACTTTTATTTCAATTTTCCTCCATAGGAACTAATGAAACATTCGCTCGAGCATGCATACGGGCAATAATTCTACGTTTTTCCCCATAATAAAAACCCACGCACGTGTTAAGTTGACCGCCTTTACAATACAAAGTTCACAATAAATGTTTGCGCTCATAATTTACTGCCAGCAAAAGCTTCAAAATGTAAATGAGCAGAAAGCTTTATATTTTAGCGAAAAAAATCCGGTTCAACTAAGCAATAAAAAATATCTTTAAAGGGGAGGGCGGTGTTTGGCTTAATTTTGGCTATATTATTTCGTTTTTATCTGACAGTTTATGAAAGTCAGGGTGATTATTTTTCAACACCAAATATACACATACACACAGTATGTTAATTTTATTGAATATTGAAGTATTAAAAATACATTGGCAATGTTGGTCATTTAAATAACATACAACATATATGAAAATGATTTTTTTGAAATCAACATAAAATTATTATAGCAAGTCATGTTATTATTAATAAAGAAATTAATGCAGGATAGTTATTTGTTTTTAAACAGAACTAAAAACAGAAATTGGATTATTAAATGTGGAAATATTATTAATGGATTTTAAGATTAACCAGTTTACTTGAAATAATAAAATGTTAGGTAATGACGATCATCTTGTATTGAACAGTCCTTAATCATGTAATGAAACCTTGCAGTGAACACAGCATCTCTTTATTACGAACTCTACAATATTCAAATAACACATTTCTGGTACTATTTTCACGATATATTTATGATTAGAAGTGGTTTCGCTTAGTTCAAGCATTATCAACATAAAGATACAGTTTACAAATAAGGTTATTTGTACACAATTTTGAGTTGCAAATTAGCATGTTTGAAAAACCAAAGACTTAATAACTGAGAAAATAATTTACTGGCAATTATACAATCTTTAATTGTCACAAATATCATACTTGGTATCTGCAACATTGATTATAAACAAATACGCACATAAAAGCAATTTAGCGATATTATTCACTTAAGATGGGTAAAAGTTTGGTTTATTTGTTATCTCCATTTAGGAGATAAAAACTACTATTTCAATTTGTGAGTATAAAATGTGTAACTATTGGCTTACACACAACTGAAACAATTCCTAAAATGACGCTATAAAATAATAAATGTACCATATATTATTATTGTAATTTTAAAACGAAATTATAAAAATATTATAATTATTACAATATTCATGATTCATTTCTTTTTGCAGAGAGACTGAACGTCCTGTACGAAAGAAACTGGACACGCCTCGTTCACGCACAACTAAGAAGGTTTGAGAGGGCTGTCGTAGCAGGGGCGCGAGCAGATCGCGACCCTCAGTGGGGCTTGCCTGGAAGTCTTCTATATGCATTAACGCTCGTAACAACAGTCGGTAAGTAAAAAAAGATTTATTTTTAAAATCACATTTTCAATACCATAAAAATTTTCATGGGTTAGATTTTACCAACTAACAATGAACTACGCATTAATTTAGATATTTCATTAAAGTTTTCGAATTGACTGAAAAGATTTGTATTTTAAGTCGAGATAAGTGAAATATCATCACGTGAAACCCTACTGTCACAAGTTCATTTAAAATATAAACAAAAAAAAAATAACAATTATTAACCCTTCTCTACAGTCAAGAAAATAAATATCGAAAATTAGTTATTTTAATCATTTACGTTATGTATATCATCACAAATTTTAAATAAAAACTAAAAACGAGGTGGGTAGGTAAAAAACAGTAATTAAATTCAAATCTCTCTTATTTTACACATAATGATATTTTCGTCACGAAAGCTCGTTAATTCTGACAACAAGACTAGAATTTCACCGTCTGTTATTATTAAAGCTACGTATTAATTAAAAATATTTTTTTATATAAAACTAATATAATTATATAGTGTAATAATATTTTTTTGTTGTTTTTTTTATTGAATATGAATTATTATTGATTTAAGTACTTTTATTAAGCACAAGGTTTAGTATGTATTTACTATAAGTGAATGTATTATATTATATTATCTTTACACAAAAACTGCGAACAAGTTCATTAGCAATGAAAAGAAAAATGCAGCGTAGGAGATTGCATAGAGACGTAGCTTGTGTTGGTAATACTGTTATTTCGAATATTTCTTAAAAGCAATAACTTGGGTTTGATTAATTAATTTGATAATTCAATTAATAAATACTTTCATGGAATAAAGTAATTTTATGTTTAATGACTGTTCGACTAATCAGCAGTAGATTTAAAACGACATTTTCTCTAGAGTAGTGGCTTTTACGTGCGGCCATCAAATAATTTTTGTGAGGTAATCATCTTCAATCAAATATTGGTGTTATAAATAATGTGTTTTTTTGCATCTTTGCAAGTTAGAAATTGATTAACTAATCAAAGGTTGCAAAAGTGCCATGAGATATTTCCAAGTGTTCGCTGAAGTATACAATGTGGCCACAGTAAAATTTTACATGCGAAAAACTCCTTTAGACAGATAAACAGACTTATAAGTTTTACGAAAATCCTTTGAAAAATGGTGAGAATCAAGTATTGTCAATTTAAGTTTTTTGAGATTATATTTTAAAATAATCGGACTTTAGCGCATTTAAAAAAAATCTGTTTTCTCGGCCTATTATATAAAGTTATAAACAATAAATGTAATATATATTATAAAAATAATCGTTTTGCCAGTATTGATGTAATTATATGAGTAGTGGTGTTACCATGTGTATACAAAATATAATATAATAAAAAAAGAAAATCAGATATAGTTTGATATTTATATCGTTTTTAGAAGACGAATGTATTATTATCATGAAGAATGAAATAAATTATCTTTGGAATCAAAAAAAAAATGTACCGCTCTTAGAAATTGTCATTTTATAGAAATGTGACTGAGTGCCATCGTCCCAAAATAAATTAATCCCGTAACCAGCATTTACGGAGCAACCATCTGTACGTTTATTTCACATCACATGATGATTAATGGAGTTAGGAAAGGTTTTCCAAACTGTCACGCAAGCAGATAAAACGATTCAACTTTAAATTAACGCTAACGGGACTATTTGAATACGTTAAATTTAATTGTTTTCGTATTACTTGATTGTTGACAAGGGCAACTCTTTTGTGAAAAGACACTTTTTCAAAATTTATAAAGTTCAATTTATAACATTTGAGAGTTATTTTTGATTTTGACCGGTCTTACTCGGCAAGGCGGTATTTGTAAATGATGTAAAATAATGTTGAATTAAAAATATGGTTTACCACTGAGCTTATTGACTATCCATTCATTGCCATTTTGATAAAAAAAAATAGCACTTATAGAGAGGTGGTCAAGCGTACTGGAAGTTCATTTTCTTTAGCTGCAGTCTTAGAATTCTGTGAACACTTTCATGCATAAATTTATTATATATAATACATGGTTAATTATTATATTGAAAATGTATTCCAACCACCCGATCAAATTACAAAGAATAGAGAAAGAGTTTTTGGCTATTATAAATATAAGTATTTTTAATCTAGATCCTTATTTAATGTATCGTCAATAAAAATGAGAGACATTTACAACGAAATTGCTTGAAAATTTACTCATCAAACAAGATATAAATTGACGAAAAATAATAAATAAAGTTATTGGAATATAATGAAGCAGCATTATACTAAATAAAATATACATAAAGAAAAATAAATCATTTAAATCTTAAGAAATTAATAACTAAATGATTATTTATATGTTTGAAAAACTGTGGAAATTAAATGCAAAATGTAAGAAAGTATACGAAAAGTTGGGTAATTATTTAAGACTCTGGAGTTAAAACTTACGGTATTCGGACATTTTCCAAGAAAAGACCTGTTTAAAAAGTCATTACTTTGTAAGAGTTATAAAGTTTTTAAAAACAGCTTAAAAATGCAGCGTGACGGAATTAAAGTGTTCCAAGAAATATTTTGTAAGCAATGATGTCATTGCTTTGAGTAAATTTCGTGTAACTAACAAACTTTGAATCAAATTCATTAAACATATCCTTGGTAAATAATTTAGTTGAACTCGAATTTATGTCCCAATTACTTACAATTGGTCATTTGATGATGTTTGTCTTGAATTATTGTTCAATATTATAATTAAACTATCGAATTATTTAGTTAAATCAATCGCTTATCGGTCATCCCATTTTATTATATTTAAATGAAACGTTGACTTTCTGAACACTAATTCAATACAAAGGGTTATAAAATAAAATAAACTTTTATGTGATGTTTTACGTAGATAACTGTTTGGAAATTTAATAAAATAAAAAAAGAAATAATGTCTTTTTTGTGAGAGTTGAAAATAAATTTAAATGTTAATATAAAATAGTCCGTAACCTATTCTTAAGTTATTAAATCAAGCTTCCGCTAAGTTTAATCACGCAAAAGTTTCTGTTTATCAAATACATACCCTTCCTATCGGGTTGTTTGGTAATTTCATTAATATTTTTTCATAGTAGTGTTGACGTCTTTGGTATTGATTAGGTAAATAATTAATTTCGGATCATGGATACACCCAGTCCTTTTTTTACGCGATTTTTTTTTTTTTTTTTGGGATATCAAATTCATGGAGCGTTAAGATCTATGACGCGTCAGCATCAGAGCTCTTCAGGTCTCCTCCATCTCTCATATATAGATTTAACTTGTTGTAATTGTTGTGTCATTGTTGACAACATTAGGTCGCAGCTGAGCCTTGGAACCCACAATGAGTGCAGTTCATGCGGACACCATACGCATTACATTCACTCATGCATACGCGTGCACACAGGCACACACACAGCCACACGCATGCATATACAATACGTAAGGAAACAAAATTAGAAAGTCATTTTCAGATGCCGAGGTTGTCCATGTTGGGATTAAGATCTGTAACAACAAACCTATGGCGGGTCATCGAGCAGAACCGCTCTCGGCCTTAGACGATTACTCGGTACTGTCTCATCATAATTATGTAGATACGAAATTGTAGGGTTATAATGTTTGCCTATATCGCTGTGAAAGTTTCGAGACATTTCACGAATTTTACGCGATACATTGGTTCCAGAAAAAGGCGCGTAAAAAAATAACAACTTTCATATAATTTCATAAATTGGTACCAAAAATTAAAATATCGATATAAAATTTAAAATAACTTTGATTATTCCACGTATTGTGTCACAGTTAGTAACACAATACGTGGAATAGTTATTAAGTTTAATAAGTTAAATTAATTTTAATAAGTTATTTTAAATTTTATATTAAAATGAACTTCCACAAATTTACCGCCGAAACCATCGAAAATATTAAAATATCGCGTGAAAAAGTACCAGAAACGTATGAAAAACCAAAATTTGCTCTTTAAAGTTCATGTCTTTATTGCTTATAAAAATATAATGAGACTATAAAAATATTTTTTTTTCACTTATATGAATTATTCGCTGCTGTCACTCACTGTGCTGCTGTTGCGAAATGTAATCGTTTGCGATTTTTTGAACGAAAGTATTGAATTTTGCATGAATCTGAATTTCTCTCGGACTCTTGCTCGAAATCTTGAATTTTGCTCGGAGATTCTTGATATGAGTCAATTCTTGATACATTGGATTTATTCTGTTGTTCCACAGGTAATTTTTTTTTACAATAAATTCCGTTTTAAAAATACACATATTTTTTTTATTTAAAAAAATAGTTAAACGTACATACCTAGCATCATATATAAATTTCTTCTTTAAAACAAATTTGGGGAAAAAAAAAAAAAAAAAAAAAAAAAAAATCGCGTAAAAACGAGTGAAGCGCGTAAAAAAATGTAACGGTGCCATCCAAAAAAGTCGCGTATAATCGAATTCGCGTAAAAAAGGACCGGGTGTATTATGTTAGTGATTTTTATTCTAATAATTAGTGATTTGATATAAAAAATATATGTCACTCTGTAGTTTTTAATGTATTATAAATATTTTAATGAAGAATAAATTTTTGAAAAATACAAAACTGTCAAAAAAAAAGATTCAATTGTTGATTATGTAAATTATTACGGTATATACGCAATTTTTTATTGATGTCAAAAGAAAAACGCATATAAAAATATATTAAAATAAAAAACTTTGTTTTGAAATCGTTATATTCATTTTAATTTATTTTTAGTTGAGCTCAATCTGATTTCTGTATAAAAAGTTTTTGACATACACTACAAGAATAAATTAAAAGCTGAGATATGAAACTTTATATTCTACGCACTTAAATATGGCAGGATATACATATTATAAGAAAAAGGGGTGCATTGCTTGTAGGTTATAAAGTTATTTCATCAATAAGAGAAGAGATTGTATGTTATTAAATCACAGTTAATTGTACAATAATTAGTTGGTGGTAGCTAGAGAATACAATACATTCATAAGTGATAAGAAAATTAGCAAGTATTTAGAAGAGTAGCACACTTTAATTTTGATTGTTTGCCTAAAGCTTTCTTTATCAGAATAATTTAAATATCGCTGTATGAATTTCGTAATGTGAGTGAATCAAAATCCAAAGCTTAATTTAATGTTATGTAGGGAATATCCAGTCTATAGCATTGATTAGATTATTATCGGTTGAGGTTGGTATAGTTTGAAAACTCATGAGGGATGTAGCTAAATGAAAACTGACAGCTGTTGTAGATCTTGAGTGATTTAAATATATAAACTATAAGCATATAAACAGGCGTTGTGTATTTGTAACCCAAGACGCAAATAATGACGTTATATTGAATTATAATGCTGGAGAAATAATTTGTATATTGAAGTGTTTTATGGCTATGAAATGTTTTTGATAGATTCATTAGTTACAATAATTTTTTGAAACTCAATTTTTGCATAACAATACAATTGTTCTTTTTTTACTTCACATATTATACTATATTGAGAAAAATATTCAGATTTACTATATTTTGCAATTTTTACTGTTAATTGTGCTAAGACAGACGTCTTTTATTTATAGCAATCTAATTTTATATAAAGTATTAGTTTATGCCATATAAAATGTCAGAGTTATGTTCAGTTTGAATTTGGCTGATACTGTGAGAAGTTTTGTTCAACCTAAGTAACATTCTTCGTTCTTTTATTCAGAAAGGTCTTTTTATTGGCACTTCTAAAATTTTTCCTGTATTTTTTTTTATACCGTAGAGCATTGTTGATGAAAATGAATTGAGGTCAAGAGTGGAATCCAATCCACGTAAAAATCTTCGAAAAGTTGCGTGAGATACAGCAGTTAGTATTGCGATTTTTTCGCGTCATTCAAAGTCAATAAGAAAGAAAAAAAAACTTGATAAATGGGTGCCGCACGAATTGACGCCATGCCAGATGACAGAGCCCGTACACGTGTTCCGTATTGTTGACTCGACAATAACTTTTTTTTTTGTTGCATCGAATCGTAACATGCAATTCCCCATCTACCTTATTGTAACAACATTAACACCTAACATTTAAACTTACGAAACCTACTATTCCATGCTAAAAAGTCTATTTTAGTATGGGATTTGATACGATGTAGTTATTCTGAGTACTGTATGAAAAAGGAAAAAAAATAGTACGATTTTGGTTCCAGAATTCTATTCCTCGAATGAATAATTTAAGCGAGAATTCTTTTAATTCTGTGCCGAATTTCTTTTGTATTCACTATTCTAGTATTATGACTAGTTTTTATCATTAAAATAAAAACAAGGAGTTTAAAAACATCGTGTAGAAACCATAGTGATATAAATTTGTTACTTTAATGCATTCAATGAATAGAAACGTATTAATTTTCGACTAACAAAGAAAATTTATTGATTTATGATAAGTCTCTCAATACTTTTGTTGTAACGAGCCAATTTCTGAGCGATTTTCTATTGTGAAACTGTACCTTTAAGATTACAGGTTGAATATAAATAAATCTTTATAGCTTCCGATCAAAGCCAATGTAGCATTCATTATTTGTTTTTCTTTGTGAAAAGAAACATCTTTGACTTCGTTTTGATTTTTATTTTGGTTATATTCGCTTCTTTTACATTTAAAGAGATACGTACCTATGAAATGAAAGCATTCTTTTTGGGCCTTTTATAGGGAAAGTCTGCAGTATAGGGTTGTAAAAAATAAGCTTCTTTACCTAAATAAAAATGATCACTTTTGTATTGAAGGTATTCGTTCATTATTCGTTAAAAATATTTTTTCTTAAAGCACCTTACGTAAATAAATCACTATATTGACGAGTTAAACATTTACTTATTTATATTGAAAGTTTATTTGGTGTTTGTCTTGATTTTCAATTTTTTTCTAAATAAATCAGTAAAACTGTATCTTTGGGGTACACAACAATAAATATTGACAACCTTATTGTTGTCGCCTAAAATAAAAATCATTCGAAATATATATATATATTTTTGTCAAAATAATCTCATGTATTTTTGATATTATTCAAAATATTTTAAGCATTCATCATCTTTCACAATGCACAACTAAGTTAAGCCAAATTTGGTGAATTGCTGGGAGAAAGAGGCATTCAAAATTTTTGTTTTTTAATATTTTTTGGAATGACAAAGCTTTTCTTTGCAAGACGCGATCTGAAAATAAAAAAACCAGTCGAGATTTCATGAAATCGTTTGGAAGAGCAAAAAAAAATAATTTTTATTGAAATTGTATAACTTGATAAATATACATTCTCTACATTCGCTAACCAACGTTTAATAGATTGACAGAAAATAAACTGACAAATACAAATTTAATACATGTTTTCATATATATGTATGTGTTCTGTGTTGTATTATAAGTCTTTTTTAGTATCACATCTTCTCTGCGGCTCATTTTATCTTAATAAAAAAAGGGGAAGAAAAGGAAGATTCATGACCTTAATAAGGACTGGATAAATAAAGATCCAATATCACATGTCACTCACGCCGATACATACAATCAATCCATCAGGTATTAAAGAACAGCCTGTTTCAGATGTGAAGAGTTGTGGATTGTGGGGTGTATTACATACAAAATTTTATAAAAGATTGTAGAAAACAGACAACAAAGGTTACGAAACAAATATTGTAGAATAACGTTTAAGTTAACAAAACAAAATGAACAACGATGTAAATAAATGAAGGTATCACACACAATTATACTTTTGGATATCAAAACTTACGACCCGGTTCGCTTTTTGGCATCTTCATGTATCATTTCACATAGATACCTTGTCAGTTCTGATTCATCTTTGCAATAGAATGCACTGAGATGCCAAAAGGTCAAACTCTGGTCGTAAGTGACAAAACATGTGGAATTGTACGAAGTTTTAACATTTACAATTTGTTTTGAAATTTCATCAAGCATCTTTAGTCAATATCATAAGTTGAATTGAACGTGAGCGTTTTATTTTCTTCATTCCGGGAGTAAAGCTGTATTACCCATAATTTCACAATGCTAGCTCAACGCGTAGTATATAAATCCATTATGAGATAAATAAAAGAGGTTTTTTTATAAAATTAAAAAGAAAATGATACACCTTAAATTTACTATGTTGTCAACAAAAATTACTCGAAGACAATAATAAAAATATATATTGACAATAATATTTTTCCACGCAGTAATTTCATTTGTCGGCACGTTGAAGTAAGTGAACTTAGATGAATACTTTTTCTTATGATCAGCGTTCATATATTTTGCTTATTCGTATTGCAACTATAATAAACTTACTTTCTGTCACTTAACTGAATAAATTTTACTAGCGGTAAGTTACTATGCAAGATGCTGATGACGATTTCATTATTTTAAAAACGTATCGATCGTATTAGTTTTTTAATCAGTATATTTGCGATGAGGGGTTTGAATTAAGATCAGATTTATGTTTTATATAATTTGAAATTGAACTGTTTGGTCCATCAAACAAACTCATTTGACAATACTGTAGTGAGTATATGGATATATATATTATTCGGCAGCGTTTCAAATAGTTGTACATGGCAATGTTAGTAGGAATTTAACCAATTAAGAGTTTGCTAATCGCGTAGACAGATGTTAGGGTAATTGAAGACGTGCGTGCATTAGCCCGTGAGGCAGCATCGATTAACCTAAAAGGGATGGAGAGATTATTTGGAAATTTACCTGGATCGACAGTAAATATATATATTTTTACGTTGTGATATCGACTGAAGGTGCTTGATGGAATTTCAATATCAAATTTGAATTGTTACAATTTTGTACTAAATACTGTTTTTTTCAGGAGATTCTAGAAATTAATAGAGGCCAGTTATTAAATTCAAACTTCATTCTCAATGATCAACTCAATCTTCCCAATTCCCTGTTGTTGTACCCTTTACGTGAGATCGGTTCAATGAATCGACAATTTCATCACGTGAATTCTTATGTTTCGTCACTAGATGTTTAATAGTAGGTATTCTCTGTATGAAGGAAAAAAACATTTATATTTTAATGTTACTTGATTGATATTTATTGAATAACCCCTTTCAAGAATGGCTCATCAGCGAGATCGTTAATGAAAATTATCACAGGCAATTGAGTTAATTATTATTAGATTGCTATTGTTAAATTCGTTTAAGCTGTAATTTACTGCTTGCCTAGAGGTAAGTGTTTTCCTGTAATTAATAACTTTAATATATATACGATGCTAACTGTTTATTTTACGTCAGTTCTGTTTCATCCGTGTGATAGAATGCTCGGAGATCCCGAAAGGCGAAACCCGGGTCGTTAGTGACAAAACATGTGGAATCCTACAAAATTGTAAAAATTCAAATATACATTTTTATTTGTACACATACTACAGTTTGTAATTATGTCTAAGTCGACGATATGTTATGGAGTGAACTTTTCTCTCAAAATAATAGCTTAGACTATAACTATAATATAAATGATTGTTTTTCTTATGGTGGTTTTTAATTTTATTTATTGTTTCTTGTTGACATTGATAATTTAAATATAAATTATATTATAATAAAAAATAATATTTATCATCTACCTATATATATATGTGTGTTTAACTTCTACACATAACTATAACTACAAATTTATTGCATAGAGACTGCTTAATTAAATATACTCTTATAATATTGTATTGTTAATCTTTTTATTTCGTCGGTTGAATTTAAACTTTATTAACAATAGCATGTGACTTGTTATTATAATAAATATATAAATGCATTATATTTGGTATACGCCACTGCAATTGCTAATGAAAATGGCGGTTTATTCAAGGGGGATGGAAAATGCATGTTGAACACCTTAACGTGATTATCTTAGACAATAAGGGAAACTTTACCACTATGTGGAAAGAGGTGTTATTAACGAAATTATGGCCTATTGTATAACAAATGGTTTTAGGTAAGAAAGTAAAACTCGAAAACCATTCCACTAATAATAGACGCAGACACGTAAAACTTTTAGGATACAATTTATTTAATATTATTCAAAATACAGCATTATTTTAATGACACGTTTTAGAATTTTTGATTGTAATATGAAGGAAGAAAGAATGTTGTTTGTGAATATCAACTCATCACTTTTTATTATGGTATCAATTAAGGAACACTTAAAACGAAATCATTGTTTTATATAACATGTCACACGTGAGAAAATATTTTAAAATATATAAAGACAGTAAATTAATGGAATATGATCCAATCAATAGTTTAAAAGGTTAATAGCTCATTGAAATAATACTTCATTAATATCTATTATACTTATATACACATTAACTTTAAGATAGTTTTTTTAATGGTAATTTTGAACTTGACTGAAATTCACATTCGTATATCATCAATTTTTATAAATATGAAAAAGCGTCATATTTATTTATACCAAATTTGCTTAAAAAATGTATTATGTTATAAATACAAGGAAATGCTTGTTGAGCTAGAAACGAAATATGGTTTTCCGAAGGCTTAAGACTCCCAGTGATAAATAAAAATGAAAAATCATGCTACAATAATAATGCTTACCGTTTCTACATGAGCTACTTTTTTGGTTTAAAATTTTCTTTATTTAATGAGGCAACTAAAAAGCTTCATTTTGTTTGAGAAAGTATTGCACTGAGCTACTGCGTCTAGAATAAGCGTGCAAGTTTGTGATTGGATTCTAATAAACTTACAGAGCGTAAAAACAAACGAAAGTTATGTTATAAAAATATCATGCATTTTATTAAGGAGATTCAAACTATGGGAATAATAGAAACATAATTGGATTTTTTTTGAAGGGACAGGGCTTCATAAATTTTTTTTTTGGCTTTTTAATGGATACATAATAGCATCTGAGTGTTTTCATACTGTGCAATGTAACTCACTTTTTCAATTACATCAAAAGTAAAAAAAAATATTTTCTTTTATTTTAAGCATTACACTATTGGTTTTAATGTGCTTACCGTTTCTTCACGGTGGAAAAGTGTTATATTTACGTAAATAAAAAACAATTCCAATGAATATTTCATCAATTTTCTGATTCAAAGATCATGACTGGTTTCGCTTTTCGCGAGCCTTATCAACTGATCACATTTATAATGTTTTTCTTACATTAAAAAAGGTTTGCTTAGCAGACATTATTATATATTTGTAACTCTTTCGGAATATCTATCTCAATATCCATAGATATCATAAGATAAAAATTGTTTATCAATCATAAGAAGCCTTAAATCATACTTGTTATTTCTAGTCCCTGACAATATGTTATTTGAGAAAGACTAGACGTTTTAATATTAAATCTTGTTAGATTTGATAAGGTAAAACTCAATTGTTATCTCGGTAAACGTCCCGTACTTGTAGATTCTTAGATTTCATAATTAAATATTTTCAGAGAGAAATTTTGACGCAACCTGTGAATGAGACGAATAAGCCTTCAGGATGAGTTTAAAAAACGTGTAAAGCTCGTATCGTCGAAACGAGAACTTTAGCGCTGCCTGAAAAATGAGTTTTCACGTGTTACCCGTGACATATGATATTTTTATTGCTTTTGGACGTTGCAATGCAGAGATTCATGACTGGTAGTTGAAAATTGAACAAAATGAAGAGGCGTGTCATAAAATTATTTCGAAATAAAAATGACAACGTAATTTTATTTAAACTTTATTGTTAATTTTTTTCGACGTTAATATTTTTGAGTTGCCAAGTGAACTATAATTTTATTTACAAAATAAAAGTAGATTTTACTATACTATCTTCACCAACATAAAATAAGTTGTTTTGTTAAATAAATATAGCTCCTATTCTTTCTCCAAAAACTGACAACATTAGAAATAATAATAGTTATTAAGCTTGAAAAAAATTATCTTATAAGTTTAGCAAATATAAGGATTAATAAATTTGATATTTATTCGTCATCAACGATTAAAATGTTTTCATTAAAGCTAATGTTGAAAATCGGAACTTCTACTTTAGACTGTACCTTATATAACGTCTACAAAATAATATCCGTGTTATTAATCTCTTATATTTCAAAGTAAAAAACTTACCCTAGAAATGGCAGCTAGAGGAATATAAGCATTTTATTTCATTTCGCTACCGTACACCTCTTCAGAAGAGTTTTGTTGTTGTTGTATGTTGAGCTTACAAGCTTACAATGAAATTTATGTCAAAAAAGTTGTTTTAACAAAAACTGTTTTTTGTTAATTCATTCAAAGTCTTTTCATCGATCAAACAACACTCTGATATACTCTGGTATAAAACTGCGACAATAAAGGTGTTTAGCTAATCATCCTCTACGTGATTGGTTTATTTGAATTGATGGTTGATAATTATAGAAATAACAATATATATATACATTTATTGATGATATAAATTATAAAAATTGACTGAGAAAATAGATTACTGAAGAATCTTTATGAGGACTTCAAACATTTGTCACAACAATTGGTGCGGACTACTCGGTCTTCTTAGCACAGATTATGACAGTAGAAAGACGATTTGTCAAAAATATCATCTTGTAATTCAATTTATAAAATCTGGCTTCAGATAATCTGTAAATAAATGTTTAATATTAGTTGTCTTTTTTAATACGTAATAAGTATTTAGCCAAATAACTACTAACGACTTAACAATACAAACGGTTGATCGAACTGAATTGATATATAATACTGAATAATATCATAATTTTAAAAGTGTTAAGTTTTTTGTTTGCACTATAAGTTGTGTTTAAAATGTCCTTTTTTTTGGATTATGAGTTTTTTTGGTTGGAATAAAATAATATGGATTGTTAAAATATTAAAATTCCTGTGTCAAAAGTTTTCTAAAGAAAAAACGTGCATATAATTAAGGTTACGAGCGTGTTAATTTTCACGATAATTCTCAAAAACAAATACTGTATAAGAATGAAATAGTTTTCTTTGTTTGGGGTAAAATTATTAATTTGCTTCAAATTCTGTTACGCCTTAGGAATAATCACTTCTCGCTTAAAACGTACGCTTGGCGTTGGTGCCGCGGGCGCTTCATATAATATTTGTTAAAGTAAGAACTGCTTTGTCACTATGGTTAATATTCTACGCATCAACTCATTAAGTAGACTTATTTATTGGTTAATTTGATCTGAAAAAGTGATCAAAAAATTGACAAAAATCCCCATTTGCTTAAATTTATTACCGGAATTGTAATTCAATAAAAGAATCTACTAAAATGCTGAACTATATTGATTGATTGATTGGATTGGCATTTACTTGGTAGAACTTCATTACAAAACGGTGTAATATCTGAAATATCTCCATAACGAAATTGTTTATTTATTTATAGTAAAGAACGTAAAAAAATACGAAAACTTAAAAGAAAACAACCTTAGAAAAGATTCTTTTTTGGTCCATTGATATTTTGGGAAAATTAATTTATATATTTTTTTTGTATGAAAAGCGCGATCGTTGACCTTATATGAATAAATTTATAGAATCAAAGAGGTTCACATTTGTACTGAATTAATTCTTATGTTCGAATATACTCTAGTTGGTTAAATAAATAAAAATAGCAAATGAAATCTTTTATACATTAGGCGGTCTGGGCCTCCAACCGAGCGAACTTCAAAGTAACAAGCCCATTTCGGGTTGGAGAAAACCGAAAAAGTTGCCATTCTTCTGTTTTAACACAATCTGATACATAATTCATTTGGCCAGCGGCAAAGGTCCGAGAACGGCGAGCGCAGTTTGCGAGACATTTACTTTAGGAAATTGCTTCGCGGACGTCGTCGACGTCGGTCGTGAGGCGACGCGAAAGCTCCGTTGTCACACGGCAGAGGCGAGGGGTGCAGCTTTTAGCACCTGCTAAGCGGAATGACCGCCGGCATACTGATCACGCGAGGGTTGCCACCCCTCTAATATAAAGCTTAATATATTAGCATGGTGAAAAGATAAGGAAGGGATTTTAAGACGAGGGTAAAATTTTACAGAAAGATATGTTTTTATGCATATGTCTGTAATTTGTACGTATAAAAGCGAATATTAAAGTGACTGCGGTAAAGCATGTAGCTTATTTTAAACGTAAATTTATATTAATTTGAATTACGAATATTTTAATGGTTGTTGGACCATTTTGTAAAGTGACTAAATAAAAGAAAAAGTTAACTCATGTAAACATCATAGTAAACATTCTCTTTATTAAGGTAGAATGAAACAATTTTAAAATTAGACTTTTACCAAACAAATAACTTACAAGAGGAGTTTGAATGTAACATGTATGGGAATGAAACTATGTATATGGATATAAATTAACTTTCGCAAGAGCGGTTATATAAAACCTATCTTATCTAAATATATCTAATGTAGCTTATCATTAACTCTTTGAAAGAAGAGAAGTTTGAGTGATTAATTAAAGAACAGAGATAATCTCATAAAAAATGCTTTTCACTTTAAGCTTGTTGACTATCAGTTCTTGGTGGAAAGTCGTTACATCTAAATACATACAAATATTGACCAATTACTCTCAACTCTTATACTATCAACGGATTAGAATTGAATTCACTTACTCATGATTTCAGATAAATATACATGAATTTATATTTCTTCATCTGAGTATATTTTTTTACAATTTCTTCTCTCTATTAGGATAATATTGCAACCTCATTGATTTTTCCTCCTTCTTTTTTTTTCTTTCTCTAAGTAATCCTATCGTTATGTTATTCCACCAAGTACGATATCGTACGTATGAATCGACATTAGCAACCATATGGGGAGACGAAAACCGCCTAGAAAAGATACATGGAATTCTAGCTTTTTTTCTGGTCATCCGTAACACATTTCCAGCCCGGGCCTATCGTCATTTTTAATTTGAGAGGTTATAAAGGAGGTAGATTAGTCCACCCTTTTATATTTCCAAAAGAATCTATTTTTGAAGCTCTATGTATATATACATACATATACATATATATAAATATACTGTACTTTTCTCTAGCAAAGCATACGACGAATAAATTTATTGATTGAATTGTCATTCACTTGGTAGACCTCATTATAACACGGTGAAAAAAAATAGCAATGTATTTTAGTTCTACAAAATTATTTTTTAAAATATAGTTGAAAGCTATTTCGGCTAACGCCATCGTCAGAACTATGCTTAAACTAACATTTACTTATCTATATATAGCTGTGTAAAAAGGTACACAATATACTTTTTCTCCTGTTTTAACTACCTAGTTTGTTTCCTGTTCGCAATAAAACTCAAAAGGCGGCTTTATCAATAAGTTCACATATGACACGGAAATGGCCCATCTTAGAAACAAAGAGATATCCCCCAGAGGATTTAATAATAGTGACCGACATATATTAGTTTGTTCGTTAAGAATCTTTTGTGATAGTTGATATCTATTGATCTCCAGCTGTTCCAAAGCCATCATTTTGCGAACTTTATTACAAAGATGCAAGCACTTAGGCGCTGAGTTTTAATTTATATTATGTGATTCCTTTATAACGTGATTAGCGAATTGGGAATCTGTTTTTTACTTTTGAATGATCTTACATGTTCCTTAACTCGAGTGGATATATTCCTACCTGTCTGTCCGATTTAAACGGACAAACATGAACCAGAAGACATTTTATAAATACCGCTTCTGTCAAGTTTGTAGAACTAAAATACATTGCTATTTTTTTTCACCGTGTTATGAATAAGTTTCTTTTAGTTCTGATTTATATTTAACAGCAATAAAATTTAAAAACCAAATTCATGAACAGTGTCCAAAATTCAAATGTGTTCTAGTATGTTGGCGTAGAAAATAAATCCTTTTCAACATAAATTATGTTAAGAAAACTTCAAATATGTATTCACTAACGTTGCAAAGAATGTGTTCCATATGTAAATATTTAAAATAGCATAAAAACCCTTTTCAGTAACGAATTTTTGTGCTGTGAAAACCCACTTTCCGGGAAATATTATTGACGGCTTTTCTAGCAAGTTCACCGTATATCAATCTATTTTTCCACTGAAAGTGGTTAGAACTTCACGCGCACAAAATATTGACACTTTTATAATTCACGTGTTTTGTACTTTTAATTATGTTGTGAAAATAATTGAGAGTTTTTGTTTTCGGAGAAAAAATTTAACTCTAAGTTAATTACAGGAAATAACACGATAAATATTTAAAATCATTGAAACACATTACTAAACGCAATAACACAAACCAATTTGGATTCAATTACTATAAACAAAAGACACCGTAGATTACATTCATACCTTACAAAAACAGCAAAAAAATGTTTAGCTTATTTACCAACCTAAATAGTGTACTTGGAAGAATTACCAACTTTTTTGTTATTTCATCGCAGTGACAGATTAAAAATTAAGCTATCAGCTGAAATAGCTAGGATTGAAGCAATAAGTTCTTTACAATTACAAAGTTTTTTGATCTAGCAACTATGCTCACTGGCTCGAAGCTGTAACGTCCGTTTAATTTAAATGGATATTTTCAAATCGACATTTTGGAAACCGAACTCGAAGTTATATGTTTTTGTGATGTCTTAATTTCATATAACTCTAAGGTGATTTAAAAAGCGGCGCGAAAATGATTCATTTTTTAGTACTGTTCTAGCCATATCTTTTTGTATCTACTTTATTCTAAAAATTTTGATTGAAAAATCAAACAACAGGCTAGTCACCTAGAAAATTTTATGTTAAGCTACTTTTAAAAGAAGTCGTATACATTGTTGAAAAAATGAGTTGTGATTTATTATATATATTAAATATAAGACGTATTAAAAAATAATAAAAAAAATACTTTCGTAACGTTAATACGATTAATATTATGGTTAGAGTTGAGAATCAGGAAAGAAGTTACAAAGAGTAAACCCACACCAAATTTTGTAGAGATAAAATTTCCTTTCAGTTGTCCAATCTCCGTAATCAGGAAAGTAAGAGAGCGATTAGTAAGACAAAATTAAGTCCTTAAACAAAAAGAAAAACTGAATGAATGCAAAACTTTTAAACACTTTATATTTAGTCCGAATGTTTACATTGGGAACGGAAATGCACTGAGAAATGATGCAAGGATTAAAATTTTAGTGTTTAATTTCTGCACTAATTAAAAATTTTATCAAGTGATTTCCTGAAGAATTATTTTTTATTAAACCGACACGTTATTTTATAATCGTACAACAAATGCCTACTGCAGGGTTATGAGAATGAAATAAAAAAAAAATGAAAATGCCAAAGTTGAACTTGTAAACATTTTGAAAAATTCAAATCCACTTCAAGAAAAAGAAAAAAGTATTTTGAAAATAAATTATACCAAATAATTTAGTAAGGCATCTATGAGAAATTAAAAACCACTTCTTTAATTACGTTTTATTTTGCGATATTCTTCATGTATATATTTTTTTTGATAAGCTTCTTCCAAGTATTCTGAACATGATCTTAAACTTAATTTATGAAAAATTAAGCTCTTGCGTATCCTCGACCACGCATGTATTTAATTATATAATCGAATTCCCAGCAAACAATGTAATGCCACACAAACAAAGAAAACTATTAAAACTGTACTACTAAAAGTTTATTCGAAAATTGAATTTAGTTTACGAATAAACGATGGTTT
Organism: Himalopsyche japonica; assembly: GCA_028555115.1. NCBI lineage: Eukaryota > Metazoa > Arthropoda > Insecta > Trichoptera > Rhyacophilidae > Himalopsyche > Himalopsyche japonica. The sequence goes on from JAHFWJ010000813.1 coordinate 357,831, forward strand.
ACAAAATATCATTAGAAATTCGTAACCTCAAAATGTGATAGTTTTGCAAGAGTTCTTGTAGTTATCGATAAGATTGAAAGTTAAAATAAATATATTATTTTTTGTCGAACATTAAAAAAAGAAGTACCCAGAATTGTATTTTATTAATATAAATCTACCTAACTTTTCCACTAAAAATTGACAGATGACAGCTTAAAGGCTATCTTATAATATTTAAGTAATTTAATTATACACGAAAAAATATCGATACCCAAATATTCAGGACCACAAAGTCGAGAAACTCCACAATAGACCGTAACGATAAGAAGTCTTAATTACAATAGAAGACTTTAAAGTGTTCAAAAAATACAATAGAGAGAGATAATCTGCCGTAGAAAAGAATTTGTTTTTATAAGGACGCCTTACGTCTTTAGATTTCAAAGGTTTTCTCAGCAACGCCAAATTGGAAGACTCGCTCCATTGTTTGTTTGACAATGTGTCTAAATTATTTCAGAAAGATTTTCTTGCATGCTTTGATTTCGTTCTAATACTTTTTTATATCCCTTTGAATTGTATTCACACAGAAAACTGCTAAATTTACAATGATTAACGAAAATATGTTTTATTAACTTATTTGAATTTGACTGACAAATTATTTAACATTTACGTAGCGTAATCGTATAGATAAAATTATTTATAAAATAACGAAATAAAAGTAAAATAATCTGAACCCATTTTTCTCGTTGTTAAAGTTTTCGTATGATAACTGTTACCGGTTCTTATCTCATATTAGTTACAGAACCTTTTCTCTCTCTTAATGAAAAAAAATATTTGGCTGAATTAAAAATAAAAACTGTCAACTGCAACCATGATTACGATGTTTAAAACGGTGCTAAAACGTGACAGAATATAAAATTTACTAAATACCAGTAGTATTGCTATAGTCAATATCTGACATAACAGAATTTTCTAGAAGCACAACGTTATATACAGAAGTCAAACACAAATCGTTTATCAATTAAATTTTCAAGAATGAGAAACAAAAAACAAAAAACAATGAATATTATTTTCACTTTTAAGGTGTTAACTGTCACTTCTTGATGGAAAGGCATGATATTTTAAATAATAAAAACACTGATGAATTCATCAGTTGATAATGCTCGCGATGAGCGAAACCGGTCCTGATCAAAAAATATAATGTGGAAATAAATACTAAAAAAATGTGTTTTTATTGTTTAAAAAAAAAATTAATAAAATATTTATTTAATTTAAGTAAATTATATATCGTTTTTTTTAATGTATGCAAACTAGCGAAGGTTGTTAAGTGAAAATATGTGCTTGAATTTTGTAACTTCATAAATATTTGTTTCATTTTTAAACGTTATATTGTTGTGTTATTTACAACTTATAACAAAAACCACTACTATACATTTACAAAACAAAGCCTATGGAATCTTCATTTAAAAACATCTATTTACCCTCTATAAATTGAAAAAAGAACCAAGTTAGTTTCCCAAGAAATATTGTCACAATTTTCAGTTTGGAGTCTTGTCTTGAAGTTTATTCAAATAGGCATCAAGTTAAAGGATTGCCGTCTTCTGTTTACTTTTATACACTTTGAGATGGCACTTTACTTTCTTAGTTCGCTTACCTCCACAGTTCTGCCTAATTCTTTTATATAGGGATGCAACGTGACATTTAAGGATTAATTTATTACCAATTTTTATCAATACTCTCCGGAGTGTTGTTTAATACCTTTATTGAACGACTAAAGTTATTTGTGAAATAAAAATTCCTTTGTTTTCATAGGAACTTAAATGTATAGTAAGAATAAATAATCAAAGAAGAACTGTACTGTACTGTACGAGAAACAGTTGTTTTACTTGTCCAGAAATTTGAATATCTTTCTAGAGAAATTGATTTAGTAAACTTTTCAATAAAAATAATCAATTATTAAAAAATTTTAATGGAGATTATTACAAAAAGTGATTATAATAATTTTTTATGTCAGATATATGAACTATCTAGTGATTTTCTTGAAATTAAAATCTTTTTTCTTGGCTAATTATTTCTGCTTGATGACGGTATCAAAATCAATAATATGAATAATAAAAAAAATATTGAATGATAATGATAATGAACGGAGTAGTCTTGTGGAAATTACTTTAAAGAGGAATATTGATTTTCATACGTTATTTTACTAAAAACTCTGCAAAACATCAATAAATAAACTTAATATTTTGTTTGTTTTACTGCAAATCACAGTATATTTAGAAAGTAAATCAGAGTTTTGAAACAAAATACTATTTGAATTTTTTCCTTAATTTTTGTTTTAATAAGCAAATGAATTATTTAACGTTGCCCTAAACAAAATAAAATAAATAGTAAGAAGATTTTTTACGGCATTGCTATAAAGTTATCTCCTTCAAATAGCAATCATAATTTTGTTTGCATGAATAATTTTGATATGAATTTAATAAAACTTGAAAAGGTATATTATCTCATTGGCATTAAAAAATGTTGAAGGGTCATAAATTATTTAGAGTTAATATTTTGCGTTTTCAAACTTTGAATAACCTCTTAGCCCCTTTTCCATTTGGCTGACAGCATTAAAACAAGATTAGTTATAATTTAGACGTTCAAATCTTTTTTTTCTTCATTTTATTAAAACGTTGTAATCTTTAAGCTGTGATTATTAAGGGCTTGTTCAAATTGCAAAAATGCCTTTTTATCTGCCACTTGTGACGCTATCTGAGCACAACCCTTGCCTTAAAAAGTTTAATTTTTTAGTGAAGTTAAACTTCATTAAGTTTCTTGCCAGATAGCCATTGTATGAAATGCGAAATTACATGCTTACAGAAAAGCTACTGTACTGAAATTTTGTAGTCATTAATATGGATAAACAGCTTTTGTTACGTGTACTTTTACGCTATGATATAACTTTTAACACGGTGAAAAATAGAATGTATTTTAACACTGTGAAAAAACTATCAACTAGTTCTGACCATGGCGTGAGCCGAAATAGCTATCAACTATATTTGTTAAAAATAATTTTGTAGAACTAAAATACATTGCTATTTTTTCACCGTGTTGTAATGGAGTTCTACCAAGTGAATGCCAATTCAATCAATAGAATGTATTTTAGTTTTTCAAAATTTATATAACTTTCGGTTCACACCGTATATGTATAGAAAGCGTAAGCCGAAATAACTATCAACTATATATTATGTATAATAAAAATTGTAAATAACAAAAGCACATTATTTAGTAATTATTTTCACAGTGTATTTTTTATCAGGACTGGTTTCGCTCATCGTGAACATTATCAACTGAATACTTAATGCTCGCTATGAGCGAAACCGGTCCTAATGAAAAAATATATTGTGGAAATAAGTTCTAAAAAATGTGTATTTATTATTAAAAATATCATGCTTTTCCATCAAGAAGTGGCAGTTAACACCTTAAAAGAACTTATAAATTTTATAGAACTGAAGAAAAACATTGCTATTTTTTCACCGTGCTATAAAGGACTTGTACCAAGTTAATACTAATTCAATCAATATGTAACGTTTACTTAATTTATTTTATTAAAAAATCAGTGATACATTTAATTAGATTATTGAATCATAAAAGTAAAATAGCGTATGGTTGATTGTAATGAAACATTTGAAAGATGGTGAGTGAATGACTTTTTTTACTTAAAAATATTTTTTCGTGTAACAAATAGTTTAATAGATCGAGTCTGTAGTACAGTGGTTCGGTGGTTAAAAACATTGATTGATTAAATATAATGGCCCATCGAGAATGGTAAGCTTATTACTAGTTTTACTCTAGCCATATCTTTGTTACTTTGGGAAAAAAAAGAATGAGTAACTAATTAACAATCAGTTTTTGTGCGTTCAAAATTGCCGTTCTAGACAATAAAAGATTCTCAAATTATTCATTAATCACGTTACCACTCATTCAACATGACAATATAGTGCGTTATGTGGTCTGAAAGAATCAAAGGCCCTTTCTTGTACGAAGATGAACGTTGTTTTTGTTAATTTACAGTATATAAAGTCTTCTATCAAAATTGCAAACATTTTTGCTACAAATATATGCACGGGAATATTCTGGCAAAATCACACTGTATAAATGGTGTGAAACGCAAGAGCTTTCACGAAAATTGTGCGATAATATAGTTTACATTGCAGGCGTCGCATATCAAAGCCTCTTATGGAGCATATTTGCCATCACAAACGAGACAAGTAAGTTCACGTGAATGCACATCCTCTCTTTTTCAAGCTTCAGAAAATTTACACCTACAAGGACTTATTCTCTGAATAAGAATCCAATTGCATCGCCTAGTAGAATATTTGCAGCATGCTACTTCAAAATAAATCGTGCGTGTTGTTGAAATGACTAGTGAAATTTAAATAGAGCTTTTGAATAATATGTTTGAAATTGATTTTAATTTAAACTGTATTGATGAATATTTTATTACTGTCACGCGGTTTTCTCTGAAAAAGTTTAGTCTGACTAAAAAATAGTGAATCAGATTAACAATTTTCGGGAACATAATTGTTCATTGTATGAAACAATAACATGATTGTATTTTTTTCTTTATGAGTGTAGATTATTAAAATATATAAAATTTCGATGACGCATTCTGTAAAAATACTAATATTTAGTCAAGGTGCTACAAAGAAAATTGATTGAATTCGTTCCAATATAATTTTTACGTGTTGATTGTTAAGTCTCAAAATATTTGATTTCTACGCTTAGGACAAAAGGGCCAAATTCCGATCTAAACATTATATTGGCTTCGTGTTTACATGGAAATAATTTGCAATTGGGCTTTTGATAACTTTATAAGTAATCAGAAATTTTCAAAAGCATTAATCATAATCTGTTGATTCAAACAATAATAATTTAAGAGAAAAGGGAAAAGCTTCGGAGGTTTCTCTCAACAACGCGTTTGTGCAAACTTTCTTGGGTGGCAAAAGACGCTTAAGAGCAATTCGTTCATGGTAAAGTTAAGCTAAACAAGTTGCATCTGTTTGACTCGTTTGCTCAAAAACAAACATAGCAGACCAAGTGTTTCAGCAGGCAGTAAACAACAATATTTTTCTTGGCGATTTGTTCCATTTGTTTGCTTCTTTTTCATCTGGAAACTTAATGAAAAGCGAGCGTCACTCTGAGAAATTTTTCGAATAGAGTGGCGAAAGAAATTCATAAATACGTGTACAACGATTTCACAAAGAAAGGTGTTGAGTCATTCATAAAATGTTTCGAATATATATTAACAATACGTCAGCGCTATTTTTCTTTTATGGGACAAATAATGATTTGAATAGTAAAAAACTTTGAAACCTAATATACAATAACTAAACGGATCTAAAATTTAAATACTATTTCCAGTGAGTAATCGAAAGTAAAATATTTACGATGTCATAAAAATATGCGTAAATTGGTTTTGTATGAGTCGTAAAAACCGAATAAATAGTAAAAGGTGAAAAAATAACAATATATTTTAGTTCTACAAAATTTATAGGATATATAATTGATAATATGAATTTTATTTAAATTGCGTGAATTGTTAATATTTAGAATTTTGTATGTATTGTAAATAACAGAAATATTCTGGAAAAGGTACAATTAACCAAAGAAAACTCGAGAAAATTTATGAATAATCTAATCAATTCATGTATTTACAGTGAGTTTATAATATTCATGGTTGAAAAATATAAATTTAAAAATATTATTTTGTGATTAATCGACATATTTCTAATATTACAATAGTGGTTTTGTGATCATTTATCGCTGGAAATCACAAATAAAAATCAAAATAAATGGTAAAATCATTTTATGATTAATATCAAATGATGAAACGATAGATCATAAATCATTGGATTATTCGGATATGTCACTTGTGTGACGTTCTATGTCGATGTTAATTTGAATTCCAGATGTCATGTATCGCTTCATCATATTGCACAGCAATGTATCACAATGAGCCTCGATCAATCCAACTATTTTCCAATCGTTTCTACAAGCAACGACTGTCAAACGTATGAAACTATTCGTAAAAAAGTTTATGAGTTACATGTCACATTGCACAAGAATCTACCATCATAAACGACCTACTGCATGCAATTTTATACTTAAATTCGATGACGTTTACTGATTGTCGAAGGATATTGCAATTGCTTTTAAGGTGTTGACTGTCACTTCTTTATGAAAACACATTTTTTTGTACTTATTTCCACAATATATTTTTTGATCAGGACCGGTAATGATAAGCTTAAAAACCAATCGGGTATGTCAAATATTTTTTTTATATATGTAAAAAAATAACCAACAAAATCTCATGAATAACATCTAAGAAAAAAAAGCCTGTATTAGATTAATTCCAGGTCCTCAAATTTGGCATTCTATAAATTTCAATCGTATCATTATTGTGACCTTTTGAAGCTACAAAACGAAAGTTCCTCAAACATTTATGACTAAACAGTTAATATATACAAACAGTTATCAAAGTCAATAATTTTTGAAGATACTCGCAAATAAAAAAAAATGTTAAATTCAACAATTAATTGTGTGTGCTTTTTTTTAAAAATATATATGCATATATTTTAATATATTGTTGGATTAACCTTTCCAGGAGTAACTAGTTAATTTTAACCGCGCTGTGAGCAGTGAGTTTTTTACATAAAAACTATAAATAGAATGGTATAAAAATAGTTAAAAAGTACAAATCACGTTTTTAGTGTTTTATTGTAATAAAACCAGTTGCATAATCCTAGGACCACAAACCATTGATACATAGCACTTGAATATATTATCACAATAATTGTTGACATATACGACAAGTACTTCCATACTTCTTTATAAAAAAATCGTATCGAAGTACTAGTACGTCCTTACTCCTGAAAGGTTTATATGAATGAAAATAAAAGCAATACTATGAGAACTTTAATATTAAATAATGCAAACACAGCCGATCACCGAATAAACAATGATTCAAACGCTCAATAATACAATAGAAGCGTGCTTATGCTGATTGTCTTATAAATGTTAGAATTTCTTTCTGTTTTGTTTATACCTTGGACTCGATAACTGAAACCGTTGCAGCTCACCCATCAGAAGCTGTTTCATAATCACCATCGGGATCGCGTCGTAATAAAGAAAAAACGTTCAGCTCGTATGATCCAGGTAAGCGTGGAGGCATCGCTAGTGATGAATTCGTATAATTTCCCATCGCGAGGGAGGGATTTCCCGACGAAGTGAGTTATTTATTCCCCGTAGAGTATGCGCTCTGCTGCGACGCTGCCAACTAAAAGGAGAAAAACGCGCGAAAACTTTTCGCGTTTATTTTATTTATTTTCGTAATACAAAACCAAACAAACAGTGATATTGTCTGAATAAACAAACTTCAATATGGGATGTTCTTGTAAAGAATGAGTTTATTAGCTGTGTTTGCGTAAGGGTAAAAAAGCAAGAATGCTTGCTTAAAATAAACGAAGAATAACCTAATATATGTATATATAAATAAAAACAGGAATCGGGGAATATTCTAATAAAAATGTCATATAAAAGTGGTTGTAAATAGTTTCTAATTTGAATACTTTTTTGAAAAAATTTGGGTGATTTTCGACATAAATTAAAGCAATTACAAATCACCTCAATGTATTCTTTTATTCCAGAAATTATTAATTGTATGTAGATATAAACGAATTTTATTTTACAATGAAATAATAGTGTGATTAATAAATTTTTGAGTTATATTTGAAAAAGGTTTTTATGATAAAAAAAATACAACTTGTGCCAATTAAAATCATCTTTTTGAATGAATTGGTATTTACTTGGTAGAACTATTGCAGCTCTACAAAATTTATATAGTTGATAGCTGATGAGGGCTAAGCCTAAATAACTATCAGCTATATACCATATAAGTTTTTTAGAAATAAAATAGATTGCTATTTTTTAAGTGTATTGAAATCGTCGATAATTACATTTATTATACATGTAGTACTATTTTTATATATCGTTTAAGCCTCTTTAATATTTTACAAGAAAACGTATACAGCTGCTTAAACAGCCAACTGGAATGAGAATAGAACAAGTTAAACGAATTCACTAAGCCTTCATACGTTTTTGTGTTTTTTACAACATGAGACGAGATTATGAGAATGATGTATGATTTCCACTGAGTAGATTAGAAATATGCATAGAAAAATCAGATTAGTTCACGCATCGGTGTATCAGGGTAGTCAATTATTCGGATTAATTGGGGATGAAGATAGTCCGGATTAGGTCAAATCCAGATAATCGAAAAAAATCGGGGAAAAGAAAGGACAAGTGTATTCAGTATTGTTCATTTTTATTTCGTTAGATTAATGAAAAGCTTTTTTTATAGGAAAAAAAAATATCGATTTCTGTTTGAAAACATAAAAGTTGTGCTGAATTGCACTATTCTTGACTATCAAACCACTTCATGGTGACATATAAGCACTGAAAAATTTCAATATGTGTTAGACCAATGTATTCCCTCTTACAAATTTCTTTTTCGTCTTCTTAATCTTGTTCATTTGAGGCAAATATTTCACTAATTATTTTATCAAATTTTAAATCCAGAAACAATCGTTCAATGCGTATCGAATTTGAACAATTACTGAACTATATTTTACACAGGACAATTGCGTAAAAATAAATGCAACGATCAAAATGTTGAGATTGTATTCCATCATGTTTGTAAACAGTAGACGCAATTTTCCACGTGCATATCAACAAATTTGTTTTATTTTTGTTTGTTTAAACCTATAATCGTGCTATTTTTTCACCGTGCTATTAATCTTTAGGAACAGAAATCAAATGAAAAAATCTTATATATTTCGATTAAAAAAAATAACAAGATATTCTGACAACATGCAAGAATTTTTTGTTTTCCAGAAAATGAAGGCAGTGCAAATGTAATTATAGTTGTCAAAAAGTTACGGGGTTTGAGCGAAGGCGATGACAGTGATGAATGTCTACTTATGTATGTGGCTAGCCAAGTAGCGAAAAAATGTAACCGGTTACAGCTTTATTTAATATGAAAAAATACAATATGCGCTCCTGCAACCTGCTAGATTTGCAAAGTTAAAATCCTTTTATAAAATACTATCTTGTCATCTTGACGAATGCCTAAATAAATAATATATTACTTAAATATTATATATCATGATAAATTGTATTTTTAGATTATTTGTAGTAACACTTTTGGTTTCAATTTACTCCAATTATACACGATCGATAGCTATAAAATGATAATGTTTTCTTTCTTTTTTTTTTTTCGATGCTGATCTGGCTATACGATCGAATATGGCCATTAAATATGAATGCTCAACTATTCTAAAAAAGGAATCTCGAAATATTGTAAATACTAGTAAATTTGAAACGCGTATCGTAAAGTCTATCAAAACAAAATTAAATTCTAATAACTTAATAATTTCAAAAGCCGATAAAGGTAACACTACTGTTATCATGGATAGAGGTGTTTACGATGAAAAAATGGAGGATGTCTTGTCGGGTCCAGCGTTTATTCAATTAAAACGTGATCCAACTGCATCTAGTTCTGAATCCGTAAAAACAGTTATCGATGAAGCAAATACGTGTTTTCCTACAGAGCCCAAACAAATGAACCCACAGTGCCCTAGACTGTATGGGTTACCAAAAATCCATAAACAAAGTATGCCCTTAAGGCCAGTAGTTTCCTTTAATGCTGCACCGTCGTATAAATTAGCAGGGATTGCTAATTCCTTGTTCAAACATAAGTTGGGATTCACCCCCAAATTCGGGATTAAAAACTCAATTCAATTAGTAGAAAAAATTAAAGATTTATCAGTACCTTTGAACGCGAAGCTAGTTTCATTTGATGTAGTGAGCCCATTTACTAGTGTGCCTATATCTGACCTAAAGTCAGCGATTGTTGATTTCATAGATATGAAAAATCTTAATCCCCGGTTGGCTACAGATGTAAAATCAATCATTAACTGTTGCATAGATCAAAATTATTTTAAATTTAAAGATAAATTTTATAAACAGTTGGATGGTTTGGCAATGGATAGTCCATTGTCACCAATTTTAGCTGATTTTTTCATGAATTTGATTGAATCAAAAATTACAAAATTAGATCTTTTTAAAAATATCATCTTTCTTGAATAATATGAATAAGATTCATAGTTCAATTCAATTCACAATGGAATTGGGTATGCAAAAAATAAACTTTTTAGATTTAACCGTTGAACTAATTAATAATCGTCATAGTTTCAGTATTTACAGAAAAGAGACTTTTAGTGACAATATCATAAGTAGCTCGTCTAGACACCACATTTCACATAAGTTGTCAACTTTTCATTCTTTTATTCATCGCTTGTTGACAATTCCTATGACAGAATCAAATTTCAATTTAGAATTAAACACCATTAAACAGATCGCACTTAACAATGGATACGATGCAAAGTTGATTGATCGACTTGTCTTTAAAAAAACTAAAAAATTAGCTTTATTAAATGTAACCTCGAGCTTGATGATTGATGTTCCCTCCGTTGAAAAACGTTGGGTAAAACTAAGTTATTTAGGCCGAGTTTCTGAAAACATATCCAAGAAGTTAGACAAAAAACTTTTTAATGTAACTTTTTATAACAATCATAATCTTAGTCGAATGTTAGTTAACACGAAAGACAAAATTAATATTTTAAGCCAAAGTGGTATTTATCTTCTAAAATGTGATTCCTGTGAGGCTAGGTATATTGGTCAAACAGGAAGATCCTTTCATACTAGATTTAAGGAACATTTAGCTTGTGCCAAAAAGGCGATGAGATTTCTACTTTTGGAAACCATTTGTTTCAAAATAAACATTCATGTGATTTTACTATAAACTACAAAATCCTGCATTTCAATAACAAATCACTGAAATTAGATAAACAAGAAATCCTTGAAATTAATCGATATAAATTTTTGCCTAATTCTAACCTTATAAATGAACAAACTACTTTTGCGTCGTCACCATTGTTATACTCATTAAATTAGATTAATAAATATATATTTCAAATAAATATTATTATTTTTATTTTTTTCCCTTTTTTTTTTTTTTTTTGAAAAATGATATTGCCTCCTTTTACTTAAATTTTTTTACAGAAAATATTGGAACGCCCCTGACTGACCATATCTTCCCATCTCATCGATTCATCTTTAATCGACTTCTCATGTATTAATTTATTTTGTTCCATTAAGTAGTGATTGTGGGTTATTTTCGTCATTAAAAATTTCCCACTCCTTACTTCCTTATTGATTGTTTAGAGCTCCTAATGGATTATTGATTTACCATAATTGTAATTGTAATTCTTAATAAGTGATTGTGAACATTTAATTTTTATACTAATTTACTTTATTTGTATCAATATTGTATGATTTTATGTAAATTGTTTCCTAGTTCTTGTACCCATGGTTTTGTACACCTGCTACCTTTAACTCAAATTAATTTTTTGTTTTGTATAAATAGACTTGTTTGTAAATTGTATTCTATCAGTTGATAATGCTCGCGATGAGCGAAACCGGTCCTGATCAAAAAATATATTGTGGAAATAAGTACTAAAAAATGTGTTTTTATTATTTAAAATATAATGCCTTTCCATCAAGAAGTGACAGTTAACACCTTAAAAGTGATAATGTTTTCCTTAAGCATTCAAAAAATATCGAGTGCAGTGGAACCCCGATCAACCGTTCTCGCATAATACGTTTTCCTGGATGGATAGCTCATATTTATAGTCCCACCAAACACCCATAAGAACAATTTTAAATAATCATTCATTGACCGTGCCTCGACCTATCGTCTGAATAATAAAGTCCCGTCTCAAATATTATCCCGATTGACCGGTTTTGGCTGAGAAATTTTTCTATCCAACACAATTAGTAAATTTCAGCACATTAAATTTTATTTATACTAACCAAAGAAATTCATAATAAAATATATATTTCACTCAAACTCAAAATTTCACAAAAAGAAGCTTAATGCACTATTTGATTATCTCGATAAATAATATTAAATCAATACAACTTTTATAAAACGCTCTTTATTTTTTTAAGATCTAACGTTTTATTTTAAGATTTACGGCATTCCTCGTTTCCCGTATTTTTCGTTTTTTAAGGTTTCTTGAAAAACGTGGAATCTAGATTTCACTGTACTTTTATCAACATCAAAAATCGATAGAAATGATGAATTTATATGTAGTAAGTTTCGCCTTACGTCCCGTACACAGATTTACGATTTGTACCAATTTATACAAAAATTAATTTAATCCAAAATATGTAAACACATTTTACAGTTTATTGCCTCTATGAATTGTATAATCCTGTATTGTATAATATTGTCTACCTCGTCCATTATGTCCAAATTTATACTTGTAGTCCATTATAACTACAAGTATAAATTTATAATTGTAGAGCCGTGTCTGTTTACTTTCATGTGAAACTTATATGAAACGGAAGGAAGTTTTGCAATTTTTCACTAAATATTTTGAAATATTAAGTGTCGTGGAAATACAACAGACTCGAGGCAGACCACCGCAGCACGTCTGCTTCGTGATTAAGGGCCGCTAACTGGCTTTGTCCTCGAGGGGCATTATAATTTAAAATTACACGTAACCTTTGTGAAAGTAAAAATAGTTTTTTTTTATTATTTATTCGTATCAGAAAAAATGATACGATACTTTTATATCCGTGCAGGTGAACATATTTTATTCTTCATTTGTTTTCATACAACGTTTCATAAGAAAAAAACGAAATCCGTCTGTTATACGCACGTATGTTTAAGTACAAAATATAATTTAATTTGTTAAGGTTTAGGACTGCCTATACTTATTTTTTGAACTGTAAGTATATATTTTTCTACTAAAAGTATTTGACAAGAAAAATCTGGTAATTTAAAACTTTCCTTTTTATAATTATCATAATCTGTAGAATAAGACAAATTTAATATCAAATAAAATATGCTTACGCAATTCTTAAAAAATATTTATTAATCTTAACAATGCGTTTTTTAATGTGAAAAACTAACAATCCTTTTTCGTTTAAGACTTATTCAAATAAAATTACATTACTTGAAGAATTATTTTTACTTAAATTAAGATAACTTTTAAATGAATAGTCGAACATAATAGACGATTAATTTATCTTAAAAAATATTATTGCTACTAGTAAACGAATTTGAAAAGTTAAAATAATAAAAAAAAACATTAAATATTTGAAGTAAGTCAACTTTTAACTCTGTGAATTATTAGTAAGAGAAAATGATTATTGATTGCCAAGTGATTAATAATGACTATATACGATTATGATATTTATAATGTGTTCCTGGTAAATCCTACAGATTTTTTAAAGTATAAGTCTTAAATATTCAGAAGACGTTGCGTAGCAATGTGATAAAAATGTTAGCAACAATTTAAAGAAGTTTATTTGAAAATTTTGCAAAGAATGCGTTTTAAAAATCGCAACATTTCTCTTTCACAAAAAAAAAAAAAAAGGTCAGCAAAAATATTGTCGTCCAGAACATAACAAGTTTCGAAAAAACTCTTGATTCACTGTTTACTGGCGTTGAGAATTTAGTTTATGTTGTAAATGAACGTGAGTTTATAAAATAGTATGTTTTGAGTACACTGAATTGTGTTTGTTTTACGAAATTTGTTTTATTACTTAAATAATGTCCAGTAAGCAGAGCGCGGAAAAACAAGCCTAAAATATTTTAATACGATATTATTGTTGATTATACATAGTAACTTCAAAAATATAACTATGGCAAGATTGGAAGAACAAAAACGCGTTAGAAAACATATTAGAGAAGGTGAGCTATTCAACTGAATAATTTATTTACTAAAAATTTCTTTACAACTGTAGATGGGCAATTTTAATAATAAAACATCTATAATAATATAACAACAAGAAAATAGGATTGTTTTACGTAGTTATCAGTTTAAAAAATCTCAATACTATTAATTAAAAAAACAACTCACTTAAATTAAAAACGCTTTTTAAATGTGATATATACTTGTAGTGTTTTTTTTTCCTTTTTAAAATGGAGTTCCGTTAAACAATTTTCTATTTAATAAACATTCAAACGGAATAAAAAATATTTTATCCTCTACTGCACATTTGCTTAAAACAAATACTTATAATACAAGTATTTTAAATATATCTTGAAACTCCCCCTTGTTGTATCCTTTACGTGAGATCAGTTCAATAAATCGACAAACTCATAAAGTACATTCTTATATTGTGTCACTAGATATTCAATCGTTACTATATAAGTATACTATACAAAATAAAATAAGTATGTCTTAACAAAAAAAAAAAAGCCAAAATATATTTTAATGATAGTTGTTTATCATTTGTTGTAAAATCTTTTCAAGAATGATTCGTTAACAGTATATATCGTTAGTGAAAAGTAGCACAGGCAATTTGTGTTAATTATTATTAGATCAATATTATTGAATTTATTTTAATTGTCATTTAGTTTTTGCCTTGGGGTCTGTGTTTTCACTTTGTCCTTACTTCAATTAATACCTTTGGTATATAGACGATGCCGACTGTTTATTGTGCGTCAGTTCTGTTACATCCGTGTGATAAGATGCCGAAAGGCAAAACCCGGGTCTTTAGTGACAGAACATGTGGAATCGTACAAAGATTTAACAATTCAAATCTTTGTTTAGCTTCCGAACCATGTAATCTTTTATTTGACTTATTGTTTTTTTTAAATATACATTGTAAATACATAGAACATTATTACATTGGTGTTTTTCGTTCTTCAAATTCTTTATTCTATGTTGATTGAAAAAACTGACTATTTATTAATTAAACACTGTAATCAACGCGTCACGGCTCACGTATTGTTAAAAGTAACTAACAAGTAATTACTGTAAATAATGTAAGTGCTCGCGTGAAAACAGATTACGTACACAGTATGCATTATGTAAACTCGTGAGTTCGGACAGCCATTCAATTATTGACCGCTGAACGAACCCGTTGCCGCTCTTGGGGGGCCATGTTTGTAATTGACCTGTTTACATTTTGTTAGGTAAATTTTTTCCATAACTATGATAGGGCTAATGCGATGATAAAAATAATTTATACACAGTTATATTTAGCCGAAAGTGTAGTCAAAAGATTGTATACAGGTTAAAAAAAAAATGTGTTTTAACAAAATACGCGAATTGGATAAAATATCTCACTCCATCGTTTGGTAAAACATAACAATGATCGATTATTCTGACATATTATAAATTATCATGAATTGATATTATATAACTCGTAGTTCTTTAGAATACAATATTGTTTTTACATTTAAACAACATTTGAGTTATTGTTGTGAATTCATGTATATAAAGCTGTAAAAAATATTCGATGTCCATTGACACAATTCCCAAAACAGCTAGATTCAATATTTAGGTTAATTTGTATTGGAAAACATTTTTGTGAAATTTTGAAATATTAAATTTTCCTATCCATTAAATCCTTGACTAACTTAACTATTCTTACTGAAAAAAATCAGCTATACGATAACATTTCTTGTTGAAATGAGCTTCACAAGTGGTCTATAAGATCAATATTGAAAGCGATTTGAGTGAATAGTAACTTATGTTTATGAAGATGTCTTAACTCTTCACAATATCATCGTAATTGGGAAGTAGGTTAAGAAAATATTATTAATGGTGTCTTAAACGTATTGGTATAATGTTTGAAATTCTCATGACACTTTGTGAAGATAAGATTTTCAAATTTTCTGTATTTATCAAATAAGTTGGTGAAAAGAATTATCTGTACATCCACAGTTGATTGTATTCCTGATTTATTAATGGTTACGTGTATTTTCTTTTATCCTTCGATTTTTTGGATTACTCAGTCTATTGATCCCGCGAACCCAAATAAGTTGAGGGGATCTAATCTACTCTTATAATGAAAGGCGCGAAATTGCTACGTCATACTATATTAATTTATCACCGACGTTTCAGTTTTTATATTAAACATTTCATTCGCTTCGAAATTCCGAAGCAAATTCTCTCCCCTTTAAAGCCACTTGTGATTTTACTCGTAATTTTTATTAATATCCTCGGCAATAATTCACTCTGATTCTCACCCCCGAGACTTTGTCCTGGTCTTGTCAGGTTGAAAAGAGGCGAAACAGTTAGCATTGTTATCGACACAGCACCTCTACGACCGCCTCGACAGAGCTTCGCGGCTGCGGCCCGAAACCGCAGGGAGCTTTTTTTCACTAACAGCCGTACGACAGGCGCGAATTAATTTCAAGTTAGCGCGCCGAGTTTTCGACGAAAGTTTGCTTCCGCGGAAACGATTAGTTGAAACTCATTTGCAATACATCCTTCCGGGCATTGTGGTAAAATCGTGTTTGAAGAAAGCGCTATCTATCGTTTGCTTTATAAAGCAACATTTTCTTTCTTTTCACGTATAGTTTTCAATGCCTTACAACTATTAGCTCGGTACCTTATTTATTCACACAATTTTAATACAATAATAACATCATCAATTTATTATTTAAAATCATAAACAATGAAATAATTAAGGTCTTTTGCAATACATTGGTTAGTTCAAGTTACATAGTTTAACTTAGTAAACGTGTATTGAAAATCTTATTTCTCAGTAAACTCAGTAAACGTAGCTTTCAAGGTTAATAATAAAATAGGCAGACATTTTAACAATAGTAAAGATAAAATTAATATAATCTAGACAGAAGCGGTATTTATAAAATGTCCTGTGGCTCATGTTTATTCTTTTATATTGGACAGACAGGCAGAAGCATATTCACTCGAGCTAAGTAAGATCATTCAATAGGAAAAAAACAGATTCACAATGTGCAAATCACTTTATAAAAGAATCTCATAATATAAACTAAAACAAATGAATGTCGCAAGATGACGGCTTTGGAACAGCTGGAAATCAATAGATATCAATTTTCACACGAAATTTTATTAATGATCAAACAAATATTAGTTGGTCGCCGCTCCTCAGACCATTGCGAGGAGCTACTGCCTTCCCGTAATAAACCCTCCCCCTCCAATATTTAAGCATATTTAAATAGCCGCCTGTTTAGTTTCATTAACATTTTTTTTAAATTTTATTGCTGGCAGGAAATAAGCTATGTCGTTAAAACAGAAAAGTAGATTGTTTACTTTTTCTACACAGTTATATATAGATAAGCAAATGTACGTGCATGATATTTTAAATAATAAAAACACATTTTTAGTACTTATTTTCAAAATATATTTTTTATCAGGACCGGTTTCGCTCAATGTGAGCATTATCATGAGCGAAACAGGTCTTGATCAAAAAATACATTTTGGAAATTCGTGCAAAAAATGTATTTTTTATTATTTAAAAATAAATAAATATGTTGAAAAGAAAAGTGTGTTGAATTTATGAATTTTCTTTCAGGTTGGGGAAGTGCAGCACCACGGACGGCGATAGGAAAAGCAGCAGGGATGCTGTATGCGTTGATTGGAGCACCACTCTTACTGCTCTGGCTAGCTGCCGCGGGAGGGTTGTTAGCGAGGCTCGCCAGAAGGGCAGCCGCCAGATGTCGCCCCCCGCCAAGTGCCGCTCACCATTTAAGACAGGTAAGGGTGGCAGTTACAATTCAATTAAAATCATGACTTGCACCGCTCTGGCAGAACTGACAACTTTTATTTTTACAGATGTAACAGGTGAACGATTTGTTCGGCTGATTACTTGTAACGTGTACAAGCAAAGTAGGAGCCTTAGCAAACAAAACGTCAATATTTTCTATAATTTATGATATCGACTGACGATGTTTGATGGGATTTTAATATCAAATTATAATTGTTACAACTTTGTACGATTCCACATGTTTTGCCACTAACGACCCGGGTTTCGCCTTTCGGCATCGTCAGGTATTCTGTTTTGTTTTCAATTCTGTTGCATCCGTGTGATAGAGTGTCTGAAGATGCCGAAAGACGAAACCCGGGACGTTAGTGACAAACCACGTGGAATCGTACAAAGTTTTAACAATTCAAATCAAAAATATTTTTTATAACATTTTTTTTTTAAAGACATTCCTAATAATAGTCCTAGACCAGTTAATGGTAGTTGTTGCAAAAGTGATTTTGTCATCTTATAGATTTTTTATTAAAAACCACTACTGATTATAATGATCATTATTGTGATGTTTGCGATTTGAATAGTTACACGATTACTACACTTTAAAATATTTATTACAAAGTTATAGATAAAATTGTTTTTTTTTTAATACAATATAAATTCGTTTGAAATTTTCTCACAAAAGACGTTCACCGGGAAGGATTACTATTTTTGTTATTTTTTGGCATTCGATGAGTATGGATAAGCTAAATTTAATATGAAAAAATATTCGATAAACCAACGCATTTTCATCGTAAAAATATTTTATAATATTCAATCATCAATCATCGTGACGGTTAAAAATAAAGAGATATTTTGGGTCAAATAATATGTCACCGAAGTCCACTATTTATCGTATTGTAAATAGTTTTGAATTATGGATTAATAAATATTTGCAATTATTTCAGAAATTACAGATATTCTTGCGTATAAAAAACGTGGATAAAAACTAAACAACATTAGCGTTAAATATAATGCTTTCAAAAGTTTACATTTTAATCGTTTTCACGTTAAATAAACCAAATAACGTTCATTATTAACAGCTGCGCCAGTATATTACAACAAATTAAAGTTGGCAAGAAGTTGTGTTGGCTAGGTTTTGAAATAGTTTATTTGAAAACGTAATGTTCAGCAATCCTGTAGTGTAGAAAAAACTTCGTTGGGCAAACGGAGTTTTTGATGATTATCAAATGCTTAAATTATCATGTTGCTTAATTATATTTGCGTAAGCTTTTCTGGTAGAAAAAATCAATTTGTAGTTTGTTGTTGCTCATTTTTCAATTTCTTAAGACCATTGAAATATATCAACAATCACATTACCTATGTCACGAATAGAATAGTTCATCTCTCGTGCGATCCAACATATTCTAACAACGTATAGTTCGCAAACATGATAGCAATAATTTATCAGACAAAAACATTTATTTCGGGCTATTTTATTCGAGTAAGTACACCAATTCGTCTCACTAGAAAAAATCTGTAAAATAAATCCTATGCTATAAATCCTTCACAAAAGAAAAAAATTGCTAAGAATTATGTTCTAACTTATTCCATTTCACAGGTTGTGTCGCCAGCAGTTTAATTTGTTCGTGTACGTGAAAGGTATTTTTAACTACTGACTTAAAGTTTGGAATTCAAAGAGATAACTGAATTTTACACACAAAAACATAACAAATACTTTCAAATTAAAATCATATGATACATTCTAACAGTTGTCAGGCGATATATTTTATATTAAATATGGACATGGTTGTCTCATGAAGCAAGCAAATACTTTAAATATTTCAAAGGAACAATTGCCTAGACTAGTGTTTCATAAGTAATCAGTATTCTTTATGTACAAAAGAATTGCTCAATATAAATATGAAAAATTTACAGAACGTGCGCGTTGTTTACTTTTTAACTATTATTTTTTAAAAATACAGATTGTTTTATTGATTTTATTTAGTTTATATTATTTTAAATGTGATGTATAAGGTAAACTTAACTCTATATGATTTATTAATAGTAACGTCAGAAAGCAAAAAATAGGCATTACTGACATTAGCCAAGCGATATTTTTATTTTATAACAAGATAAAAAAAGACTCATTATAGAAATTTATGAATACATTGAAAATGGCTGTTCTTACAGTAAGATCAGTAACGGATTAGATTTAATATTTAGAATTTTTATAAATATTGTCACTATAAAACATAATTTTCAATCAGTTGTCATTTCAACCGTATGGCAATATTGGCAATATTGATCGATAAATTAGAACGGTATAATAATATAGAACTGAATGTTCTGTAGTAAGTGCTCATGGGTGACAAATGGGCGGACGAATCAAGCAATTTGTTCAGGTGACATTCTCTTAAGTGTGCCTACCTAGACCCTTAATATATCTTCAAGCCATATGTCTTTGGCTGTTGAGAGACGAGACTTTCTTGACGGGACTACCCCTTGAGTGGAGTGGAAAAATTCGCATCTCCATAAGTCATGGAGCTGTGTCAAATTTTTAGGGACATTTTTACCGCTGC
Source organism: Himalopsyche japonica (assembly GCA_028555115.1). Classification (NCBI taxonomy): domain Eukaryota; kingdom Metazoa; phylum Arthropoda; class Insecta; order Trichoptera; family Rhyacophilidae; genus Himalopsyche; species Himalopsyche japonica. Next base: position 378,020 of record JAHFWJ010000813.1, read on the forward strand.
TTATTTGCAGAAAGGTCGTGTACGTCGTATATTGGGGCTGATTTACTGAAGCTTTGCAAGTAACGTTAATATTTTCAGACAATATTTAAAATATAATCAAAAACAAGTTCTACTAGTTATTTTTTGAATTTTATATGTAATTGATTGGCATCTTAGAAACATTCAATGAATATTGTTGAAACTGTTTTCATGCCACGATTTAAACTTTTTGGTTCTTAAATGTGATTTTTTTTTTGTAGAATGTAACTAGCCATAATTATATCATTTTTTTTACTTTTATTTTTATTTAATGGCAAGCATAAATCTCTGAATTATTTGTTGACATTTAAAAATATATATTTATCATCTTCAAAATTTAAATATTACAATATAACATAGAAAACACTACAGAATTAATCGTAGAATGTAGCACGCTTTTATAAAATAATTATACCGAAGAAATAAACTTATTATTCCTTGTTTATTTTAAATATAAAATTATTTTAAATAAAAATACACAAATTTGTCTAAAATCAAGCAACCTAATTCTTTCCTGTGATGTTTTATTGTTTCACAGACTTTTATAATATTATGTGAAATATCTTATATGTTTATGATAAATCTAATATTCAAGCCAATATAAATTTGTGTAAGAAATATTATTTGATCAAAGCAAAATAAAGTGTTGTTCGCTTTATACTTGATTTTATTGAAATAAAGCAATTAATCGTTTGACTAAGCTCTATACATTCTGTTCATTTTTGATCTATCATTTCTGAAACTGTGTGACTTTCAAAATTTAGATAACTATGTAATATTTAATCAATCCAGAAGTAGAATCCAAAATAATATAAGATATTAATGCACGAGGCAAAGATCAAAGATTGAGTTTAAATTGACTCTTCCTGTGACCGTTGAGATTATAATTTTATGAAAAACTCATATATTTAGCTTATTGTAATATTACTTTTATGGGTATGAACTATCATGTTGTAGTCATAAACTCTCCATTTGTATTGAACATAATATATTATTTCAAAATAGATGATTAACTGTTTTATAATTTTCACGTAATTATTTGCAAAATAGTGTCTTAATTACGGGTCAAAAGTCAAGTATGTTGTAAACGAAAGATCAAGTATCACTTTTCTTACATACACTAAACAGTTACAGCAATTGCAGAAAGGTGAATTCTGTTGTGTTACTTTTCTCATCTTGAATAACTATTTCACTGTAAAAAAAAACACTAAGCGCTCAATTTATGTTTGTTTCTATAGAAGACTTTGAGAATAAAAAATGATATCTTTTTTATAGCTTGATATACTGGATTTACTTTTTTTGACGTTTGACTTACTCGCGTCATTTATTTATATTTAAGCCATAAATATGAACATTTTTAATTTTGAAAGCATAAAATTTTCTATCAGTTTTTTCGTTGTGAAATATGGTTGCTACAAAATATATTTTTGAATTTTTAAATTTGTCTCTGTATTTTTTTGATTACTCTGCAAATCTTACTCACTAATATATCTTTATTTAAATTGAACGGAAATTAAGTCAGTTAAGGGAAATTAAAACGTTAAGCAATATTTCAAAATATATGTCTCGCGGTGCAAAAGTAGTAATGTATTTTTTTTTTCTACACTATATTTAAGATAAATAATTTTACGCCTTCTACATCTATAGTTCTAATAAGGGTGTAAGCCGAAATAAGAAAAAAATCACCGTGATATAATGGAGTTTTACCAAGTAAATGCTAATCAAATCAATAGATTTTGTAGTTATCTCTTTTTGTTACGAAATTTTTTTCTTCTACGCGATCAATGAATTTTTGAACAGTAGATTCAAAATTTGAGCGGGTAGTTGATTTGTGAAAATTTGTGGATATACATCTAAAATTATATTTTAATCACGTATAATTATTTCATAATGTGTTTTGAAATTATTTTCATATTTTCATTTTTGAATTTTTCATATCAATTATAAAGGCATATTTTAATAAGCCGTTAATTTCAATGCAAGAAAATATATACTAGATAATACTGTACGAAAATTTACACCTTTTAATACAGCGACCCAATTCAGATGAATACAGAAATGTTTTGTCAGGACAAAATTAAATATTATACTTTTAAGATACAATCATTACTCATGTGATCGTGATGTTAATTAAGTATTTTAAAAGACTTAAAATTAATCTTAATCAAATATTTCTTATTTATTCGCATGCATATGCTCATCTTCTAAAAATTACCCTTACAAAAGGAGTAGCTAAATCGGTCTGTTAGATTAAAAGGCGGACCCGTACTACTAAAATATTTAAACTTTCTTAGATTAGCCTCTACACAGCATATTTGAGTAAGCTTTCTGTAATAGCCGGTTTTATTTTTGTTATTACTCTTGCAAACGGTCGTGTAACCTTTAATAATGTATAGCATAAATTCATAACGTAGTTAGGAAGAGGAATTTATATGTATAATTGTTTTATTTCTACCGTGCTCACTTGAGTTTCTTATTTCCACCCTGACTTGAAATTAAACGAGGTCAATTTTTAGGTCTTAGGTAAATTTGAAATATTCAAAGATACAAACGTGCACAAAGACTACGATCAAAAAAATGCCTAGTTGAAATAAGCAGAAGTGACTTTATATATATATTTAGTGATATTATACAGAGAATTATATTAGTTTTCGATTCACAAAAAATTCTCAATTTTTTGATTTGATGTTACATGCATATAGTTTATTTTTTAACGGTTTTTTTGTGTTTGTCAAACTACGATAAACTGGATTTTGATTGTCGACGGAAAATTATCAGAAAAAATGTGTGAAAAATACTTCAGTTTTGTTTGAATTCTACAGTATGCTCAAAAGATGTGGGATACAGTTTTTACTATTTTTTATTTATGTCAGAATCATGACAAAGTAACTCAAAAAGTCGACCAATCAGAAAAGCAATACTTTACCTGGGGCCCAATCAGATCTTATGTGCGGCCCAAAAAAAAAATAAAGATTATTTTGTATATTGATATTTTTTGCTTTGAAAAATACATTAATGTATACATATTTAACACGGTGAAAAAATAGCAATGTATTTTAGTTCTACAAAATTATTTTTAACAAACATAGTTGATAGCTATTTCGGTTCACGCCATCATCAGAACTATTTCTGATAACTAGTTCTGACGGTGGCGTGAGCCGAAATAGCTATCAACTATATTTGTTAAAAAAAAATTGTAGAACTAAAATACATTGCTATTTTTTCACCGTGTTATAATGGAGTTCTACTAAGTGAATGCCAATTCAATCAATATACATATTTACATAAAAAATGAAAGTTTTATTTTGAAATCATAAAACATACATATTTATGCAGTATAATTGTTATAAATATTTACAGTTTAATATAAATATGTTATATCCCATGTAATGAAGCAAAAATCGGAATTCGACCCGGGGGAAAAAAGGTTGAGTATTGCTGAATTAGAAGATTATTGGGTATATATCCGTCAGCGCTGTTCAAATTTGAGCGAGCGATTGCATAACTGCGACGTTAAAATTAGTCATCTATATAAATCATTGAGTTCACTTTTACACGTGTGTATCAGAGTCCATCTACATTTAAATATATTAATTTTAATGTAGATGGACTCTTAGTGGAATAAAATACATAAATACCATGTTATAGTTTTTAAAGGTCGTTTTTATTGCAGCGAAGACAACGATGCATTCAAGAAGGGTTATGAACGCTAATTTACATGGCACACAAAATTTATTGGAGAAACTGTTCAACTGTGATTCTCTTTGGAAATAAATCGTGTGTCTAAACGGCATCCGTTCTAAGCAACGTCGATTCAAATACATCGTGTGTAAATGAAGCCTTTACGAAGACACTACTCTGTGAGTGCAAGGAGATGTTGGCGAGACAGCAAATTGTACAGTTCTACAATATGTGCATTGTACACTTTAACTAAAGAAAATCAGGCCACCAACTCGATTGATTTGATCAATTCATGTGGAATCGATTCCAAAAAGATTCTGTAGGTTGTGAGTGTAAAATGTTTACTGCCTGCATAGCAATAATGCTACATTTCTATATGAAAACTAAACGTGCGCAGCCATTTAATATATAAGATTTCGGCATAATATTTCATCGAAAATGATCATTTGGTTAAGGAATAAATTATTATGTGTTTCTACAAAGGCGTCAGCTTGAATTCTGGCTGGAGGAAACAAAACATCTGTGTTGTCAACGCAACCATTCCATTTATTTGCGTCAACGTGAAACCTTAATATTACTTAATTCTATAACTTATGACAAACACTGTGATACGAGATGATTGCAAATTGAATCCATCGGAATGCTATTCAGAAAGGCGTAGAAATAAATTTAACGATATATTTTGTTTTAGAAACAACGGAAATAAATATTGTATAAGCTTATATATATTGCCGACCTTAAAAGCACAGTAATAGCGCATGTTATATTATGTCTGGCAGTGCCAAATACAAAAAAAAAACACCTGTGAAATAATTCAGGTAGAGAAGTGGGTGCGTGTAATATTTTCAACCCCTTGTAATAGCGTGTAGCTTTTGAGGGTAAAACCGTGAAATCTATAAATGGTCAAAAAAGAGGTATAAGATTTTTTTAATCCAATATTTCGATTATTAACCATATATTATTAAAAGCCTTAGATAAATAAATAATTGCTTATTTAAATGAAGATATTCAAATATATATTTATTTTATAGCTCAAATTATTTTCGAATAAGTTATTAACATAGTATTATATATATATATGAATAGTCTCATTGATTTAATTGTTTATCAGTCAAAAAAAAATTCAATGATAAAAATGAGGTCATGATCGTTATAAAAATTAATTAAAAATGTGAATGATATTTTTTTTATTTTTTAGGCTACATACTACAGAAAACTTTGAAGTGTAATATTTATCTAAGTAAACCTAAATTAAGAGCTTGTATAATGTTAATATAATAACAGTACACATTAAATAATAAAAATAGATACATATTCGAATATTAAATAAAAAATAATATCCATTTTATGAGTTACATGACAAGATATAACAGATTAAACAAAATTATCATTTAGCGTTGGATGATTTAATATTTACCTTGTACAAGGTTTTCCGAAAATATGATACCAGATTTATTACGCAGGTAGAATAACATTGTAAATAAAACATTGTTAATACTGTGTCAAATATATTAATCTTTTTCCAGCTAAAAAGAAATTTTATTTTCCGAGTATCCCTATAGACTTGGGGCGGTTTCACGTGAAACTCGGTAATGTCAGAAACGTTACCAGAGAATTTTGCTTCTCACTGTTTACATAACATAATCTGTTTGCATGAATACTTAGTGCTCTCTTGTGAAATACATATTTTGTACAAACCATTTCGAATAAGGATAGTTTCACAGAAGAGAGTCAGTTTAATTTGAATTGAATATTCAACGCGTCTTGTATTGCGAAATAAACAATGATTTACCCTTCTGGAATTTGTGTAAGAATTGGTTAGTACTGCGGCAGTTATTATGAACGATGAATAAATTTTACTGTTCAATATAGTTGAAGTGTACTGTCCTGTCACCAAGTGGTAATATTCAAGAGTAGTTGTCAACAATCTTACTTGTAATAACAGCACATTAAGTAAGTTACTTATGACGAAGCGGTTTTATATTAAACTTATTTCTTAATATACAGCTAACTATTTGATTTTCCTGTTTTAACTATAAATTTATAATAAATAATCGATTTCTGTATTGCAATACATACTATCTCTGAAACCTATTTAAATTTTCCACAAGCTCGCTATATACACCAATTTGGGAACTGATATGGTTAAAAAAGGTAGTGCAACATTGTGTAAAACAACTTTTCACTGAAAGTGTATAGAGTCTACGGTAACTGATTTATTGCGGTCAAGCCTCATATTCAAGCAAGCCTACGAACTTTTCTTGTTTACCGAAATATCTTATTGTTGAACAAGTCATGAAAAATGCCTTTTAAATGTTTTTTTTTTTTTAAAGAAACAACCCTTCCTCTTGTTCAACCTGCTTATGATACCTTGAGACAATTTATGGAACTATAACCACCACAAATTATTTTTGAATTGATATACAATATAAATTTAAGTCAACAGATTCTATTTCCGTTTCAGAAAAAATAATATAATTTGTGTTATGAGAATTAACTATAATTATACAGTTAGGAATATATAATAGATATAACCTGAAATATTTAAATATTGATCATATTTTGTAGTTTTTTTGGATATTTATTTTATTCAAGTAAACCATTTAGATCTACCAGAATTGCACCAATTGGCTTATAAAGATTGACAAAATTGGCGTAAAACAAAATAGCTTTCAACAAATTTATATAATTTTTCCAGATCTGAATACTCATACATATTTTAAATTGTATTGAAATAATTCTAATTTTAAGTGATTTAAACCTTGTTTATATTCTGAAGATACTAAATAAATAAATGCTTAAAAAAAATAGAAGAAAATTGTTGGAAAATACATATAATTTTATCAATAGTTCCATTGATTTTATATGTTATCAGAAGTTAATATAAAACTGTCTTTGTTGTATATATTTGTAGCCATACATTATATAATACGTTTGATTTAATAAGCTTTATGAATATGCTAAATTGGCGATGGTTCTTTTTATATTACATAAGCAATTCAAAATTCATTTATTTTCTCATCGTTTGAACAAGTTCGTATTTAATTAAAAACAAAAACAAGTTCGTCAGAATTGTGAATTGTTAATCTAAAAATATCCAGTTTACCACTGCTGCTACAGTCGAACAAGCACAAGCAACATTAATGTGAGAGGGAATTTAAATCTCTACATAATATGTTATAATGTAGCACGGCAAGTTGGTGCAGAAAGTAGCGCAAATTTGAGAGGCTTGCGACACTACCCTCACCTGTAAAAGCTTAGTGTTGGATGAACGAGCGATGAATCAGCGAGTGTTCAAAGATTTAAAAAATTATATCGTTGGTTCAAATTGTCGATGAGAAAAACAATAAACAAAAGTTTTTTTGATATAACCAAAACATCATAGATGTACATTGTTTTATTTATTTTTATCTGCTGTTTTGATTTTCTCGATGAAATTGTCTTTACAACGAATAACATTATTCACCAACTATTTTTTTAAATATACCTCTTGTACATAATGCCGGCAAATAATTGTAGCTACGAAGATGTGATTATCGCTAAGCGTGACTTTTTAAGAGAGAGGCTGGACTACTGAAAACATTCTGAAACGATAGTCATGGCAATAAAGTAATGAATCAGTCAATGCCTTTACGCATTGGCGGCTAACCGTGCACTATCCGCATAGTGACAATGCTTGTTTGATTTAAATGTGAAGTTCCGGAAAATCAGTAGTTTTAACGTCGCATTTCCGAAGTTTTTTTCGAAGAAAAATACAAAACTACCATTGAAATTAAAATTCTTAATATCTATACATTTGTAAACAAATCCATAAATTTTCCATTATTGAATGCAAGCTTTTTATTGAGTTTCCTAGAGGGAAAACTTTATTTTGAAGAACCAATTATACATATTTTCTACTCGAAAATCAGCCAGACCTGTCAGAATTAACACTTTTGGTATAGATCTACAGAAAAAATCATGTTGAATATTATAAGCGCGTTTATACTTCATTAATCAATATTTAAATAGAATAAATCATTGTTTTCCATAATGTCTTAAGTATATAGGTGGAGTTATTATATTTTGTGTATAAGTATTTTTAATCACAGGAAGAAGTGTTTTTATATACCATTAAAGAAAGCAACAACATTAAAAAACGATTCACATGTCGCAGGTGAACAAACAAATATAATTAAATATTAATAAAAGCATAAAGATAATTATGACAGTGCTACCTGTAAGCATTTTTACATTGGATATTTTTCACAGGCAACACTTAGGCTCTTGTTTAATTTTCTTTAAATAGGCAAATTTTATTGTTCTTTTATTCATGTTCAACAGTTATTATTCAACAGATTTTTCAATCTTATTTTTACAATGTACACGTGATGTCTTACCTTTAAATTATAAATAGAGAAAAAACGATAAATTTTTAAATTATATGAAAATAACATGGTGAAAAGATAGCAGATAGATATGTATTTTAGTTCTACAAAATTTATAAGATATATACTTAATGGATATTTTGTTTTACGTTTTTATCAGAGCTATGTTTAAACGTACATTTACTTATCAATATATATATGTGCAGAAAAGGTACACCTTAGTTTCATGTTGTGCTAATAAATTCTAAAATGAGACAAATTGATTTTATGCATTTTTCAAAGTGAGAGTTAATCTGGTTTTTTTTTTACGAATATAATCTGCATAATATCTTAAAGTCTCGTCGTAAACAGTGTCATAGATCATTTAATTAATACGAAAATAAGTACACTTCTAGATTTAGCAAAAAAAATCTATTGTATACTTAAATGAATAATTGGAGGTAATTTTAAAACTTGATTTTTAATTGGCTAGTTTTTATATAGTTTTAAAGTCAATTACAAGAAAATCTTTTGAGTTATAAGTATCCTACACTTGTAGCTATTCCGTAGAAGTTTTAATTAAAATTTTAGCTATGAACTACTGCAAATACCGAAGTTTAAATACTGGGGTTGAAAAATGTTCCCTCCTTTGGGAGACTAAGATCGTAACTTAAGCCAGTGGCTTGGGAGTATTAATCATAACATAATTGCGTTATCACACCGACTTCTTTTCCCGTAATCTTAAACCTTGCTTTATTATTTACGTTTATGACCTAACTGAGGCGGTAAATTTTTAACTGCGGACATAATGTATGAGAAACGTGTAATCTCGCCGAGTTAACAGTCTACCAATACAGTCTCCTTATCGCTTTAGACTACATGAGGATTTTATTAGAGTGATATACTGAAAAAATTGTTATCATACTTTAAAAAAGCTAAAATATTTTTTTTTATTTTAACACCCCTGTTTTAATGGTACACAATGACAAATAACAATATTGCACATATTTCCGTATGACGCTTATTGTGAATATTTACTTAAAGCAGAGGTTTACAGTTTTCTGAACAATTTTATTGATCGCTTGTATGCGAAAATACTCGGCATTATTTCTTGTACCGTTTTATATTTAAGTCATGCCAAACTGAAAATTCTTTTATCTTAAGACTTAAGACTAAGGCTTATTTAAGAATTCTTGCATTAAGCGTTTAATATAATTAAAGTTTTTTTTATCGCAAAATAGTTTTAATATTTTACCTGCAGAATAAACATTGATTTCCTTAGACGGTTGGTAATTTTGATGGAGGTAATCTTACACTTAGTAAAAAGTTTATCGTTTCTCTCATTAAAATATTTTGAAAAATCTTTATAAAATATGTATTGTATATAGTGCATTTTTTTCTTATTTAACTCCAAAGTAAGATCCAAATTTTTGCTTATAAATCGCACCGTTCAATCTTAATGCAGGTCGTTTTTATTTTTCACGCAAATTTCAGTTAAAAATTATACTTTTAAATGATGGATTTCAAAATTTTCAAGTTGATCTAGAGCTTCTTTTTCTTTCAGATTTAAATCATAATTTTGACATTTGAATGAACGCCTACAACCATCTCGAGATAGACTAAATTTACTACATACCTTCAAAAGTATACGATTGCTTTCAGTATTAAATATCTTTAAAGTAAAGTAACGAATTTGAACTCGTGTGCTCTTTTTGGCATATAATTCGACATGGGTAAACTTAAAAATATTCATGATAATTTGACACGCAAAGATCTGATTATCGAGACAACAGAATATATTAGATATCAAATCTTTAATAATATAATTAATGTAATGAAGATTTTCTTCAAAACAACATACGCATTCTTAACAGGTAAAACAAGCTTTTCTGTTTTAATGCGGAAAGAGAAATATATATATTTATTAATAAAGTTACACTTAATCGTACGAATAAATTTACACGAAAAACATAGACTCAATTTGTACGCTTAACGTGGGCTCACATATAAAGAAATATTTATAAATATACACTCACACATGCTTTAATATTTATATATTAGAGATATACTATTAAAAGCGATAAGCTTTATGGAGTATGAAATTGTCACTACTGTGATGGTGGATATAGAATGATTCATACAACAAAGAAGGTGTGAATAGTGTTTATACCACAAGAGAGACATTTGTTCGTAACATAAACATTCTCACCTTGCCACGAAATGTCAAGTTTATTTACACCCAAGTCATTTCATATTCACGCGAACGACTATACGAAACTCTGATTGGGTAATGCAACTTCAAAATGATTTATTTAGGTATTACTACATTTTAGTGTTAGGCGAGGTGTTGTGCACGCCAACCTAGTGGCTTAAAAACTCATATGACTCAATAACAGATGTATAAACATTGTACATCAATTCTTATCAGTAGAGTTTTCTGTTATAAATGGTTTACAAAAACATATTTGCAGGGATTGGAAGCCTGTGTTCTAGGTTGCGAAATACAGTGTACTCTCGATTATCCGGGCTAATGCTGGGGAGGATGGTTACGGAAAATTGAAAAACACGGATAATCCGAATCATCAATTTTTTATTTTATTTTCGAATATTATATCATATACACAATACAATTTAAAGATATTATTTATATATTCATTATTTATCAAGAAAACAGAAACAAATACGTAAAAATATAACATTTTATCATATATACGCACATAAAAATATTAAAAATTATAGTTTTATATTTTAAATAATAAAAACACATTTCTTAGCACTTATTTCCACGATATGTTTTTTAATTAGGACCGGTTTTATTCGTCGTCATCTAGTTGATCTCAGTCGACAATGATGGCGTTGAGCGAAAAGCCCATCATTGCAAGGAAAAGCCTGTGTTTGATTAATTTGTACCCTTTAGATAAGGCATTTGCAGTATTCTAGGGCCCCAAATTTAGCATTCTATTAATTTTAATCATATCATAATTGAGACCTTTTGATGCTACAAAACGAAAGTTCCTCAAACATATTTTACTTTTAAGGTGTTAACTGTCACTTCTTGATGGAAAGGCATGATATTTTAAATAATAAAAAAGCATTTTTTTGTACTTATTTCCACAATATATTTTTTGATCAGGATCGGTTTCGTTCGTAAAGTTCGTTTTAAGTTCGTTTAAATAATCGTTAAAAATCGTTATAAATCGTTTAAAGTTGGTAGTTCCCCGTCCACCCGTTATGTTTATGCAGCCGCTGGTACACGGCCGCCTAAAATAACGCAAAAAAGATCGATCCTAGACTTTACTTTCTTGGCCCTGTACAAAGCTGTAGAAATCGACCTTTAAACCACGCACTATCGTGCTTAAAAGTAGTATAATACATAGAATTTGAATATAAACATCATTCATTAAAATAAATTGTATAAAATATGTCTTGATAGTATCTAAAATATTGTGTAAACATAATAAAAACATAGTAAAATATAATAAAAAAAATGTAGTTTTTATTGATTGAATTGGCATTTACTTGGTAGAACTCCATTATAACACGGTGAAAAAATAGCAATGTATATTAGTTCTACAAAATTATTTTTAACAAATATGTTTGATAGCTATTTCGGCTCACGCCATCGTCAGAACTAAAATAGTTCTGACGATGTTCACCGTGTTATAATGTAGTTTTTCTTACAGTCACCACACGATTTACCGATCCTTTGTCAAATATGAAATACGTATAAAATAAATTTCTAATGTTAGTGACATTTTAACGCTGTTTCATGATTCATTGTCGAGCCACAGATCTGTTAGCGATTCTACTCGGGCTTGTTCGCATTGCTTGGCGCCCATAACAATTCATCATTGTCTCTTTTAAACTGAAAACACAAGACGACAGTTCTAATAATTGCAGTGAAAATTTACGTCTCATAACTTTTGTTTGCTGAATCGCCACAAACCAGATAAATTGATAACGCATATATAACTCCAAATTTTCAGTCTAGACTTGAGTTATAAATAACTTTTCAACTCAAACTGGTGTATTAATTAAGGTCGAATACTTATAAACAAAATGCGGTTCTCACTGTGAGAATTAATTGCTGGAAAAGCGGTTTCATAATTGAAAAGTTGATACAATAAGGACCCCAACACACTGAGCTTTTGTATCGTATATTTTCATCATAAATAATTTAAAAAAAAATACAATAAATGATGCTTTTAATTAATTGTTATATCGACCTCACAGTGATGATGTTTTCATGTCACTATGGACCGTTTCATACATTGATTTTAAATTGATAAGTAGAACTTTAATCTTAGATAAAAAATTCTGCGACGTTTCAATCATTTTCCTCGTTAGATATTAAAACAGAAAAAGCATTAGAAATAATCCTATTTAAAGACAATTTGGGTCAAATATTTGTTCATTCAAATGATCGTATAGATTTTTCAATTTAAATTATACTGTAAAGATTCTAATGTCATTACTCTCCTGAATATGATAGTATACCACCTTTTTAGAGTACTAGACATATTATAATTGAGGGAACAGTCTGCACTTTTTTTTAATTTTTGAGATTTAAAAATAGAACGATCTTACACACTAGCTTTCATTTGTAATTAAAAAATTAGAGTTTTAAAAACAGAGCGTCTTTATGTAAAGTATATCATATTATTTATTTTTGTATACCGCGAAAATATAAAATATTTACTATTGACCCATTGTTAGGAAAAGCTAATCATTTATTAAAAACAATTATTTAGGGTGGTGGTTTTAATGTTGAAATTTTGTTTATTGTTTTTGTAACTTAAGACCCGAACTTTGTCATTCAAAATCTTTTAGCATTCTATCACACGTGTGTAATAGTACTGACAGATAGATGACAGATAACTGTTTGTATTTCTTATATACAAGAAGACTTACACAGAACAAAAATGTGTATGGAATAATTTGAATATCAACTGATTTGATTAAATTGACATATTTGATATCCGGATCGTGAGGACAAAAGACATAGAAGGGTGCATAGTTTCAACAATTCAAATTTGATTTCAAAATTGTATTCCAATAACCCCCCAGTTGATATCGTAAACTGGTGTATCTTATTAAGCAAAACTAAGCATATTTTTTTTCATTGAACGACAATTAAAGTTTTTATATTGTTTATGGTTAACGAACAAAAACAAGAGTTTGTTTTTGGTATCTTATTCCAGATGAATAAGGTAGTGCTTGGTTTCTCTTTCAAATTGATTTATAGTAGCATGCGTTTATCACGTGGGATCTATTTCTCATCGCATCCCAGTGTGTCGCGGACCTAAATATCAGTCTTTTTCGATATTGATGATATAGAGACAAAAAAAAAACTATACCTTATTCGTTTATGGCACCATATGGTACAGCATTTATTAAAAGAAAATTTTATGTTATAAAGTTGTTCGTAGTTTGGGTATATTGAAAATGATTTCATTTGAAATGGCAGAAACAGAGTTTTTTCTGTACCACTTTTATAAACGAATATTGTTTAACACTTCAACATTTTTTCGTTACAAAAGCGACATGTGAAAATATAGTGTGAATATAGAATACATGAAGTATTTAGTTTTGTAAAAACAAAATCCGAGATAATCGATGAATCTTGAACTGACAAAAAACTTTTAAGTTGTTAACTGTCACTTCTTGATGGAAAGGCATGATATTTTTAATAATAAAAACACTTTTTAGTACTAATTACCACAATATATTTTTGATCAGGACCGGTTTCGCTCATCGCGAACATTATATACTGATAGAATACAATTTTCAAACAAGTCTACTTATACCAAAACCTTGGGCTCAAGAAATAAAAAACAATTTACAAGAAATCATACAAAATTAATGAAAATAATGTAAATTAGTATAAAAATTAAATGTCACTGAAATTAACAAATCACTGAAATGAGATAAATAAGAAATTCTTGAAATTAGTCGAATGCACATGCTTCAATCTTGGCTGTAAAATAATTTTAATATTATTTAGATATGCGAATTATATAGTTTTATAGAATGTTAAATTTTCTCTGTAGTAAACAAATTCATTCATTGGGCGTGGAATATTTTTATGTGTCTATTCTTAAGGCAATTTTATTAATTTATGTAAAATCAATGGGGTATATATATTGATCGAAAATATTACATACATATTTTTAATGTATTGTTTGTTAAAGTAAGTACGTATAAGGTAAATTCGTTCCGAATTTAATATGTTTTTTTTGCTAGCACGATATAAGCTGGGTTATTAAAACAGAAGAGAAGATGTATTGTGTATCTTTCCTACACGTCTATATATAGATAAGCAAATGTACGTATTAACATAATTCTGATGATGGGTGAGCCGAAATAGCTATCAACTATATCTTGTAAAAAAAATTGTAGAACTAAAATACATTGCTATTTTTTCACCGTGTTTTGTTTTTGTTTTAGATGGACAATCATTTTCAACTTCATGAACATCACTCATTATTAGGAAACACGGCTCAGCATGCATCATCGCAATATACATCAGGCAGCAGTCACTATTCGCCAGGAGGAAGCCAAAACAATCCTTCAGGAAGCAGTAGTAATCAGTGCGTGACGAGCCAACACATCGTCCATTCAGCAGGCGCGAGGTATTCGCACGTCTTTCAGAAAGCTCCAGCGAGCCCTAGAAATACCAGCACGCTGCCCAGAGGACGGCAAACTCCTCACAATGCAAGTCTTGAAGGCTTAGATGGTAAAATGTCAAGATATTTTTACTGTTTGCAAAAAAATACGCTTGTGCTAATTTTTTAGTCTGTCCATCTGTTATCTTACAAACAATGTAAATATTGATGAGAAACTATTTACTTAATAGCGGAATCCCAGCAAACTGCTACGACATCTGCTTCTGGCACTCCGAGACGCTGTTGTCAAATAGCCGCTGCAGCAACAGCGGCTGCTGGTAGCCCAGCTGCGAGTGCCTCTGCGGCCCGATCAACACTTCCCAGGAACCGTCCGACGCCGTCTCCTGGGCCTGATGAAGCATTTGAAACCGATGAATCAGATGGAGAGTGGTAAATATCATCCATTGCTGAAATACCAAACAAAGAATATTTTATTTTTTAGATTTAGCAGTATTTTTAAGCGATGTTAATAATAGACTTATTTTCTACAACACGGTGAAAAAATAGCTATGTATTATATTCTACATTTTTTTTTATAAAAGGAGAGAAGATGTATGTGTAGCTTTTCTACACAGCTAAATATATATACAAGCAAATGTTCGTTTAAACATATTTCTGACGATGGCATGAGCCGAAATATAATAAATATAAATAGCTATTAACTATATTTTATAAAACAATGTAGAACTAAAATACATTGCTATTTTTTCACCGTGTTATAATGGTAATCTACCAAGTAAATGCCAATTCAATCAATAAAATTACTTAATTTCCATTGACTTAAAATAGAATAGGATATATTAAAAGAAAATATTACGTAAATTCAGAAGTTTAGGCAATGTGCTTGATTTTTTAAATTGAATGAATAGGTAAGTAAATGTCTCTTGCAAGTATTTATAGTAACAAAATATTTATCAATCGAAATGTATTCAATTATTTAAATGCGGAACATTCATTATTAGATCAGAATTTTATTAAAACATAGTATGTTTGCAACTTTTGAGAATGAATATTTTCAAAACCCAACACGTCGATCGCTCTGTACCAATTCGTGGTAGCACCGCTCTATTAAAAATTATATTTGAACACTTTTGTTAATAGCTCAAAGCAAACGAAGAATAAGAATTCATTACATCAAAAACAAATTTGAATTATTACTTTTCATTCAGTATCACAATACAGTTTTAATAAATCTAAAAATATTAAAATATACGCTCGCAATTTTTTGATACAAATCTATGCTATATCAAAAAAAAATATTGAATATAAATAAGTAAAGATATAATAACTATAAATAACTTGTTTTTATAAAACTTTTATTATCGTTTTATCGTATAAAACGCCATTAATATTTATTCAAATATGTATGAAGAACTTAATGATTGCGTTTCAAAGGGGCATTTAAGCTTTCATCGTAATAGTGCACGGCAAAAAGCCATGCCTTTCATGCTGAAACCTTTTTGTGTTTTTATACAAAGACATAATTTTACTTCCTAATTATACCCTAAATTTTAACAACACAAGTTTGCTTACACTCTTACAACAGTAATGGCGGTCATTATGTTCACAGATTTTGTACTTTAGATTAGCTTTGTACATTTTTATTGCATTATTATATGCACGACTTCAAACAGAATGACATATTCGATATATTAAATTTTTGAAGAAAATTATGAGCTGCTTATTTAATCTACATTTTGATTATAACACAGCGGGAGTCCGATTTATCTTTCTAGCACTTTTTCGTGTATAATTGATTTTTAATTAATCACGTCATTTAGTAATAAGAGCAATGTTCAATAACCCCTGATTCATTCTATTCCTCGATTTATCGTTTTATATAATAGTGGCAAAACAAATGTTATTCCGACCGTTTTTTGTATTATTATCGTCTTGTTCAGATATATATATATATATATAATATATATAAACGTAAAGATAACATTCAGTCCCTGTGGCTGATTATTCACAAATTTTATTCGTTTGCAAGCCTGTGCGACCCTATTCGGCGTACATCGTAAAAAATCTGAGACTTTAATTCTGTAAGTGCCTTTTTGTTACGACTACTGGCCATAATGTTTCCTCTACTTACTTACCTACCAAAGTATATACAGAACTTTCATATATCTCGTTGAGTTAATTAGTGTTAATTGAATATTTAATTAAAAAATATTTCGATTTGTGTGAAAAATTTTCGGTACAGAGAAAGATAGCACTGAAATAGGAAACTGGAAAGTTTTGAAAGATGCGTTGAAAAATATAATCTCGAAGCTTTAATATATCAGCGTTTTTAACAATTAATCATCCATAAGGTATTTTTTATATGTTTTCATATTTGTTTTTCAGGAAAAGTGTAACGAAATCAAACTGATTTCTTTTTTAAAGGTGTAATGTAATCCTTTTCTATTATTCATAGTGTTATCATTGAATTTCTATTTTTCTGTTAAGATTGTATTCAAGTCAAATATTTATATAATATTAAGCGTTAATTATTAAAGAGACGAAACTAAATTCACATAAGTGTGAACACTACTGTTGGAATTTTAAACAAAGTTAGACATGAATAAAATATTTTAATCGAAAAAATTAAATTTAAGAATAATGTTAAATTTCCTCGATATATAAGATAAGAGTCTTTCTCCAAAGTAAAAAAAAATCATTACGATTTTTATTATTTTGTTTTCTTTGACTGACTATAAACTAAAATTTGTAAGTTTCGATATCAGGCGACGTTTTATAGCTATTATAAAACTTTCACGAAAGAACGTTAAGAAGAATAAACACACCAAAAGAATAATTATACGTAATGCCTGGCTATAATTTTTTTATTTACCGAATAGCGAAAAAGTTTTTCAAGATGATAATTTCAATCCATTAATAGTTTTACCTGAATGTTTACATGTTTTAATGTAATATCAAATTTGAACTGTTACAATTTTGTACAATTCCACATGTTTTGTCACTGTGGTAGAATGCCTGAAGATGCCGAAAGGCGAAACCCGGGTCGTTAGTGACAAAAAATGTGGGATCGTACAAAATTGTAACAATTCAAATTTGAATATTTACTGTTAATACATTTTTTTTGTCCTTGTTATATTTACATATAGACATTTAATTCTGTATAAAACTAAAATACACGGCTTTTAGTTTTTCACTGTGTGACTTGAAAATAATATAACCTGTATTTTTCAATTAAAGCTCTTGCATTATTACAGTCCCTGCACACATGATACGCCCTCGAGAGCCCCATTGATCTGGAGGTCACAGCGAACTCACCAAGGTCAATGCAAAGAGCAAGACAGGCGGAAATCATATCCTTCGGAAACACCAGTATCATCTGACAACCATCATCACCAAGGCACATTGCATCAGCAGAATCTGCCACCGGTTCCAGTGCCTGTAGTGTTAATGTTCTTAACCGCGTATCTCTGTTTGGGAGCGACGGCTTTTTCGGTTTGGGAAGGCTGGAGCTTTTTGGATTCGATATACTTCTGTTTTATAACTGTCTCGACGATAGGCTTCGGAGATTTTGCTCCAGGTCAGAACACATCGAAGATTGCCGGAAGTACTGACTCCAGCAGAAACGAACATCTGCATTTGTTTGCGTGCTGTGCCTACCTTATCTTTGGACTCGTGTTGGTAGCAATGTCTTTTAGCTTGGTGCAAGAAGAGGTGATGGCGAAGTGCGCTCAAGTGGCGAACGCCCTCGGCCTCGTGAAGCACTGATATTGCGCCAAGAGTGACGCCGTCAGAGTGGATAGTGAACTGAGGATGTTATGATTAGGAATGCTGTAAAGTGAATGTGCTTGGAAAGGTTATTGTTATTTCATTTGCCACAGTTATTTAACGATTTGTTTTGTAACACGGTGAATAAAAAAGCAATGTATTTTAGTTCTACAAAAATATTCAAAAAAAAAAATATATAGTTGATAGCTATTTCGGCTCACACCATCGTCAGAACTATGCTTAAACTAACATTTGCTTATCTATATATAGCTGTGTTGAAAAGGTACACAATACATCGTCTCTCCTGTTTTAACGGCCTAGGTTGTTACTTTCTCAAAATAAAACTAAATTTTCAAAAATTGTAAATGAAACAAAAGGCCGCTATGACAATTAGTGAGAGAAGATGTATTGTGTACCTTTTCTATACAGCTATATATATAGATAAGCAAATGTTAGTTTAAGCATAGTTCTGACGATAGCGTTAGCCGAAATAGCTAACAACTATATTTTTTTTTAAAATAATTTTGTAGAACTAAAATACATTGCTATTTTTTTCACCGTGTCATAATGGAGTTCTACCAAGTGAATGCCAATTCAATCAATAGATTTGTTTTATCACTACCATCCTTTTAAAAGCCATCTTAATATTAAATTACACCTATTCCTCGATATAGATGAGAAAAACGTGTAAATCGATATTTATATTTTTTAATATAAAACCGTGTAAATCGAAAAGTACACAAGAAACGCAAAATTTGGTTGATTTCTGAAATATGTAAATAAAAAAAAAATATCAAAAAGTATAAATATATTCTTTTATTAATTAAATACACATAAAGCATATACAGAGGAACAAAAAAATAAAATTCAAAGGATTTATAAAAAAAATTATTGCAACGGTTGGTGGAGTTTTTATCATTCATGACTATCACAAATCACCTTTTCTTAGTGACTGGTTCAAAGTGGTCAAGGATAAACACTGAATGGCGGGAGGAGACATACGTGCAATGGAATTCAAACAGTTGAATTCACCCAGATGAATACCCCGGCACAAGGGCGCACAAACAAATACAATTGGAGAGAACAATGTTTCTGTTGATCATAGTCAGTCTTTTCAACATTTTTTTTAATCCGTGTAAAAGCGAAAACGTGTAAAATAAATACCATTTAAATCTAAAAATAGGTGTATAAGTAAAAGTAGCACGTTGCTTCTCAAATTCTAGATGGTTTATTTTTTAGTACTTAAAAGGCGGATGATATTCAAAAAAAATATTTACGACGATAATTTTTCGGGACCTCTTTACTATTTCATAAAATTACCTCCAATCTGATCTTTTTTAAACTGTTCATCTTTAAGAAGAAAGAAACAATTGTATTTACATATAATTTTTTTTGTGTTTGCATATACTTTTTTCTCTTTGATATTTAAACTTTCTTCAGTAATTAATATAGTAAATAATGAAAATGGTTTATTATTTGACACTCATTGACCGCAATGAAAACAGTGAATTCATTTTAAAATATGTGCAAAATTACAATGCAAAATATTAATAAACGATTTTATTTTATCCGCGTTATTTCACGAAAAAACAAAATATAAAATGTTTACGAATTGTTTGATAACTGTGACAAATATTCAACGCTTTTTCGCTGAAATTTGAATAATTTTACAACATCATAATTGTGTATGTGTGTGTGATTGGAAATGTGAATCGAAAATTTGCGTGAATTAAGTTGCGTCGGCGGTGTCATTGATTTGGGAAACTAACAATATTTATAAGGACAAAATATTTTTATAAACACTAACACGTATTTTTGCCTTAAAAAAAAGTGTCAGAAGAAATTTCTTATGAAAGATTAATACTTCATAAAGTCGATGTGTAATGAATCTCATTGTTTTGAATAATTATCACTGTCATATCTTTCGCCATATCGTGTGTAAATATTACGTATAAATCTATTGAATAACTAATGTAACCTTCATAATCTTATTAATAAAAAATATTTAAATAAACCACGTCATAAATTTTTCATTATCATGTTTTTAAACGAAATTCCCTCAGCCCAGTGAATTGTTCCACATCGCATCCAATGAGATTAACCGCACAGCATAGTAGATCATTGTTGCAGCAAACTGGATGGTGAGTTTACTTAGTGCCAACTACCGATTTATTTTTTGAAGCCTCTAATAAGAAGTATTTTGAAGAAGCTTGCTGTAATTATTGGATCTTTGAAGAACTTTTAACAATAATATTTTATATATAAACTATTTCACTTGATTTAGATATAAATTGTATTATTTTATCAGTTATTAAGCCAGTGGTTTTGTATATCTGTTAATTATCAGGTAAGAATTTTGTTTAGATAGCCATGTTTGAATTTTGTATTCTATTCGCTGATAATGCTCACGATGAGCAAAACCGACTTTGATCATAAATATATTGTGAAAATAGTACTAAAAATGTGTTTTTTATTTATTAAAATATAATGCCTTTCCACCAATGAGTGACAGTTAACACCTTAAAAGTGATTTTTAATATTTTTGGGTGTTTTTTCTAAAAGAGTTAGGAGAACCAAAATAAGGATGGCACTTTGGAGAAATTTCTAAGTAATGGGAATCTTTCACCTATGATGTCTTGGTAGACATGCATTATATTGAAAATAAAGATTTTTTTATTAATTTCACAACTTAATCAAAACAAATATATATAAATCAAAATTGGTGAGTTGATAATATTCACGATGAGAAAAATTGGTCGTGATCATCAAATTTGTTGTGGAAATAGCGTTATTAAAAAAAATCAGTGCAGTTAATTAATAAATGAATCAATGCGTAGATATGAATGACACTTAGAAAACTGTGATACGAACGCGTCATAGATATTAACGCTCCATAAATTAGATATTTTAAAAAAACGTTCGAGGTTCTTCTTAACCTTATATTT
This sequence comes from Himalopsyche japonica, assembly GCA_028555115.1. Taxonomy (NCBI): domain Eukaryota; kingdom Metazoa; phylum Arthropoda; class Insecta; order Trichoptera; family Rhyacophilidae; genus Himalopsyche; species Himalopsyche japonica. The sequence goes on from JAHFWJ010000813.1 coordinate 399,401, forward strand.
GCCCGGATTTTTAGAAAAACTGTGTGCCAAAGTAGTGATTCTAAAATATAAAATATATTTGGTTAAATAATAGTGATATGTAATTTGAAGCATAATTAATTTGAAGCATAATTAATTATTCTACTCATGGGACAATATTACACACACTATAAAAAAATATTGGATTCATTGCTAACAATGACGTAGGATCCGATGGGTTTTGACAGTTGAAGAAAAGCTAAGAAAAATTGTTGTATAACTGACCAGTATAACTTTGTGTTTCCGATGGAACGTTTGCTAGAATATCACATGCTGATATAGCGGAATTCGATGGAGACAGAATTATCACATCTTTGCAGTGTAGTACTAGGTCTATGTAGTGTAGTACAGTGTAGTACTAGTCGTTTAGAGATATATTTTTAAAGCGTCATTAACCTTTTTGTTTAATAGCTTTCAGAGTGAAATAATTATAAATGTTTTCGACAATATTTACCAGTTCTCCTACTGCAAGTTTTCATTTTATTTTGTGATACAGAATAATATTAAAAAGTTTAATAACCTTCAGGGTGTAATAATTACAATTGCTTTCGACAATATTTACTCATTCTCTTACTATAGACTTGAATTTTATCTTGTGGTACAGAGTAACATTAAATTGTAAAAAAACTATTCAGATTCTATATGATAAAATCAATTAATAAAAACGCTCAGAGTGCATCATCGTATAGATTTTACTTTAAGTACAATTTTACATGTGTAATATAAAAGGTTCGACGTATTTTCAAAAAATACATAATTGCCTTGCTAACTTATGGTATATTTTTTTGGCCCAAAGCTATAAAGTAACCTTTTAATGAATGTTATTATACCAAGTACACGTAATTAAGCGATTATATGGACAGTTCTACCGTGAGGTAGGCCAATTTAGATCGTAAATCGTTTTGCGTACTCTGGTTAGTTATAAAACAGATTATAGCCAGACTTACCAAAGTGGAGTTACATAGATGACGCCAAAAAATTTAATTAATTTCAATTACATAGATTATCAATTATCCACTCAACATTGCAGTATCTTATTGAAGATTTTTTATAAAAAAATATATATTGTATTTTGATAAACACATTTCACAAATAAAATTACCTTTTCATAGTTTTCATAAATAATAATATTAGGTTATTTATAATAAATTTGTCTTGATAAATAATTACAGCCAAGTTTAATACTTGACAAGTTTTACTGAAGCAAGTTCAAAAATTTTAAATTTACTATTTGGTCTCTATATCATAGATATACGCGAGTTGTTGGAAATATTTATTGTATTTATAGGATTTCACCATGTTACGATGTGCAGAAAGAAAAATGTAAATTTTTTTAACATTGAAAGTTTCGATATTTTTTTTTTAGTAATTACTATATTTAATCGTCATAGAATAGAACTTATTCTGTGGTCATGTAGCCAAGAGTTATTTAAAAAGTAAAAAAAACGTTTTGCTGACGTATCTTTATTTAGAAATCGATTATATGAGCATCAGTGTGCGTATTAAAAATTTGGTTATTCACTTAAACAAAATATGAATCACACCGAAAATCGCACTACTTTTGTTAGTTATTCTATAAATTAGCTTTACATGCTTAGCACGCATTAATGTTAGAACAATGATTAACTTTTGACTAAGTGACTTATTTAAAATACAAAAAAGTCCGATAACAGTTTTATGGTTTGGACTTGGTGCGTTTGTAAACAAACAAAAATTATTAAAACACAATGATACTATATAATGTTGGTAACATGGCAAAACAGGGCTGTAAATTCGCAGACAAGGATTCATGGGGTATAACCAAAGTCGCGGGTCGTCACATTGTTCTAGATTTCACTCAATTTGTATTAATAACATTGGTTTCATTAAATCGATAAACGTTGTCAATATTTTGCAAACAAAATTTAAATTCGTGTTAAATCATCTGGTTACCACAATCTTATATTATATATCGGATTTTAATACTATAGCCAAATATACAACCTTGACTTTGGCATACATAATGCTGAAAAAAAAAGTTAATGCCTATAAACTATATAATGAAATATTGTATGTTAGAATCGTGGCATTTCATGTATACTTATATCTAAAGACCTGAACTAATTTTATCAATATCAATAAAACGATTATGTTAGAATGAAACAGTAACTGATTGTACGTCAGGTAGTTCTAATAATGATGCCTATTATAGATGCTTGAAGCTGATAAAAGCAATGAGAGTTGTATTATATATTAGTTAATCGTACTCCGTTAATAATTTTAAGTGAATGATAACAATAGATAATATTTTACTATTAATCATTCATTTTTGAAACGAAAACAAATTAATAATATTCATGGCAAGTTGATTGATTTGCGATCAGTTTCAATTTTGTAAATTTTGTTGATATATTCTATTAAGGTTTGACATGCTTCAGAAAGGATTGAGATTATTAAAATAGAAATTATTAAAATAATTAACTTGTTTTGTTTATTGTGCCATAACAGAAAACCAATAGCTTTCATAATTAATATGCGCAAAAAGGTTTTTAAAAGCATTATACATCGACTTAATTTGTTGGTAGATGTTAAGGTGGTTACTTTTTACCCCACAAAATGTTTGAAACATTGATTTAATGGCAAATAACGTGACGCAAATAAAGTTATCAAATCGACCCTCCATTGGAGTTAAGTTAGTACTTAACTGGAAGGTTGAAATGCTCGCAGGTGTTGTGGTCAACTTAATAATGTGAATAGGGTAAAATGTATTATAAACTATCCTGTTTACAAACACAATTTAACTTTTAGGATTATATTAAACACTTGTTTTCGCTTTTGTAAATGGGCAAGCTAGCGTAGGTAATTGACTAGTTTATGAGAGATCCTAAATATTAAAACGGCGGCGTTAAATATTTACCGCTGCTAAAAATTGATATTTGTTATTTTTTTATTTTGTTTTTAATTTCAACTAAAATAAATCATTTATGATATCGACTGAAGGTGCTTGATGGAATTTCAATATCAAATTTGAATTGTTGTAGTTTTGTACAATTCCACATGTTTTTCACAAACGACCCGGGTTTCGCCTTTCGGCATCTTCAGGAATTCCATCACACGGATGCAACAGAACTGACGTAAAATAAACAGTCAGCATCGTACATATAATATATAAAAGTCATTATTTACAGGAACACACTTACCAATAGGCAATCAGTAAATTACAGCTGAAACAAATATAACAATATCAATCCAATAATAATTAACTCAATTACCTATAACAACTTTCATTAACGATCTTGCTAATGAGTAGTCGTTATTGAAAGGGGATTTTCAACAAATTTCAATCAAGTAACATTAAACTATAAATGGGTCTTTTTTATTGACAGAATACCTACTATCAAACTTCTAGTGATGAGACATACGAATTTTCGTCATGAGATTGTCGATTCATTGAACCGATCTCACGTAAATGGTACAACAAGGGGGAGTTGTAGTTGGGAAGATTGAGTTGATCGTTAAGAATGAAGTTTGAATTTAATAACTGGCCTCTAATAATTTCTAAAATCTCCTGATAAAATGAATCAATCATATTCTATAAAATGACATGCTATGCTTACAATTGATCCAAATCCTACTATATGAATAGTACTGCGTTAACCCAGCATTGTCACCTTAGCGAAAAGAAAGTTACGCTGGGACTTTATTTCCACCCTACATTTTTATTTGTGATATATTAGTTTTATATATATATATTTTATATATTTTTTTAAAACAAAAGTAAAATATAATATAAGACTGGCAGGATACAATCGAGCTACGTGTTATAAAGGCAGCGAAATAATTTTTCTCCTACCATATGTTAACCTATTAAAGGATTTATTAATTGGATATTTCTAATTTATGTCATGCGGTGGCCAAAGTCAGTAGCGCCAGTCTCACAGTTCAAGCAGATCTATGGGTGTCTGTTCGAAGGCAATGTTTTGATACAAAAAAATCTTCACTATTCATTTGAACCGTGTTCACTCTTAAGAGGTTGAGAGTTGAGAGTATCTGAGTAAAAAGCAATTCTTCTAGAAAGATCGTCTTTTAAGATAAAAAAAGGCCATACGATTCACATTGGCTTTCACACAGTCAAAGATTTTTAAAATTAAATGAATTAACTATTTTACTTGAAACAAATGAAGATTTGATAGTTATTCGTTTTACAGTAAAACTCTCAGTCACCCCGTACCTTCTATTGTATACGGTTGTTTTTGTTGTAGGTTACTGCTCAAAAATCTTGTCAATTTACTTTTACTATCACAACCAGAATTCGAATCGTTACAACTTTATACGATTCCATGTGTTTTGTCACTAACGATCCGGGTTTCGCCTTTCGCCATCTTCAGGCATTCTATCACACGGATGCAAAGTTATTAATTACATGAATAAACTTTTCGTCAGTTCTGTTGCATCCGTGCGATAGAATGTCTGAAGATGCCGAAAGGTGAAACCCGGGTCGTTAATGACAAAACATGTGGAATCGTACAAAGCTGTAACAATTCAATTTTGATATTGAAATTCCATCAAGCACCTTCAGTCGATATCATAAAGAGCCAGAATTTTATTTTGCTGACGTTAAAAATTGGCGCACGTTAAATTAGTCGATCACATGCAAAGTTTTATTTCCTGAGACGAAATAAAAAAAAAAAAAACAATAGAATAATTTATTTGTTCTCGACGAAATAAATTTCCTTGAAAAGTTGTATACAATGCGATTTTATGAAGTCGCGCTAGTCAAGTGGCGTTTCTCATACAACATTGTGAATTTCTTATCCGTTCGCGAATTCCATTGCTTTGCATAATGAAGTCGCAATTGCACCACAATAGAAATGCATTTGTTACACACGAGCTCCTCAAATGCACGCCACTTCGCTGAGCTGCATTTTGCCCACTTCACATGCCGCTTCCAACTCCGGAGGAATTAAAAAATATACATTTCGTGTAATATGCGGCTCGCGTGTGGTGATTACGGTGTGAAAATTTTAATTCAATTTCTAGCGGGTACGATTAAATTTTACCTTTCTTGGTGCCACGAAATGACGTGAAATTTCACTAATTAGAATACGGAGCGGTTATTTTTTCGACGGACACGAGGCGTGTGAGCAAGGGGAATGTATTTCACTGGTCATTCCATTCTTAAAAGTATTAAAATAGTATTTTGTATTTCAAAAAATCAATCACCATACAAGCTTTTTTTATATATGTGCTGATAGCAGTATCACATGTAATCATCAACAAATATCGGTTTGTACAGTTAAAAACTCTCTCTAATCTGCGGTAAATAATTTTACCCCAAATTAAAAAATACCAAAATCAGTCAAAACATATTATATATTTTTTGATTCACACTATAATTACGATTATATAATACTTTACAATTTTTAATAAAAAAGCATTTCAAAATTTTAATATTTTTGTATAAGAAACGGTTTCGTTAATTGCTAGTATTATCAACAGGTATAATACAAAATAAAAACAAGACTAATTGTAATAAAATTTTTAGTTAAATTATCAGATTTACAAAAGCAGACTTAAGAACTGAAAACAATGCCTATCTATAAATCTAAATAAAGTAAGATAATTTATAATATAATGCTAAGGACTTTATAGTATCAATTTCTTGTCCTCGCTAAAAGTCACTCGATCCACAGTTCATAAATACACCCAGTCCTTTTTTTACGCGAATTCGAATATACGCGATTTTTTTGGACAGCACCGCTAAATTTCTTTACGCTCTTGACTCGTTTTTACGTAATTTTTTCCCCAAATTTGTTTTAAAGAAGACATTTATGTATGATGCCAGGCATGTACGTTTCATTATTTTTTTAAATAAAAAAAATATGTGTATTTTTAAAACCTAGTTTCGTAAAGCATTCCATTTTTTTAAATACACATACAATTGCCAAATGTTAACAAGTGTATCGGATATTATGCAAGTTTATGTTTTAGGGTGTGTAAAGAAATATAATGCAAATGCGTGAAATCTTTTTTTTTACGCGCCTTTTTCTGGAACCAATATATCGCGTAAAAAAAGGACTGGGTGTAATTATAAAACATTCATTAGCAAAGAAATATTTCGGTTAGAAAATAGTACCAAATAATAAATACATTATCTTTCTACGATGAAGTAAGAGTAAACACCGGAAAAGTGTCTTTGAATTATAATAAATAGATAATAATAATAATAATAATAAAGAGTCAATTATAACAATGAAGTATTTTTTATAATACAAAATATCTATAAATGCTTATTTAATGTTGATGAAAGAAAAGATTAGCAACGATGTATTTATTTAAAAAATTTAGACATTTTTATTTCAATCTGTGTTCATCCTTTTACAACAAAAAGCTTAGTACTAACTATAAATTCCGTGTAAAGACAACTTTGAAAAAATCTTTACGTCCCTTTGTCTCGTTTCTCTTGAAAAATAAACTAAGACTCAGGGCTTTCAGACAATCGAATTATAATTTTACGGGATAAATATTTTCACTCAGAAGAGACATTTAGCAAGTCTCATTTGATTCATCATAAAGCTAGCTGTAAGCAGTAGGCAGTATCAATTAAGCAGTCAAAAATATTATAATCACATTGGAATAAAAGAGTTTTGAAGTAAATGTTACAGATGTTTTAATTTTACAAGCAATATTGTGTTTTACTAAAATTTGTAATGTAGTATAAGAAAACATGATACGCATTTACCTACCGATAAAAGCGAAAAATATAACACAAGTTATGTACTATATGGGCAGAACCTAAGAGAATCAATTTATTTAATCGGCATTTACTTGCTTATATTAACTCGATGAGAAAATGGCGATGTATTTTAGTTTTAAAAAAATTATAAGGTATATAGTTGGTAGCTATTTTGTCTAACGTTCTCGTCAAAACTATCTGATCGTTCAGTTATTATTACAATGAAATAGCTCACTATTCATTCTCTATTTTTTGTAGAACTAAAATACAAAATAATACAATACATTATCATTTTTCACTGTGTTAAAAAACGTACATTAATAATCCTTAATAGTTTAAGCCAAAGCTTATACAGTTCTTATGATACAATAATCATACCTGACGTATCTCATTCGCATATGAAATTTAAGTAAATAACCACTTAAATATTCAACGTCATGATAATTAATTATGTCAGAAAAGTTTTTCAATCTCTTTGCTCCTAGAAAAGAAGATCTTTATATGAAACTTGAAGCCAGTTTTTCCTTGAGTTTATTTGAAAGATTTATTTCAAAATAAAAGTTTCATAGCCCTAGTAAGTTTTAATACCATTGGAAAAGTATTTATATTTTAGTTCATAATTAAGAAAATGTTAAGAAAATTCAAAACGAGTGAGTAGTTTTTAAAAATCATTAGATGTAGCTCTAATTTTTAAATATAATGTGTATAAAAGAATAATTATATAAAAAAAGTCCTTCGAACGATATCAATAGCATTAACGACGCTTTACTTTGTGTTGGATATTACACAAATTACAGTTATCTTGGCTGATTTAAAAGTCATCATTTTGCTTATATTATCGAATTCTCATCTTCAGCCCACGATGCTTTGCCGAAAAATGAATTAATTTCTATGTAAAAAGCCAATGCCGTAAAATGTAAAACACTATTTATTAAACAAATATAAAAACAAATTGTATAAAATATTTTTTGAGTTTTAATAATCCTTTCATTATTCGACTTTTGGCCTGGATATTTCATTGAAAGAATATTGACATTTATTAACGCATTAACACTTATTATTTATTATAACAAAAATTGTTTATTAAGTCTACATTCAAAGAAGATATTAAGAGACATTTTGTTTATTCAATAAATATTAAATATAACTAATTAAAATACTATTCACGCTCTTTAGATGGTTGCAGACTGACAAACTACAATCACTGATATTTCACTTGTAGATGCACTTTGATTACACTTTCAGATGTAAAAAATAATACAATTGCAGTAAGAAATAAAACTGATTTATTGATTGAATTGGCATTCACTTTGTAGAACTGTAAGATCATTCAACAGTAAAAAAACAGATTTACAATTCGCTAATCAAATTATAAAGGAATCACATAATATAAATTCAAACTCAGCGCAATTGTTTTGGGATTGTTTCCAAAAATTTCCAAAGATTGTTTTCCAAACTCAGCGCAATTGTTTCCAATTGGAACAGCTGGAAAATGAATAGATATCAACTATCACAAAGGATTCTTAACGACCAAACTAAGATATGTCTAACACCATTGCTTAACCCTCTGCGGGGTGCTTATTTGTTTCTGTAATGGAACATTTCCGTGCCATATGTATACTTATTGATATATAGCCGCCTTTTTCGTTTCATTTATAATTTTTAGTTTTATTGCGAGCAAGAAACAAGCTAGGTCGCTTAAACAGGAGAGAAGATGTATTGAGTACCTTTTCTACACAGCTATATATAGATAAGCAAATGTTCGTTTAAGCATAGTTCTGACGATGGCGTGAGCCGAAATAGCTATCAACTATATTTAAAAAATAATTATGCAGAACTAAAATACATTGCTATTTTTTCACCGTGTAATAAAACTGATATTTGCGTAGTCACCAATTTGATTTTATTTGTTTACACAAGCTATGGATTTAAGTCTAGGTGCTAAATACTCGGCCCTCTGTGTGTGGGACATGGCCAAAAGACGAAAACTCAAAGATTCCCAGACTACAGTCAAATAATACGTCATTTCTCATGATATGTAAGTATTCTTCTTATCAAACTATCATAACTCCGTTCTTAACAGAGTTAAGGATCTCTTCAGTCAAATTTAGAAATGGATCCCGCCAGTGTCAACAATCCCCTATTATATTACGTTACCATGTTGTCAGTTTCCTGACCTTTTTTCGTTGAATTTTCTCCACATTAAATAAAAAAAGATTTGTAGGTTGGTGAGGTTTTCTGCACGAAGTTTCTTACAGTAGTATGATAGAATGATTATTTTTTATATTTAAAAAGGAGAATAAATTATCAAGTGCAGACGAAAAATCACCAAACAATAGAAGTTTTATTACGCGCGGAAATGTTAAAATGAATTAAAATTTCACATAATCTCAGAGTGATTTACTAAATCATGACGATTTATTGACTATATTGCCAAGCATTAAGTAATCGGCTTATTAACATAAATTTCGAATATGCCGTGCAAAATTTATAATGATTATAATTTCGTGAGTGACTTGCAAAAATATATGACAAAATTAAGCTTAAAGCTGTGTATATGTATTTATTAATTAATATCCTGCCACATTTCTGGCAGAGTAATATATCACAGGATTGAAAATAATTTCTGTAATATTTTTTATTTTCATTTATTTGTGTAAAAGTTAACAAACACAAATATTATGAAGATATAAAGACTGGATTTTGAATTGCTTTGTATTTTTTTTTCGTTGAATAGTAATCAATCATTCTTTGATATATTATCTTCACTGCATATAAAAAACCTCTCCGAACTATATAAGTTGGTCGATTTTATTTATTCATATTAAATAAACTAGAATGACCTAGCAATTGGTTTTGGATTCAACAATTATTAAAACTGTTAAAAAATCACAAAATTCACCATCACTATTTATTTATTTAGTATTTTATGTACCTATATAAAAATAAATAAACTTTCTAAGTAAGTAAGTACGCATATCCTAAATGGATCAACGTCAACGTTATTTATTTCTTTTTAGCTTATATATTAACTTTCAAATTAAATTATTTATTCATATGATTTTAAGCATTGTAGTAAAATTGCTAATAGATTAGAATCATACAATTTTGAATTAGACGATAAAATATTGTAGTATTTTCAATTGATTTGTATATATAATTTGCATTATTTGCGAAAAGCGATATCTGCCGAATAAGCTTTTGTATACACAGAAATAGTGAAAATAACCGTATCTTTTTTGTAGACTCGTATTAACACTAAATTAAGTTCAAAAGCTTGAAAAATTTTGGTGTCAATTATTGCATTAGCTTTTATTCAAAGCTGTTACTGTGTGATAAAATATATTTTTTTCGTACATTTTGCAATTTTAACATAACCAGGTATAAAGTGATCAACACTGGATTAACACCTAAATCTAATCAACAACAAGGCTTTAAATATTTTACAGCAATATATGTCATACATATGTAAAAACGATGGACACAATAAATAAGTTTTTCAATTATTTACTTGGCAGGTCAAATATCTCAAAACGAAAAAAATGCTAATCGACCATATTGTCTAAATATATTCTATTTACGTATTTGTTTTGTGTGTGAGTAAATTTATTACAATCTTCCCTGTCGACGAAGTTACACATTTTTTACCAACACGCGATTCTGCCATAGTAAGTTAATCACAAAACTAGTTGATGTAACATACATGTACTAGGTGCGAAGATAATAAATTGCTTGAAAATTGAGCAACATGAATGTAGAACAGTAACACATTGTTTTATTTTTGAATTTAATTCACGAATGAACAAAAGAAAAATGCATACTGAAGCACATTCAAGGAATTTAGTCGGTATATTTAATAAAGTGAATCATTTATACTTTTAAGAGCAGGCGTTCACATCAGTTCAGAAGTATTCCCATCAAAAGGCGATTTTTTAAATCAAAAATATTTGGTGAGCAACTCTTTCGATATCTAATAGATGCAGTTTTAAAAAAACATAAGGCAAAAGAAGTATTAAAATATTGCATTAAATACGAATTATTTATCCTGAAAACCATTTTTTTATTGTGTGATTTTTGAAATTGTTTGAAACTAAATTCTACAATACAAAATCAAATGCTGCATGGCTGTCTTTTGTGCGATTACTGCGGATTTCATTTCTACATATGGAATATCCAATTTTAAAATATTTTATTTGAAAAAAAAAATTAAGATTTAACACTCACGTAAGACATCAAATAGTCACACAGGACACACCTTATTTAACCACGTTCTAGGGTTGTTTGATTTATCAAATATAATTGAAATGATCATTTTATTTGAAAAACAATTATCTAAAGAAGTGGGTTGGAGAATGGTTAACAAACACAATGTTTGAATTTCGTGCAAGAATACTCTTATTTTGTGGAATTTGTCTCTTCTTTAGTGCTTAATATTTTTCTATGGTTAATAGTTAAATTAAAAACAACAGAAAATTTCACAAAACACAATTATTCGAATTACAGCTTTCTTATTCTTAAATATAAAACTTTTATACCAACTTAATTAAAAAAATATGTAATATATAATATGATAAGATGGATCAACTTTCAATTGTCTAATCATCAGTTACGTATCTATTCAGTTGTCTAATTTATCAGAAACGACCAAACGAATTCGGAATAATATAGATTCGCTCTATAACAGGTTATCTTGTTTGTTATGTTGATATAAAATTATGTTATGCGTTGCAAAAAATAATAATTTACTTAATCACTTCTTTCTTGACAATTAAACCAGAAGAATGCACAACTACACTTCTTAGCTAGCATTTGAAATGAAATATGTTTTTGAGAGTTTTTAAGATTAGGCGGTGATTTCTAATGGTTCAAAAGGGTTTCTATATATTTTATTATTTCAATTATTTTTTACAGTTGGACCGATGTATTATATTTCCTATATTTCCCTAGAAATATAGGAAATTTCAATCGTTGAATGCCTCTCATATAAAGTTTACAAAATGTCAGTCTATCAGCTCCCACCGCTTATAATATAATATTAACCGAGTAGGTGTCAATCTGCTATCGTTATGCAAAGTAATAAGATAGACAGTTTCTTCTATCGTCTGTGCCTTATTTTTCAAAACGATTGTAATGATGATGATGAAGAATCTGTGTCAAAATATGCTTACACAAAACAAAATTGTTCCCAAAAAGAAAAAGTACGCCAGGCGACATTCAATGCTTTTCAACTGCAACTTTGTTCAAACGCTACTTTTCGAAAATACCGAGATCGGTCATAAAGGGCGTGAGATTGTTTTGTTCCTGATTCATTCGTTTTGAATTGACAGTTCACCGTCGTAAAACAGGTTCTTCAATTTTGCTACATTTATATTTTTTTGCTGCATAATGTATTGTATAAAACTATTTATTGAAATGTTATTTTATATATATATATTTACATTTTTGTAGAAGGGTAAAAGTTATAAAATATCAAGCTGTAAAAATTTTAAGCAAGGTTTTCAGAATTTTTGAATCTTTGCGAATTTCTATATGCTTTGTCACTTTCAACTCGAGTTTCGCATTTTGGCATTTTCAAGCAATCACACATACACGGAAATTAGCGCATTAAATATATGGTCGAGTACATATAAACAGAGTGACATGGGAAAAATAGGTCTTACGGCTTGGAGTGAAAACTTCAATATAATAATAATTTATGATATCAACTGAAGGTGCTTGATGGAATTTCAATATCAAAATTGAAATGTTACAATTTTGTACGATTCCACATGTTTTGTCACTAACGACCCGGGTTTAACCTTTAGGCATCTTCAGGCATTCTATCACACGGATGCATCAGAACTGACCAATATGTCAGTGCCTGAAAATGCCGAAAGGCGAAACACGGGTCGTTAGTGACAAAACATGTGGAATCGTACAAAATTATAACAATTCAAATTTAACATTTTACGTTGAAATTTCATCTAGCACCTACAGTCGATATCGTAAATTACACGGTTGTTGATAGCTATTTCGGTTTTCACCATCGATAAAGCTATAATTAAAATACATTTAAGCTCAGTTTTATATACTGATTAGAAATAAATATATAATATTATTTATCTTCTCTCTAACTATAACATTGTTACTTTAATATATTATTTACAAATGTAATTGTGTTATTAGTGTGGAATTATTTAAAAACGGTAAAAATCCAAATATTAAAATATAATAAATACATGATACAGGAACATGTAAGATCATTCAACATTAAAAAAACAGATTCACAATTCGCTAATCACGTTATTAATGAATCACATAATATAAATTCAAGCTCAGCCCCTAAATGTTTGCATCTTTGTAGTAAGGGTCGGAGAATGACGGCTTTGGAACAGCTAGAAATCAATAGACACCAATTATCACAAAGGATTCTCAACGAACAATCTAACATAATAGCATCGCCACTTGTCCAGCCGTTGCACAAAGGGGTGGTCTGATTTACTTCCAGAAGGATCACTTCCGTCCCACATATAATATTATTGTCATAGACACCTATTATTTCATTTAGAATTTTGAAAATTTAGTGTCATTGTGTTAAAGTAACAATCTAGGCCGTTGGAACAGGAGAGAGGATGTGTTGTGTGCCTTTTCTGCACAGCTATATATAGATAAGCAAATGTTAGTTTAAGCATAGTTCTGACGATGGCGTGAGCCGAAGTAGCTATCAACTATATTTGTTAAAAATAATTTTGTAGAACTAAAATACATTGCTATTTTTTCACCATGTTATAATAAATACGTTTATGTTTAATGACCGTGTACAACTACGTGTGGCCTTTGTAATGATTTAAATATACGTAATGAGTTAATATTCGTTTGGTCATTTAAAAGATTATGATCTTGATTGTATCTATTAAGTTCATATTGTTCGATCGCATTAAACTTGAAACCTTTATAATATAGCAATAATTTAAGCATATTAAACTCAAATATGAAATTAAGTTGTGTGATTCAGCTTATAGATGATTTATCTGTTCTTTTAATACATGCAAAAAAGTTTGTAATTCACATTACGATGGACAGACAGGTAGGAGTATTTTGTATTCTGATTGAGATTATTATTTTGACCAATTGTTTGGAGACGAACATCAACACCAAGAATAAAGATTTAGCCAATTCCAGTTGGTTAAACAGAAAAACCTTTTTCCGAAAAGCGATAAAGAAATACGGCGAACTTTGTTGCAATTGAACATTCAAGTAAGTTTGCGAACTGTTTTGTGTTATTTTAGTTGTTTTTAATAATGATTCGGTTCACATAGAAGCTAAAATAGTTTGTTTGCAAAGTCATATAAACATAGCATAATATGCATAAAGAGGTTATTTTTGGCTTATTCTGTTGGCATTGTTTAAGTCTTTCAAAGAATGCCAACTTATCAGGTATTTGAAATACTCTTTTGATTGAGTATTTACTTGTTTTGCTCTAACTTTTTTCAAAGTTTTGATGTAAAAATCTTCTGCATTTTTTTAAATCTCTTGTTGCTAATAAACTCATTATCAGCTTTCTGATCTAGACGACGATGACAACTTCTATTGGTTAAGTCATAATAAAAAAGGAAACTCTGTAAGAAGAGTATATTATAAGTATTATATAAAAATGACTTTTTCTGATCTACACGCAAATTTAGTTGTTAAAATTTTTAGTTTATAATTTTCAATTTCATTAAGATTCTTAGCTTTTTTTGGCTTTTCAGGAATCCCATATTATTTTAATATCGCCAATCACCAACTTAAAATAAAAATTAGAACAAACATAACAATATAATTAAAAACACTTTACTAAACAACCGTATAGTAAAGTGTTATTATATTAGCAAAACTTTTAATTTAATTATGGTCAATTCATTTCTGATTCAATCTATGTAAAGTTTTCATTAATATTTTAAATGGATGAATTCTTTGAAACATCTTATTTAAAAAATACGGTTACACACAATATATTATATATCAAATTAGTTAAAACGATTAAAAATTTGAATTGGTGAAATTTTTTACGATTCTACATGTTTTGTCATTAACAAGCTGTGTTTCGTCTTTTGGCATATTCAGGTATTCTATCACATGGATGCAACAGAACTGTCACTACAAGAAATGTGGAATCGTACAAAGATTAAACAATTTATATTTGATATTGAAATTTCACCAAGCTGTTTCAATATATATATCATAAATTGTGCAAAGATTACAAGTCCTATTTAATGATTTATCATTTGCACCACCGAGCAAAAAGTTTTGTTTGATATAGACGAAAAATATGGGAAAAACATTTAATGAATAAATTAACAATAATTTTGCGTCTCCTTTCAAATTTTGTCGGTTTCATTTCAGTAAAAATTCCAATGCATTTTCTGTGAAAGGGTTTCGGTTTCAATCAAAAGATTGCAATCTTCTAAGTATACATTTAACACAAATGCATTTGCTATTACGCGACGGTCATTTTAGAAAAGCATTTTTCGCTCTTTGTGCAAAAAAAAACTCCAAAGAAATAACACTGTAAGCCAGGCTCGTTGCTTACAAAAGAAGTGTTTACGTCGTCCAAGATTGTAAACATTAAGGTTTAAAATACTTTTTGATCTTTATTTTTTTAATCTCACTTAGATTTAAATCTTTTATTATCTGATGAAGTACATTATTATTTATTCTAAATCAAACATAGTTATGCAAATGTGTTTGTCAAATAGACAATTTTTACAATACTATGAATTATTTGTTTATTGCGTTTTACAGACAAAATAGTCAATTGACACTATTGGAAACATCATAAATAAAAAAAATCGTTTTTCTTTCGTTAAATATGTAAGATTCATTAGAATGTACAATTCAATTAATCTATATTTTTAAATTAGTTTTTGTTTGATCTTCTTAAATTCAAATCTTACTAGTGTTTCCCTCACGGAAAATTATATAATTGAATTTTGTTGCTGTTTGTTATATTTTTTTCATTTTGTAGTGGTAATTATTATTTTCTTGGGTTATTAATCATACGGGATCAGTACGGACGGTTTCATGAATTTATTTAAAAACTTTTGTTTATAGCAATGGATTTTTATTGATACTCTATATTTCCATCCACCCATCCGATCCGTGGCGTAGCAAGAGCAATTAGCTGAACGCTAGTCTTACTATAGCTTCATTTTTTAATTCATTCTCTATCTAAAAAAGATTTTTTTGAAAAAAAAAACAAGCATTTATTGAAGAAATAATCATTTTTTTTTAAATTTTATATGATGTCAAAATCACAAGATAACAAGAAAAATTTGCAATACCTATTGAATTTGATTATGGAGGTAAGTCGAGTGAGGTCAAATAAAATCTATTTTAATGTTTTTACGATTATAACTCGTGTAAAGTCAGTTACGTCCACGTTGAATATTTCCCATTCTTAGCAATACTGAAAAGTTCTTCTCAAAGCGCATCGATTATTAGGTTTGTTCTACACCGATGAAAAAGTTATCGATGACATACAATTTCATTTTATCAGATGGCATCGAAAAATTGGTAATGATTTATTAGTTTGGTACTTTCATAGTTAAGCATACATTTTATTTGTGTTTTTTGATTGACGTAAGTCAGCCATTTTCGCAAAAGCGGTTATTTGAAACAAAGCACCGATATTGCGAACAAAAATATTACAACAGTACATAGCAAAATTAATAGGTTGATAGTAATATATTTTCAACGTAACGTTTGAGAGTTTTCAAAAACAGGCACTACGATTTAAAACTTATTATCGCCACATATCAAGCGGTCAACCTCAATATGCCAGGCGCAAATATTTTGCCCGGCTCATTGGATCGTCAACCAAACGCTGGACCGGTAATATATACCCATCCCTCATATAAATTATTTTGTATTCTGTGAACAAGTTCGCGCCGTGACAAATTGGTTTCCGAATCTGACTGATTAATGAGTAGCCAACATTATTAATTCATCTTCACGTGACCGCTCTAACACACGTATTCGTTTCGATACGCAAATTTGAATATGGAACAAATAAAAAATAAGAAAAAAATATTATAGTCATCTGACGGCAGAAATCATCAGCTTTATGCAAATTCCTGTTTTAAGATCAAGGTTTGTGTCCGCGGTTATTGAAAAGTCATTGTATTAACTCTATATGATGTATTGTGAATTTTTTTTGATTACATATTTACGCATGCTGCGCTAAAAAAATATTTTTAATTCATTTATAACGGTTGAGTGTAAATAATTATTATTTGACTCGCGATAATCGTAAGTTAAAATGGTCACAGTATTTTCATTTTTTTTTTAATATTTCGATATATATATTCATAAAAAAAGCTAAGAAGTCCGCAAGCGACATTTTATTTAACGTTATCAATTTTCCCGGACAAATATAACAGTTAACAATTTTATGAATCTTCTTCTTGCTATCAAGAGAAATATTATTAAGTTAAGTAAAATTACAATCAATTAATTCCAGAAACCGCTACTAGTCTGTTACATTTAAAATCAAAGTTTCATTTATTGTCGATTATGGGTATCGTTTCTTAAGCGCACTGAAAGTGTTTGGAACAGCCTGTAAAACTTGTGGTTACAGGTAATGTATGACTGTAAGTATTCAGAATTGAAAATTGTAGATTCCACAGTTATCTCAACTTAATAAACTTTAAAAATATTTATCTGTCGTGTAACAAGCAACACACAAGACACTCATATACAGTAGATCTGTTGGCATCAGCATAGAATGATTTTTTTACTGCATACAACATTTACACATTCTATGTCTGCACAGTTTATGTTAGTGACATAATTACTACCACTAAAATTTGTTCGCCTGTAACGCACATCACAACACTGCGTTTGAGTACGATGAACTATTTGGAGACAGAGATAGAGAGTATGAAATCTTGAGTGCCCGAGCATATGCTGATATATGAGTGTGCTCTTTTATATGTTATGTTACTACTCAATTTAAAGTTATTCCGAAAGAAAGTAACAATGTGTTGCTATTGATTGGAAATATGGATGAAAATCATATTGTTGTTCTTTTATTATTAAAAAAATATAATTAATTTTAATGCAAAAAAAAATAAAGTACCCTTCGCCCAGCTTCAAAAAAATCATACTTAAGCAAAGACCCTCGTTTGTATCAACCAAATGAGTTTAATTCTTAATCAGAAGATCTTGCCTAGAGCGCGTTGCAAAAAGAGGAGAAAGGGGTTGACTCCAAAAGGGTGTCTAGAAGGGATGATTTGATGATAACACCAACGGCGAAGGCATCCTCGTGGGAAATCTGGTAGCCAGCCGACACTAACACCGTCTTTAGGGGAGGTTATAAAATATTACGCCCTTTTACGTGTTTGTATTGGAAGAAAATTTTGTGAATGTAACAAACAAAAGATGCATTTCACTTGTTTCATTCATCATTCTTCGTTTTATTAGAATTATTTACAGGTGATTCATTCATATAAGTTTTGTTTACTGAAATTGTGTTGATATTGTTGCTTCTATTATGAAATATACATAGGAAGCAATTTAAATTTCTGCCGCATACTTAAAAAAATATTACCTATAATTAAATACATACTGTTAGATAACGTTGGATTTCCACTGTTTATTTAATCAATTGTTTGAGAATTGTTTCAATTGACTTTTTTCTGCTACTGTATTGTCAGTGTATTTTGGATGCTTTTTGCCGTAGTAAACTTTATCATTTAATTTAATTCCCGTTTACTGTTGTGACACTTCTATCGATGTAGTCAATAATTTACTTGACAATATGAATAATTGATTGACTAAACTGAAAGTTATTTACAATTATCCTGTTCAATAAGATCATAATTTTTATTCAATCATTAGCTTATTTGCGAAACATAATAAAGTTTTATTTGTACTGAAAAAAAATACATTCGTTACATTACTGATGAATTATGACACAAATATTTTCAAGTCAATGCGATGTGATGAATACGATTACATCTTTAAAAAATATATTTTTTAAATTATTTATATTATAAACGATAATAGTATCAATATAAAACACAATTAACATACGTTCATGCTATTAAAAATTTTACAACAGTGCAATGTTGATACATTAAAATAATTTTATTCCAAGTGTGTATTTTCATACAGATGATTGTGTTTGGTGGACAATTTTACCATTTTTTTCTTTAAATAGCTTATTTTGTGAAATTATGTTTGATTTTTGTTTGTGTAATTAAAATTCAGAGGTACTGAAACCAAACATAAAAAGACTTGTTTCCACAGCTTTTGTTTCCGTTAGACTTATCTCCGGATTGGTAGTTTCGTTAGATTTTTAAACGACTTGAATATAGCAATTGTTATGTTTTGTAATAAAAATATCTAATACTACAGGTACTAGAGAAATCACAATGAAATGTGTCTCTTCAACCAGATAGAACTCGTTGGAAGGCTGCTAACTACGTATAAGATGACGTTGGTATCTGGTTGAAGAGATAGTTATGATTGTGATTTGGGAGGGATAATTATGATAACTAACGTGGAAGTACATACGCTGGCAATAGACAGAAAATAAAAGATAGGCACGATCTGGTATGAAAAAAATCAAAAATAATTTTGTGTCCATAAAATCGGCATAAGAGAGTTTATCAATTTCAAGGATATAAACTTTGGATTTTTTTATAATGTTTAAATCGAATTGTAGCGCAGTTTGATCTCTTCCCTGCACTACGTGGTTGGTCGTAGGACTCGTGAGTGTACACCTTGGTGTGGCTAAGTGTGAAAATGGTGAATTTCCGCGGAGTGTTAATCACGAAACGCTTACGGCTTACAACACTGAGCTTTGCTTCCCACCTATTTTATTCGCACGCCACTTTCTTTGGCACAGAGCAGGATCAACAACAATAAAAGCCCACTCTGTGATGTGTTAATATCAATAAACAAAATGAAATATTACGCTCGCATGTGTGAATAATGTATTTATAATATACCTCGATATGATTTATCGCTCACGTACTATGAAATTCTAAGGAGAGTATCATACACACACGTGAAATACCTTTAATAGGAAATAATAAATAGTGTAACGGAGAATCATTCTTCTTGTGTATCGATATTCGTAAATATTTGATTGCATGCAGTCGGAAGTGAATAATGAAGAACTTTGTTATAAATATACACCATATTTGTTTACATACTCCGGAATTCTTTCGTCTTACCAAGCGATCAGATAGTTTTAAATTTTCTGCCCCAATAGTGATGCAAAGCAAATCGATGGTGACGCGTAGAAAGCTTGTAAGGATGCAATTATTCTGGGATTGTTCTCCTTATCGGTTAGACATAATTTAAATTGCCTTTGTTGTTTCTTGGCTAAGTGATAGGTCACTCATGTCTATATAAGAAAATATATTAGAATAATTATCAATTATAATACGGATTTATTTGCCACTCTTTTTGTGACGCAATACAGATATTAAATAATTGTTCAATAATTTGTTTTTTGTCAATTTGATTTAAGGATTCTTTGTTGGGCTAGATTTTAATTTTTATATATTGCATACATGTTCTTATATGAATTAAATGATGCCAAATTGTTGTCCAAAGAAATATGGATGGTGAAAAAAATTGAAAGAATTCGTATAAATTTCCGTATGTTCAGTTTTTTAGATAAGATGGAAAGTGTTAAGCTTAGAATAATACCATCACATACTGTTGGATTACTTGCCTTAAAATTCAAAATTAATTCCATCAATAAATTGATTATATTAAAAACATAAACTTAACCACATTTATGCATAGCTGGTCTAATAGCAAAACAGTTAACTTTATCTTGCTTTTCTTTTTCAAGTATTCACGATGTTTCAATAATTAGGTTTTCGGTCCATGCATGAATTTGTGCAGAAAAACCTTAATACCTGTATATTTCGACCAATTCTAAAAAGTATACTGTATGAATAATAAGTTTGATTGGAGCTCATTTCTAGCCTCGATTTATTCAACTATACTATTTTTAGAAGATAACATAATGATCAATTAATAATCCAACAAAATTTCCTTGGCGATTTTTAATGCGAGGCGATATACTTCAAATCGACGGACATGAATGAAAATATTGCAGCAATAAAATTTTGCTGCTAATCCGTACCTGTAAAGTTAATTTTTGTATCGTTTTTCCCTAGAACAAATGATGTAATTTAGTAAGCTTTTTGTTTTGTGTCTTTTCGGTAGTCTGATTTTTGCGTGAACACAATTTGTAAAACATTTTTATATCCGCACGCCATTCCTACCGCCCGTGTTCTCTATGTTTCAACAATTCATTTCATAATAAATAAGAAAAGATTTATATTTCCAGCAGGTAAATGACAACTTAAGGAAAAATACTTTATCTGGGGCATCCACCGCTACCGACTTTTACTGAGACGAAGTGGCCTATTTAGCTGATACATATTTATTCCGCCAAATAAAATACGTTCTGTATGTTTACATTTTTAGGTATATTTTAAAGTTTATGTGGGGAGATATTTGCATGAATTGAACTTAAGAAAATTCTACTAGGAATAAAAAAAAAACATTGATTTATATCGGTTCACATGAGGTTATTTATTGTAAATTAAAAAATACTAAGTGCAGTGTGTTTTTGAGCAAGTTTTTTATATTTACTATTTGGAGGGGTTAGGGACGGAATTGTATTTTAGAAACATTTTTGAAAGTGTATTCTATAAGTTTGAAAAGTTTCATATCGATCGGATGAATGGTGTTGCTATGCATGAAGAACAAACAGACACACATACATTGATTTTTTTGATTTTGACAATTTATAGAAAAAAATTAAGTTATTAAATTGGATTATAGATCGTTTTTTTGGTATGCCAGAAACCTTTGTGGGAGTGTACTAAAAATGTTGTATAGTTTCATATCGATCCGATAAATGAAGCAGTAATGCATAAGGACAAACACTCATTGATCTTTATATATATAAATACATGGGTTATTTTTTAATTTTCATAACAGTTATGTAAAAAAAGTATATTAATGTGTTCAAGAATATATGATCGATCAACGAAAAGATACATTTATTTTTTATCGGCTCATATACAATATAAATAAAAAGCATTTAGAAAATCTAGAAAAAATTAGAAATAATAATGTTTTTACTTAGCGTCTGCAATTGTTTCTTGATTTTGATACATGTTTTTTTAAGTGTAAGTAAATTTTCCAAGCATAGAATAAAATAACGTATGAGAAGAAAAAATTTTGGGTTGACAAGTGACATTCTTTACAAAAAATGAAGATTGAAAACACAACAAATTCAACATTAAAAATCTATGTGCTTACCTGAGTTTTAGTTTTAAAGCCAGAATTTTAAGTTAAAATAATCGTTGACTTAAGCACGAAAATCTAAAATTTATTAAGGAATATTTAAAGGATGAAACTGCTAGTGCTTTTGACTAAACATCTTGCAAACCTCTGCTGCGACGTCGAAAACATAAGTTTTTATTAAAATCTCATGACCGTATTTAGTCATAACACTTTCTTTTTACAGGCCAAATTGTTTCTAAAAAGATTTACGCGTACGCTTTTAACATTGAGAATGCGATAGACAGCGCGTCGCTTATGAGTCGAAATGGCCCTATTCGTGTTTATGTGTTACCCGTGAGAACAATATTTACTTAGATACCTTTATATATTTCAATTTAAGCGAAAAGTTTGTATACTGATAAAGGTTTAAATCTTAAAACATTTAAATATAAAGGCAGTCAGCAATTTAAGGCACAAAAATGCTTGATTTCTTCACGACACCAACAGTCAAGTACCGAATGATAAAAGAATGGTTATTTCTACTATATGGAACTTTTTGATCTTTTATTTAATTTCTAGTGTTACTAGTTCATAAATTTACCAACAATGTAAAAATAATACATTTTTAAAACAGTGAATGAAGAATTATTATGTTTGAACATAATATTTTTTTATAAATCTATATATCGATAGGAAAACTTTAATAAGATATTTAACACTACTTATGCAACCAAGAAAATATTATATTTAAAAAAATCTGAACATATGAGCACATTGAAAATCCTAGATCTATTGAAAAAGAATTTGTCTTAAATATTTAATCTAATTGCATGTAACGATGATATTTTTTGTATAATATTACATGTATATTTTTTCAACAATTATGTATTCAGTTATATAATTACTAGAAGTTAAAAACTACTAGATATCCGAAACGGCAATCTATGGTAAGAATTAAATTTCTACAATCATTTCATTCTGAAAATGATTTACTCAAAACAATTTTTTTAAATGTAAAATAAAATGATGTTGATTTACCCAAAAACAGTTCAACGAGATTGTATTTATGATCAGAACTTGGATAGAATACCCTATTTCTTAGAAGTTAAAATAATATTTCAAAATTTAAATAAAATCAATTACAAAAACACGCAATCGCGCCAATAAATAGCTAGGGATTACAAATAAATTTCTGAAAGTAGTTGCTAATTAATACGATCCTGAATTGATAATTGTAAACAACAAATATGACTTTTAACACTTTCAATACTACAAAAAGATTACGGAAACACTTCTGTAATCGATGGAGAGTGAAAAATATCTTTCCTGTAAATTTTTTCATGTTTATATATTGTATGGTTCGTATTAACTCTTTTAAAGTTATATAATAAAGTTTACTTTGATTAAGTGCACATTTGAATGTTGCTGTTTTTTGTATCAATATATTAGTATATCTATAACTTATATATATATCACATATATCGCTATATTTGGCTAGGGGATGTATTATTTTGTTGGGTTAGAATAGTGAAAATTTTTGTTAAATTTCAGTATTTTTATTTTGATGTTGAATATAAAAAACTTGTTCATTGTTTCATTTTTAAGTAATATTACGCATAACTGATAATTTACTTAGAATGTCTATATTGTATGATTAACTATTTATATTACATATGTGTATATATTTAACGGAATGTTTTAACTAGTTCAACGATCTATATTTTTATTTTCATTTAATTTTTCTAATGTGGAAGTTTTCATAATAATATATATTACATGCATTTTTTTGAGTGTCTTAAATTCTTTGATAACATACATTTATGAGAGATTTTCGTATTACATGTGTGTTTTTAGGCTTTCAGAAAATTAAATCATTTTTGAAAACTCACAAAAGTTTCGAGATGCACGATTTAATTATTCTGTGAAATGTAAACTTATTGCTCGTTTTAAAGCTCTCATCAGATACCAGTAAAAATCTTTAAATAAAAATCTTTACAATAATGTTGGCATAAGGATAAACCTTAAAAACATAAATTGTTATCATAACTAGTGACACAACTGTGTGAATAGTGAAGTTATTGATTTAAATTTCATATTTAAAATAAAATGTTGTAATGAAAAAGAAGCTGTCTTATTGCAAAGCGTGTTATGTATAGTGACACTAGTGGAATATGCCCCCGAACGTTAACAAAAGCTTTTTTGACAGCTCTTGATAAATTTAATCTTTTAGTATGTATGTGCTTAGTTTTTGCACAATATTTCATGTGTCCCTACCTAAAATATATCATTAGTAAGTAGTGAGAAGTGGATAGAAAACCCAATAACTTATGAGATATAGGTACCTTGCTAGAGTGATGGAGATCTGACAAGTTAAGACACAAGGAAATGAAAATGTGCTGTCAAAAGCAGTAAAACTTTCTCTTTAACACTACTTATGTGATATTATTTTCTCTACGAATGCTCTAGGAAAAACACACAGAATGTTTGTTAAAGCACTGCAGTATGTTATAATCGTCTTCTTTTTGCTTATTTATAGACGACAACTTTTTATTGTGATAAAAATATTTTTGATAGAATATTTATATAATATTATGAATGTGGCTGTTTGGTTAAATAAATTAAACACTTGATAAAATATTTTGTTGTACTTATTAATTGTTCGAGTGAGATACCTCCTGGGAAAATTTATGACGTCATTGAGGTTGGACAGTTAGTCTTATATTCGCCCCTCCAAATTCATAAATAAAAAGCATAGAAAAAATAAATACGTAAAAACGTATTTATTTTTTCTATCAAGTAAATGTAAATTGAATAAATAAAAACAATTACTCACGCGCACTTTTGTGACGTATTTTTTAACGATAATTAATTACAGCTTCTCTAAATTGGTTCGAATGAAAAAATAACTTAAAAAAATTAATATATTAAATTTGCTCTTCATTTTTGAAAATTGAGGTTTTTGATATCTATTCCCGTTTTCACTTCCGAAAAATATAACATTTTATTTATGAATTTTGCATACTACACGGTAGTTCTGTCGTAAGCGTATTAAGCTTTTATGTGCATTTTTTTATTTAGGTCGAAATTGAGATAATTCTATTATAAGATTCTAAATAAAATACGATTATATAAAGTTCTAGCCAATCTGTACTCTAAAAGTGTGTACTTAATTTTCTAAAACAATATAGGCACTCTTGAGATAAAATTTCACTCAAGATTGCTAAATTTGATACCATTTCTTTTAAAGCTGTATTATAAACAATTATGAAACAAAACGCGGAAGGGATTACAGTTTAATCCTCTTAATCCAAAGCACAATTATTTTATGGACCTCCTACATTTCTGTTAAACTTTATCAATTGTTCCTTCTCTTCTTTTTCTTATGTTTCGCTTTAAGCAAAAGTTAATACACTTTTATTGTTTATACTTAAGCAAAGTTAATTAATCCAAGTTAAAATTAAATTTCGTTTATAGATTTTGTTAGATTTTAATAAATTTCAAAAAAATATTCACAAATTATTTAAGAAATTCGATCGAACTTTTTAATGTTGAATTCGAAAAATAGATTTTATATTCGCGGCAGTTTTTCAAATGACTTTGTGCAATATGATGCATTTCTATTACAATAACTTTTTTAAGTTGACTTTTGAATTGATCTCAAATTTTCCATAATGAATATTTCTGCGTTTAGAAGTTTCTTGATTCTTCATATATTTTAATACTGCGAAAACTTTAAAAAAAAAAACTTTACAGTTATTTATATTTTATTACTTCCATTTGATTTTTTACTCCTAATTTACAGCATATAATCTAAGAATAAACATATATCAATAAAATTTTGCGTACAACAATTTTTTATTATTTTATTTATTTTCTGAAAGATAATAGGAAAAAGTGAAAATCTAGAAGAAAAGTAAATGTTTAAATTTAAGGTATCAAACAGAAATTCACAAAACGCTTGAAAAATTACTTTATAAACCTTTCTGATATGAGAATCGATCACGTAAACATTGCAATCGCACTGAAACCAAAGACGTTGGACACTTGAACATACTCAAAAAAAAAAAACCATGATCATAGTAATGACAAATTACATATTTGAATATGAAAAAAACACTTTCTTAAAGATACTGGCCCAATAAGCCACTGTTATTCTATTTTATTGCTAGAACATATAAGTGCCCTGCACATATAGAGCACAGCCATATTTAATCTATTTAAAGTCAATAATATCTAACTAAAACTCAAAAAAGCTTTCGAATATGGTACACACAATTTAAAATACAATAACAAACTATTTTTGATTTCTTAACAAAGTTTTTTTTTCAATATAGAAAAGTCAGCAATTTTTGTTATGTTACGAAATGTATTGGTATAATATATAGAGAACATATTACTTACATTTATTTTTTGTGGTTATCATCAAATAAATACATATTGATTATACTGATACTGACTAAAGAAATATTATCATATATACATACAATTATCAGCTTTTTAATGTTGATAATATAACCGGAGGCATTTTAAGGGAACCAGTTAACGAAGTAACAGTAAACTTGGGCAAACTGCAAATCTGGTACTGTAGTTACCTAACCAAAGACCACGGTGACAACCGCTGCGAACTAATTGCTACAAAAAGACCCAGACCTTCTTCCATTAGAGGACAAGCCCGAGTGGAAGTTGCTCGGAATCTAATGAGCCTTCTCTGATTCTATGATACTTGGCCACGAATCACATTTTTCTTACAGAAATAAGATGGATATTAATTAAGTGGGTAAGAAGTTTAAATTGGAATCGTTCAAATATCTACGATAATGTCATTTCGATGATAGAGAAATATTGTTGATGTCGTTAAATTTACAAGTCTAAATAAAATACTGTATGAGAAAACACATCAAAGTAAGCAATTCTACAAAGTTCCTTAAAAGGGTGCATTGACAGTTTTTTATGTGTCGATTATTATATTTTTTCATTTACTCTTATGAAAATCAAATTCATTGAATTTAAGGCCAAAATGTTTAGTCAACGACCAAATAGCGCACATTCAATGAAACCTTTTTACATTTTCTTATACCAAATAAGTTTTATTTAGAGACTCGAATGCCTCGCCACTCAAACAAAAAATGAAAGCTGAATATATTTACAAACGATACCAGTTGTTTATCAGTTTTTTTAAACGATTATCAATTAAAAAAAGCATATTTGTACATTGTCGCAAATTTGTATCAACGTTGACCGTAAAAAAGCGTAATTATTTATTCCATTTATTAGAGGTTTTTTTTTAATAACAATTTGGTGGTTGTATTTTAAATACATATTGCTTGATTCAATCAACGTTCGGTATGTTTATTTAAAATACAAATAATTATTCGGTAAATAAATTGCTTATTTTTACGCTATGCACACCTCTAGCGAATAGTTGCCTAAATACCGTTTAATTAACTTCTCCGAACCACAGAATTACATTCCCGAATCACTGCTCCGTTCCCAAGGGAACAATTTTACTAATATCCAGACATATTCTAGCGAATTTCTGTGGGATTCCTGATAACTAAACGGTTATTAAAACTAAAAATAAAAGGTTTTTCCATATAATATTTTTACTTATATTGAATATTATTATGTTTACATTGCTTAATCGTAAATAAATAAAACTCTAAAAATCTTTTAGTTCCCAATGTTTTATTGGATAATTTTGTTTGACATTTTTTTTATTAGTTATAATTAGAAAATAACAAATATTACTTATATGCAGTGGCGGCTCGTTCATATACACTGCGGAGCTGCAGCACCCCCAAGAAAATTTGATAGAAATGAATTTTATTTATTTTTATTATATCTATAATATTAACTATTTTAAAGTGTGGCATGTGTTTGCTGAGCGCGCGCCGATCGCTCTTCAGATGCATAATTGTACACGTATTGTGCCGATAGAGTGTACAGTAATATGAGGCGAGCGCTGCGTAGCGACGTTGCTCCTAGAATTTTTTGTGTCCACGGTGTCACTCACTGTATGACGAGAAGTGCGTAGAGTGGAGGGGGGTCTCGCCGTATGGTCAGTGTCACGCTGCAGCTCGGAGCAGCGTCGGAGCAGTGCAGTTGGGTGAATTGGCTGATTTAACGTATTTGCGGCCACGCGGTCGTCATCTCTTTGCATTTTTACATACTCTTAACACCTGTTGGTAAGTGTTTTACGCCCTTAGTGTGCATGCCAAGCTTCTTCTTTTTTAAATATAACATTTGCCCCTATTACAGGATAAAAATTATGGACCTAACCAAGCCACCAACTGTAACTGAAATGAAGGTTATAAAATTTTCTACTCTATCTCTCGAAGAAAAAGTAAAGATCAAACAGCGAGGTCGTCCAACCCCAAATATTTTAATAGCCCAATCAGGAACTAGCCATAACAAAAAATATGTTCGAGCTTTTAATTCTGAATGGTATGAAAAAAAGAAATGGCTTTGTGGGTGTGAAATACGAAATACTCTCTTTTGCTTTCCTTGTTTATTAATGGGTGGTGATTCAGTATGGACAGAAAATGGCTTCAATAATATAAGCAGAATTAAAGAAAAAACGACTAAACATGAAATTTCCCGAAAACACATAGATAATGTCGTATGTTTGTCATTATTGGGTAGTGTCAATGTTATAGAATGTCTAAGTGAATCATATAAACAAACAATCATTAGACATAATGAAAATGTCATTAAAAATAAAAACATATTGTCAAAAATAATAGACTGTATTAAATTTTGCGGAAATTTTGAACTTCCTCTTCGAGGTCACGATGAAAAAGACGATTCACTTAATCCAGGCGTGTTTAGAGGTCTTGTTAATTTTGCAAAAAATTTAGATTCAGAATTAAAGCTTCATTTAAGTAACAGTTCAGCATTTAAAGGAACTTCAAAAACTATTCAAAATGAACTCCTGGATTGTATGCTACAAATATGCCGTGAAAAAATAACGACAGAAATTAATGAGACGTCTTATGTATCATTAATGGCTGACGATACAACTGATGTTTCAGAGCACACACAAATGGTTATTGTTTTTAGATATGAACTAAATGGTGAGGTATACGAACGATTTTGGGGATATTTTAATCCCGAAAATCAAAAAGCTGATGGATTATCAAAATGCATTCTAGAACAAATTGATGTACTTTTAAAAGAAAACCCGTCGAAATTAATTGCTCAAACTTTTGATGGTGCCAATGTAATGAGAGGGGAAAAGGGTGGAGTTCAATTTAAAATAAAGCAGAGATACAAGAATGCTCATTTTATACATTGTTATGCACATCAATTGAATTTAATAATGAAACATGCTGCAACCACTTCGAGTACCTGTAGATTATTTTTTACTAATTTATTGAAAATTCCTGTATTTTTTTCCTATTCTCCATATAGGTTAAAAATTTTAAATAAACAAATGAATGTTCATTTGCCAAGGCCATCGGCAACGAGATGGAATTTCAATATACGCACTGTAAATAAAGTATATGAAAATCAAGAAATTCTTAAAAAATGTTTTCAAGAACTCCAATCTTCACCGCAAGCTACTGATAAAACGATTACGGATTCATCGGCATTATTGCTTACATTAAATGACGAAAATTTTTTATTCTGGTTAAAACTATTTCACAAGTTAATGCCGCATGTTGAAATCCTTTATAACCAAATGCAATCTAGAGAAATCGACATATTTTCAATACAAAAAAATATAAAAAGCTTTAAGAATGCCATATCGAAAATACGAAATTCATATACCGAATTGTCTTCGTCACAGTTTCAGGAAGCTAGAGATATGTGCGACGTATTAAGTTCAGACATGGAACAAAGGTACTCTTTCAATAATCAATTATTGGCTGCTAAATTGTTTGACAGAGTAAACTTTAAAAAATATCTCCAGAAAATGCCAATTGAAGAAGTCAATCAAACTATCGAATCGTATCCAATGCTTGAGAAGGAAAAGCTTCTTACAGAATTTCACGTATTTTACGAAAGAGTGGAAATGCACAACTTTGATAATTTAATATCATTATTGAAAAATATTCATGCTAATAATTTGAGCGATGTTCTTGGAGAATTGACGAAGCTCTTAAAAATTTTAATTACTACTCCAATGACAACTGCAGAACCTGAGCGATGTTTTTCTACATTAAAAAGAATTAAAACTTATCTCAGGAACACAACTAGTCAAGAAAGGCTAACGGCTTTGTCAATGCTTTCAATAGAGAAAGATATGATTACGAAAATACCAAACTTTAACGAAAAAGTCATAGAAAAATTTGTTAATAGCAAAAATAGACGAATGGAATTTATTTTAAAATAGCTTTTTTTTAATTGTTATTATTTTTGATATTTCAAATAAAATCTAAGTAATATGGTCTTTTACTGAATTTTAATTTATCCACAGCACCCCCAAATCTCACACCCACGAGCCGCCACTGCTTATATGCAAATATTTTACTAACTAAAAAGCGGTTCGCTGCTGAAATAAACAAAAATGCGCCACAAACATGAATACATCAATGAAAAATATCGACATGGATAAATTGACGTTATATTTCATATTATGTATGCTATTTGATGAATAGTATAGATTTGACCAAATGTAATTTTTTTCATTGAAATTTTAAGTTCAACTTATTTTAACTAGAATTTTATCAAATCTTCTTATAACAAATGGTGTTTTGCTATTGAGAAAAAGCTCAAAATAGGTTGAAAAATATGATATTTAATTTCAGTAATGGTTGACAGTGGGTTATATATCTTAAAATGTTGGCCTTCATGTCATGCATGAGGACATGTTTATTATTTGTTCAGTTTATTTAGCCTATTATAACATGAATTTGATTAAATGCATTACCAATGTAAAATAGAAGCAAATTAATCGCATCAACCCTTTTAGGAATGAAGATCTGCAAACTTTGTATTGTTATTACAAAGTATAAAATTAATTGTTATTTCTTTCGTTCAAAACATTACTATCAAACCATAATAAAAATGTTTAGATCTGTGTCGTAATGAAATAATGCAACAAGTGAGTTGTTGATTTTTGAATAAATAGATAAACAGTCAATATTTATAATAAATAAAGAGTTTTCAATAAAAGAAACATGCTTTTATAATAATACAGCGGTTTATATAAATAAAAAAATGTGTTTCATTATAAAAAATATAATACCTTTCTACTAAAGTAATCATAAGTATATGCAAAGCATAAGTATATGCAAAAGCTGTATTTTTGTAGAATAAAAGGTTTTGCGCTTAAAATCTTTACCAAAAGACCTTTATAAAGCTTCTTTTTTACGATACTCATTGATTAGTTGCTGAAAAGTATAACATTAAATAAAAATATTTTATTAAATACGCTAAAGGAACGTTAGCTTAGAAATTTCAACTGTAATACTGTGAGTATTGTAAATTCCGAAGCCCTTTCTCTAACCACAATGTTACTAGCTACATTAACCGACACACATTTTACACGTAAAGGAGATTTATAATACACGTAGTACAGCGTATTTATTTGAAAACTTTGTAGACACTTCACTACAAGACTATAGCATAACAAAAAAATAGACATAAAGCCCACGTATTATATCCAAATAAATTTATTTTATTTAATAACACCATAATTATATTAAAAAACATGTAAGGAAAAAAATTTGTTTCTATTTGTCTGAAAACAAATATATCCCACCTGTGTTACAATACATTTTGAAAATAATTTAAATTTAAATATAAAAAACCTTTTTTAAACACATTATTTCAAATTTTCATATTATATAAGGTACACAAATTTTTACAGCCATTTGACATTATTAATTAATAAAAATAAGGTTTTAGCTGAATGTTTTCAAAAATTAATCTTGTAGTATGAAAACTGACTAAAAAATCATAAAATCTCTTTCGAGTCACTGAAAATAATGTCGTTTCATCGTTTTCAATTAAACATCTAGATGAAAAAAATTATAAATTATATTTCAAATAATTTTGAAATTATTTAAAAAAGAGAGAGATTTTTTTGTATAAATATAATTGTGATGTCGACTGAATGTGCTTGATGAAATTTCAATAAAAAATTTCAATAGTTGATGCTGCAATCCGGGATCCGCCTTTCTACATCTACGGGTATAATATTACAGGCTCACAAACTGGCGTCAGTTATGTCGGATCCGTCTTAAAGATCGACTGAAGATGCCAAAAGACGAAACGCGGGTTTTTAGCGGTAGTTGTGTAGTTTGTTAGAAGTGCTCTCAGTTAGTAATCGGTCATGATTTAATAATATTATATATTAATATCATGCTTTTCCACCAGTAAATTTCACTCTAACATAATATAATATTTTTAATAGTCAAAACTTTCAAATAAATAAAATAAAATCCATTTCATTTAATACTACTATACACACAATCCTTTTTTTACGCGATACGTTGGTTCCAGAAAAAGGCGCGTAAAAAAAATCGCGTAAAAAAATGATTTCACGCAATTGCATTATATTTCTTTACACACCCTAAAACATAAATTCGCATAGTATCCGATACACTTGTTAACATTTGGCGATTGTATGTGTATTTAAAAAATGGAATGCTTTACAAAATTAAGTTTTAAAAATAAAAATATTTTTTTATTTAAAAAATAATGAAACGTACATGCCTAGCATCATATTTAAATGTCTTCTTTAAAACAATGTTGGGGGAAAAAATACGTAAAAACGAGTGAAGCGCGTAAAAAAATGTAGCGGTGCCGTCCAAAAAAATCGCATATAATCGAATTCGCGTAAAAAAAGGACCGGGTGTACTATTTTATGATTAAATGCGCAGGTTAAGTCTCTAACTTGATAAGTATCGCGAAGTCAGCACTATAAAAACTGTGTTATATTTATTTCAATAAATAATGCTTTCCTACGAAGAAGAGACAGTAAATACCGTATAAGTAAGTCCCCATCGAAATATTCTAGATTATCTATTTGTCATTTTCCAAAACGCTGAATTCATTAAAATCTATTCATGCATTGTTACCACACAAAGTAATACATAGTTAGTGAACTAATCTAAGCAGTTAACTCTCGATTACGACACTGTATTAATCTACTGCCCCCATAAACATATAAAAAGTGCGTTAGCCTTAATTTATATATGTTTCGTTTCAGCTTAACCTTGATAAGTTTTCTTATGGCACACGAAACACTGTTTCAGTTATGAGGGTTAAGTGGGTTGGTGGGAGAGAAGAGGGGATGAGTTTGGTCAGCCACCGTTTAAATGGCCGCAGCTTCTTAACAAACTTTGTTCACGGATAATCCAACCCTCGGCCAAAGGGTAGTTCTACAGCTCAAGATAATTACTTACTCCGTATCTAGCAAAGCTGTAATATAGCTTTTTCGACATTCTGTGGTATGATGCAGTATTTTCGGAGGAAGAAACAAGTTAACACGGTGAAAAAATAGCAATGTATTTTAGTTCTAAATTTTTTTATTGCATATTGATGAAAGCTATTTCGGCTCACTCCATCGTCAGAACTACTACTACTAGTTCTGACGATGGATGAGCCGAAATAACTATCAACATATCTTTGAAATTTTCTAGAACTAAAATACATTGCTATTTTTTCACCGTCTTATAATGGAGTTCTACCAAGTAAATACCAATTCAATCAATAAAAAGAAACAAGTTTCTTCAATTTTCAAGATGTCACCCGGTACTTTATTTTAAATTTAATACCTTTATCGAATTTTAAATAATGACCACACGCGTTACAAATTTTAGTTCAAGTTCAAAGAAGTAATATTCTATACATTTATTCTAATACATACTATGGCTGTTTTATATTACACAACAAGAACAAAAAAACGTAATTTTTTATACGTGTAATGTAAGTACACTGCATGCAGTTTCATCAGGTGAAGTTATGTTCTGAAAACTGCATTTTACCCATGTCTTAATTAAGTCCCTTTTTTGAATTGTTGAAACTTTGCTCGATTTCACACGTTTTGTCAATAACGCTCGGGTTCGCCATTTGGCATCCTCAAAACGCCAGTTCTGTTGTATCCTTGTGATAGAATGCTTAAAGACGTCGAAAATGGAATCTCGAGTCATAAGTGGCAGAACATATAAAGTTACAAAGTTTCAACAATTCAAACTTGATATTGAAATTACATGAAGCATCTTCAATCGATATTATAAATTAATATAGAGATGGTTAACACCATTTCCTTTCACTTTGTGTAAAACTTATTTTGTATTTTGGAAGTAGTAAATATCTCAATGCAAATAAGACAAACACAACAAATTTTCACATAGATTAAAAAAGCTTCACTGGGACTCAAATCTGTAAGATCCGTAACGTAAGAGAATCCGGGCATTCGTGCTTTTAAGCTCATCTGACACCACAAATAAAGACAATCTGACGATATGACTTCAGTGTGGACAACATTTAAGTATGAAGCTTCGATTGAATAACTTTATTTACGTTCTTCATTTACGCCTTTGCGTTCTGAAACAAACTAAAAATATTGTATATAAGGCGTTCAAGTGTCGATACAACAACTGTACTAACATTTCTTATTCAACCATTGCACTTTGAATACAAAATGCTTGTTCTAGTGCTTAGAACAAAGCATTACTGTTACTTAGGCATGCAAAACTCTCAATGTTTGTTATCTAAGTTAACTCTGAAACTCTGTCAACCCTTTGAGCCTCATAGCGCCGATATATCTGCCCACCTATGGTATGCGAAGATGAACACCGTGCCGATATATCGGCGCGGTGTTTCGGCGATATATCGGCACTTTAAACATTTATAGAATAGTAAAACTGACTTAAATAAATTGTAGCCTCGACCATACCACGTTGAAAGCACCGGCTCTCGTGCGATCATCGAAGTTAAGCAGCATTAGACGCGGATAGTGCTTGGATGGGTGACCGCTCGGGAACACCGCGTGCCGTGTTCTCTTGGCTATGGGAAGGAAAACCCAGACAAAAAATCGAACACCAACCCGCATGGGCAGCGTGGTGTTGCTATGTCCAAACAACCCCCCTGGAAAAAAAGCAGGGGGAGGCCTTCATCCAGCAGTGGATCGACCGCGGCTGATGATGATGATGAAATGAATTGTAAAAAAAAATAGATTTCACAATTTAGCATTTACGTAAATAATTTGTCATGTTAGTAACTGATATATTTTTTTTCTCAGATGGCGTTAATCTTTGTTGATATGTCAAAGGCAGTTAAAACAAATTTATGGGAGTGCTTTTTTTCTATATAGATTGAAATATGACGATATTTTTCAATTGTGGAATATTTTTTGTATGTATGTATGTACTTCTCGCAGTTACGGTTGTAATTGTGTTGAAGTGACCAATGTAACTAAAGAGTAGAAGGGTAAAATATAAAAGATAAAAAAAAAAAAAGATCTCGGAAAATTTGTAAAAGGTGCAGAAAAGGATTACACGGCATATGCTTAGCTAAGCGCAAATGTTTACTGACCAGGTATTGATAAAATATTTCTACTTTAGTTACTTTCAGATAAGAATATAACATATGTGCAAGCATATGATAACGCAGTAACACTGTGCAGTAATTTTTAGAGACGTGGTTTAGTTTTAAAAATTGTGAAATATTTTTTTTCCATGCATGTTAAAAAAATAAAATATTATTTTTTTTTGATCTTTTTATGTGCTCTAATATGTTATAATCACGCCTATTTTTTTTTTTTTGTGCAAATAAATTTTAAACATTTTTATTTTCCTATATTTTTTTAAAACTCGATTGAGCTTTTTCGCAAATACTGCTAAAAAACGGTTGAGGCCCAAGGGGTTAAATTGAAACATAGACTTTTATCATGAAGGCAAAGCTTAAGCTGTCGCATTTACTGTAATGCAATTAATTAATTGACAACAGCCCGTTATCTATGAATATATATATTTATAAATGAATGTTTGTATTTATGTCCAGTATGAGTTTCTTTACCATTCATTCGATTAAGATGAAGCTTTAGTGGCTTTTTGCACGCTGGCAAAAGTTTTTTTACTTAAAACAATCATTAGATCAGGACCGGTTTTGTTCGTCGGGAGTATTTAATTTTCCATCCGATTACGATAAAAAATGAGTTGTTTTGTAAATGCTCGCGAAGGTTTTTGAATTAGTGTTACCAATATATCAGGACCGGTTTTACTAATCATGAACGCTATCATAACATTGGACTATGTGAATTTTTTTTTCACATTTTCACGCTTTATGCGGTCTGCTCACGCGTCGTAAAAACGTATGTTTTATTCGTGTACGCTTAAGACGGAAAAACAAATATATTGTGTATCCAAAAGCACTTCAGTGAACATAATTGAAATAAATTGTTTCTTAAAGTGAGATTGCAACGCATGCCAGGTATCCGCTAGTTGAATTCTTTACTTTCCTTATGTCCTACCAATTCACTCCATCAATCATTTTTTATGACAACAAATATGAGTTCAGTCACAATGTAAATATATATTTCAAATTTAAAAAATCATGATATTCTTTTCAAAATATGCTATAAGATTAAAAAAAAATTATCGCTAAGAAATAGATTTTTTTTTTATATAAGAATAAATACTATTTTACACGCCGCATTGAAAGTGTGGGCTTTAAGCAAATGAATTTTAATATATATATATATATAATAATAAAATACATGTAAAATTTATTTCCAGTCCGGTAAAGGGATGGCAGTTATTTAACAATTTTATTGTAGATACATTGAATATTTATATTTGTTTTACATTATGAAGCACAATTTTTATAAATCTGAGATGCATCTTCATATGAATATGGCTAGTGTCTATAGACTTATTCTGAAAGCATTCACGTTTATATTTTGAATAATAAAAATAAATATTTATTTCAAACGAAAGTGGAACAATCCACTACTGAATAATCCAGAGACGGACAGCTTTTAAAAAGTCCTTACCATGTGGTTTACGTGGTGCATACATTGGGCTCTGCTTTTAGCCAAAAAGCTCGAGATTAAAAAAGTCTTTTTTATTGTATATTCGTTTTTTTACGTAAAAGTGAATCTACATTTTGCAGTAGATATTTCGAAATTGAAAACCTGTTTTTGACGTATAACTAAAAGTAACTCAACTTTAATTAATCTTCAATTGTGGATTCTATTGTATAATAAAACAATGAATTTATCTTACAACGTAAGAAATTTAAAAAAATAATCATATCCCTTTTATTAAATTCTCGGATAGAATACCAGGTTATTGGGATGTAAATCATAGAACCCTTCAATATTTATAGGTCTAGTAAATATTATATTTGAAAGTTATGGTCCTGAAATAATTTTGATTTTTTTTATTAGGTTCTCTTAACTCATTCTCAGCTAAGCATTTTAAATATTCCAACACCTAGACTTTAAATTTATTGAATAATATTGGTTTGAAATAATCGTATTGAGTTTGTCAGGACAAATCAAGCAATGCATTAACTCAAAAATTAGCGAGTACGAGAAGATTTTAACCACTGTTAATTCATATATTTTTGGGTATCAACTATCAACACAGTAAAATCAGAGACGTTAGAAGTCAGAGAGTTAATGTGTGCATTATGATAATGAAGAAAACTTTGAAATAAATAAATTCAATATGATTAAATAAAGATGCATTTTAAGCTTTTGAAAAGAAATCCAATAGTGGATGAGGACTAAATGATTAAAACATCAATCCTAATATTCTAATGATTGACCAAACACTTGAATTGAAATTCGATGATTGTAGACTCTTGTCATATATTATAGATTTAACGTGTGATCGAAAACGAATATAAAATAGAAAAAAATGATTTCCCCTATTTATCGATTCTGGAGGAGAGAAAATAAATAAAACTGAAACATAAAAGGGAACGAAAACAAAAGGACGCCATTTTTTATTCTTCGCTTTTCCCAGAACAAAAGGGTCTCATCAAAGAATTTCAATTAAAGCTATTCATATAGCAGTGAGTAATAAATTATGAAATAAATTGAGTAAAACCATTAATATTAAAAAGAAGCTTGAATTAAAAAATCTGTTTGTAAATTGACCAGACTGTTGAGATGAATAAATTGGCCACTCACTTGAAAAACGGTGGCTTTTAATATATATTTTTTTAATTCAAGTATTTTGAAATATATTAAACTATAGTTCTGAAAAGGGCGTAAGCCGAAAAAGATATCATACCTTATAATTTTTGTAGAACAAAAATACAATACTGTTTTTTCGTCGTGTTATAATGAAGTTATATCAAGTGAATGCCAATCCAATCAATTAATTGAAAAAACTTTAATTAAACGTTAAATTTACGTGAAAAAAATGATATTTTTTTTTAATATAATTGCTTTATTAAAACTCATAAAACTTCCATTATTTTTATAAATGTTCACAGTAACAAACTTTCATGTAATTTGTTTAAAATATTCAAGAAATCCCTGATTTACAATTTCCGTTTTATTTATTTGATTAGGCGGTAATGAAAATCTCTTCTGCATGTAAAAATATTGTACACTTGTTTTTTTAAATGAAGAAAATCTCTTCAATATTGAATCAAAAATACCTAAGGGATAATTTAGACCCGTAACAAAGGGTAGCGAAAAAATTCAAGCAAGGATCAGCCGCGATCACCTTACTGACTTTTTACGTCGAGCTTGCAATAGAAGGGCACATTTTTGAACCATAATACATTTATCGTATCCTCAACCAGACCAGAAGAATTGTGGTTAGATTTTACATAAAAAAAGTTAGTTTCACTTCAAGGTAACATGTAAAAACAATGATGCATTTGTTATTCTAGTTGATATATTGAATATTGTGATGTTTTAAAAAATACAAGATTTTTTAATTACAGAATTTAAGCGACAGTCATCGATATTCTATGTTAATCGTAAATAACATATTTTGTACAATTAAAAAATCCGTAGCCTAATTGGAAGTTCTGTCAAGTTTTTAAAAATATTATCTCATAAAAACTTATAAAACAGAACAGACAGTGTCAAAACACTTTAAAACTTCTTTTCCATCTCTTCTCTCTCATCATTTTTTGTTATATTTTTTTATGTAAAATTATCTTTTATTATTTTTTATCTAATTTGTTTTACTTTATTCCATCATATTCAGATAAAATGTTTATATTGTTACATTTGACATTACAAAAAGCTGTTAATTTATAGTCTAAAGTCTAATCGTACAATTTAATAAATCTGTATATAAAATTTTAATACTCTTATAAAACACATTTTAAATAATAAAACATTTAAAATATTTAATTTTGTGCGACGGTATTTTCACCTAACATCTTTGTCGTGCTTTTTTATAAAATATTTAAACCATCCGATGGGTTGGTGCACAAATGGCGCTCGACCACTCCCTTTGTGGCGAACGCGACCTGAAATATGTAAACCCACTCATCGGGGTCTTGGGACACGGGACACGAACCGTGGATATTGGACAAAGCGACCCCACTACCACTGCCTCCGTACAATTCCATTTCAAGCCCCAAAGAACGATGACCCTGCAAAAATTATTATTTAAATCAGTAATGTATGCACGAGTGCTCACATTAGTGGCACAAACTTCATAAAGCATGACTATTATATTAATTACTCAAAGATAAATATCCTACAAGGTAAAATATCTTATGATTTTATTTTTTTCTACAACGGAAAAGCTTGTAGCTTTACACTAAAAAGCGTTATTATTAGGAACAGGCCGACAGATGTATGTCACGAGATTATAGATTATCCCAAAGCTTGTGGCCTCAAAAAAATCTCAAAAATTAAAGCTATAATCAATATTTCGGCAACATTTACTATAAAATGGAAACACATCATATTCTTTATTAAATTTGAATTGTCACATTATTGTACGATTCCACATGTTTTGTCACTAGCATCCGGGTTTCGTCTTTAGGCATCTTCAGGCATTCTATCACAGTGACAAAACATGTGGAATCGTACAAAATTGTAACAATTCAAATTTGACATTGAAATTCCATCAAACACCTTCAGTCGATATCATAAATTACATTACATTCTTTTTACCTTATTATCAACCTCCATTATAAAATGTTCACTTCCTAATGGAAAGGCGGCATGAAATTAAAATATTAAGACTTCAATGTATAGTATTATTTCCAAATGTTTATATTCGCGAGCATATTCAACTGGTGAGGTATTCAATTCTAAGTATTTTACTTCATTTATAGTGCTTGGTTGATAGTGCTCGCTCAAGGCGAGCACTATCAACTAAATGCCAATAAACGAAACTTGTCTTGAGCCAACAAATATAAAAATAGTAATGAACAATTTTAAAACTCCGAAAATTACTTTGAATAAGTCTTTGAAATGAAGTACAATAAAATGTTATTGGGTATAAAACCGTTTTCACATGATTTGTGTCAATGTTGCTTTATGATAGTAAATTAGAAAATGGGAGTCACAAAATGATTCTGATTTCATTTTATATCATTCTTGGTGTAGTTTCAATATCAAAATTTAACTGCCAAAACTTTGTGCATCCGTGTGATACACAAAAAATGCCTAAAGATGCCGAAAGGCGAAACCTGGATTGTTAGTGACAAAATATGCAAAATCGTGCAAAGTTTCAACAATTCAAAATTTTATTGTGCATATCAAAATAAAAAAGCCTACTACAACAATTTGTATTTTCTTTATAATACACAAAATAAAAAAAAATGTTTTTATTAATATGCTGTACCAATCGTCACACAATAAATAGTTTTACAGATAATATTTCGTTCATTGAATTGGCATTCACTTGGTAGAACTCCATTATAACACGGTGAAAAAATAGCAATGTATTTTAGTTCTACAAAATTATTTTTAACAAATATAGTTGATAGCTATTTCGGCTCACGCCATCGTCAGAACTAGAACATCGTCATCACGACATCGTCAGAACTGACGATGGCGTGAGCCGAAATAGCTATCAACTATATTTGTTAAAAATAATTTTGTAGATCTAAAATACATTGCTATTTTTTCACCGTGTGATAATATTTCGGCTTAATTGCAAATGTGTGATTTTTTGTTTGTTATTTAATGTTCACCAATAATTATGTAGAAAAAGAAAAAATACAGCGTATTTATTCCCCACGAAATTCCTCAATTACATCTCTCGCTGTTTTAATTTGCAAATATATATTATGTTAATAGAAAGGATCAATATGAAATTGTTGACTGTCAATAAACTTATATCATATTATTGAATAGATGTTTTATTTTATTTACATAATTAAAATCAATATTGTCCATTGCTGACGAAAAATAAAATCGAATAAAGATAGTTTCTTCAAATTTGAATCATTGAAACTCTATACACTTCCGAATATATTGGCACGATTCGGGTTATCGTACATCGGGTATCCGTATAATAGATTGTCTGAAGATGCCTTAAGAAAAAAAGTGAATCGTTAGTGTCAAAATATTTAAAAAATTTAAGAGTTCAAAACATTGAAATTTACATGGAAAATCTCTCAAAAATCTACAATAGATGTCGTAAAAACAGTTGCTTTTATCAAAATGGTTGCATTAAATACTTTAATAGTTATTTTAAATACGGTAAAATATCGAAATGATAAGCGAAGCTTATATTAATAGACCCTCACATGTGGTTTATTAAATAATATAAGGGCTATTATTTATATATATTTATATACGGCACATATATACATATGTGAAGGACACTATTCAGCAACCTATTAATGCTTCCGAGCTTTTTCAAGATAAAGTTATTGCCATCAATCTCCACGAAAAAAAGCTCAAAGTAAAATGAACTTTTTTGTTGGCTGTACACAATATTAAAAGATGTCATCGAAATATCATAAATTCCGAGAGGGCAAAAATGAATTAAATAATATTTTTCGTTAAATGACTGACTTTAATCGCTCAAAATTTATGCTCCGTAGTAATCATCTTCCTGTTGTATTGTTATGACAGAATAATTCAACCCTTTTAGATTTATGAATGCCAAAAGTTTTGTAATTAAAGTTAGGTTTATGACACCGTTAGATGTTTCTCCGTTTCACTGTTTTGTCATATCAAAACAGATTTACCTAGCAAGAACCTTACGCAATTTAGATCGTCAATATTTAAACGGTTATTGGGCTTGAGTTGAAACAGGAAATGATTTTAAGTTTATTCAATGCTGTTTGAAGGCAAATGGCTTATTGATTTTATAAATTAAAATGGTAGTTTTATTCAAATTTCGTTTTGTAAAATGGAACTTCTTTAAAGTAATTAGATTACGCGTCAACTGCTGTACCAATTCATATTTATCATTTTATTGATTGAATTGACATTTACTTTATATAAATCCATTATAATATGGTGAAAAAATCGTAATGTATTTCAGTTCGACAAAATTTACAAGATATATAGTTGATCGGCTTTTCGGCTCACTTCTTCTCTGATGAAGGCGTGAGCTTTTTTACCATGTCATATTTATCATATTAAGGATTTAAAGAGTATATTGAAAAAACAAACAGATTTGGAATGAAAAATTCAAAAGGTCTATTTAAAAAAAAAGTGTTTTTGGAGACAATTAAAATTCTTCTTTAAAAATATGTAAAGAATATCTTCAAAATTTATGTTAAAATATTTACTCGTTTTATTTTATAGTTTGATAGCGCTCATAATATAAAAAAGCAACGCTTATATCAATTTCATTTCTTTAGCTTACACCAACAAAAATTAGTCATGTGATTTATTATGGCTTCATTGTGAAAACGGCTTCTTGCAGTGCGTTCAAAGATAGTGAAACTGTACAATTTCATATGTTTTGCAACTCATGATCCGGGTCCAGCTTTCGGCGTCTTCAACACACGAATGCAATTTAAATGACACTCAATAAATAGTTAACATCAGATATATATATCACAAAAGGAATTAATTATTAAATTTAGATATCTGTTTTATTCCTTTGTAATTAATTCCTCCTGTATATAACCGATGCTAACTATTTATTGTATGTCAGTTATATTATGTCCGTATGATTGAATGTCCGAAGATGACAAAATGTGAATCTTGCATAATCGGTAACAAAACATGTGGAATTGTACAATGTTTCAACAATATTTTTTTTTTTAAATTAACTTCGTACTATTACTAACTAATATTTATCTCAGGAATATCGTACATGTTGCTTGATAGAGAACGGCTTAAGATAAATAAAAAAAAAATAATCATTTTACTGCTCACTTATCAAACGTGAAATATGTCAGATTTTTCAAAATGATTTTAAAGCCGACAGTTTCAGAAAATATAATCTATTTAGAACATAATGATTCATATCATATAATTAATAAAAGTACGGAAAAAATTAAATTTTGTGTCAGGGTAAGATAAAAACAAAAGTTCAGAAAGTAATTAATGATTATCGCAAAAAAGATTTAAATGTAACACAAGATTAATTAATTGATTTGAGAAATTTTGTTTTAAGTTTCGAAAATTTCGCATGATATGGGATTATTTTTTGCTACTGGAGTCGGAAAGGAGGTAAGAAAATATAATAACAATACTATTTTCCGATGTTTGGGAGTAATGCTTCCAAGGGAAATAAATTTCATAGTAGGGTAGGGCACCTGTTTTTTTTCAATTTAATAAATTTAAAGATTACGTAAAATAGCAATTTTAAAGTCATATTTATATAATATAACATAATAAGTAGCAGTGTTGTTCATTAAGACTGACTCAATAAACAAAAATGGTGTCTGGTTTTTTTGCGTTATAGTATATTTATTTAGATGTACAGATAAATCAAGACTTTTAGCTATATAGTCAAACAGGTATAAAGTTATTATAATATATATTAAGTAATTTTAACATTCTCCTCTTTCAATCACCAATCCTTCATTGAAACACCAAGAAAGCATTACAAAATTACAGCAATCAAACAGCATACATAAAATAAGTGATTTGTTGTGACAAATTTCAATCAGAAAAGGGGTTTTCATTCTTTTCTAAGTGCGACGTAAAAGTAAGAGATTTTCTGTAGATGTCGTATACTATAAACCCACAGGCAACTATTTCAAATACCAATTCTATATAGTTATTTGAAATGGGTAACTAATAAAAAATATATTTATACTACTGCTCTATAAAAAAGACTCTATGGTTTGTAGAAAATAAACCTTGCTTTATGATTTGGAACATTATTCTTTTAGACTCGATTAAATTATTTATCGCATTTAACCGCTCTTCAGGCGACGTTTTTTTCGGATGGACTCAAAACAACTGGTGATTAAAAATATACGGTCAGTGATATATAAAAGTCAATTGAATGAGTAAGCCTCAATTGTAGTTTTTATTTTGTTTTCGGCTATTAAATTCTTATACAAACAATTCAAATACCATCATTTCTTAATTCAAATATTGTCTACTGCTAAAAAAAACAATAACATGTTTCATTTATCTTTGTGTTATTTATTATATTGTTTATATGTATCAACGATAATAATTCACCGCGTTAACTTTAATATTTGAAATAATTATGATTTATTAGGGGTAAATAAATTTCACGGAGCTGATTCTCGTACTGTGTTGATATAACGACCCGACGATTTAATCCTCCAGTTAAGTAACA
Source organism: Himalopsyche japonica (assembly GCA_028555115.1). Classification (NCBI taxonomy): domain Eukaryota; kingdom Metazoa; phylum Arthropoda; class Insecta; order Trichoptera; family Rhyacophilidae; genus Himalopsyche; species Himalopsyche japonica. Next base: position 444,029 of record JAHFWJ010000813.1, read on the forward strand.
AATTGTCAATTGTCCGCAAATCATTATTTTGTTATTAAATATTTGATACAGTAATAATAAATGAACCATTTTTTTTCCTTTTTTGCTTCCAAACCGATTCTTAAGTCAGTGGTATATTTTCATTAAACCATTAAGCATAGTATTTTAAATAATAAAAACACATTTTTTTAGTACTTATTTCCACAATATATTTTTTGATCAGGATCGGTTTCGCTCATCGCGAGCATTATCAACTGATGCTCGCGATGAGCGAAACCGGTCCTGATCAAAAAATATATTGTGGAAATAAGTACTAAAAAAATGTGTTTTTATTATTTAAAATATCATGCCTTTCCATCAAGAAGTGACAGTTAACACCTTAAAAGTCATTAAGCATAGGATAAAGTGCATGTCTATCAATAAATTAACGGGAAAACTTAGCAATTTTTCTAGCACTTATTGTTGAAAAAACAACGCAAAATGGTAACTATTCATAATTGCGCCATAAATATTGAATTTTCTTGTACCGATATGGCTGAATTAGGTTTTTAAGCGAATGAACATCTGTAATATGAAGGCTTTAAGGCATTAGAGCAAAACAACAAAATATAGTTGTTTTGGGTACAAATTCCACTTCTACTACCAATTACAAGTTTATTATTCGAAATAAAATTAAGCCCACACGTACAATCAAATGAATATTAATAAAGATTACATATAAAAAATAAATACAGAGTTAATTTATTCTTATCAATATACTATTTGAATTAATATTATTTAAATATTTAATGCAAAATAACTTATTGCAGCCATAAAACTGAGATGTTATTTTTCTGAAGTTAATCCCCTATGTCCATTAGCCCCCGAATATATACTCCTTACTCCTTAGTACACGATACGTCTACTGTATCCAATTCTGCATTGTAGAGAGGGCGACCAGCTAAACATTTGCTTTCGTAATCTAATTAAATCCTTTTGGCTATGCTTAAAGTCAGATTGAAAATCTAATTATTTACATACACTTAATATGCACATCAACTGTATTTAATGTTTTCGTAGTCCATAATTTGTTAAAAAAACTTATTATTTATTCTATTTGATAGTACTATTTCCAAAATATATTTTATAACCACCATCGCGAGCATTGTTAAACTTACTCAATGATATCATATGATAATTTTTGCGGTAAAAGAAACCTATTCTGATCATAAAACATATTGTAGAAATAATACTAAAATTGTGTTTTCATTATTTAAAATATCATGTCTTTCCATCACGAAGTGACTGTTTACACCTTCAAAGTAATTATTTATACACCAAACAAAGATGTCTTATTTAAACAGTTAATTGCTTAAATACGACAAGATTTACCAGTATATACCAAGCAATTTTGATTTGTTTTTCAAACATTATTTTTACAACCATTTATAATGGCTTAAATATATTGTGGTAAGTTTCTCAGCAATAAGATTTCAGAGAACTTTTAAAATGCCACGAAAATATTAAGTGTTAATTTTAAATGTCATTTAATAGGTAGGCCATTATAATCGCATTTAAAAGATAAGCTATACCTACGCGTGTACGGCACAAATCTACTAGGGTGTTTTATTCCCAGCACGCTCATATCAACAGAATGGTTAACGTTATAATTACCCCAATGAAAACGGCATTAGACGATCAGTCAAGCATTTAATTACTATCAAATTCAGTAGGGCTTGATTTTGAAAAAAGCTAGCAGAAAATACACAAGGTGAAAAGAAACAGTGTCAAGTTTGTCGTCAGCTGTCAATGCAGATCTAAGCCGTATGTTTAGAGTCCTGTTTAATTTTACCACAAGATATTTGCTGACTGATTTGGTTGATCTTCTACAATCGATAATATATATACTATTTATTTCACGTGTGCTTTTTTCATGATAAATAAGTTTAAAAAAAATATATTCCTCACAAAATTTAAATGAGGTCGAAAACGCTTTAAGCTCTTTAAGCTCTTCTTTGTAATCAGACGTTGAGAATAATAATGTTAAACTATTGACCAATTTTACTTAATGCCCGATATATTACAAATAGTAATATGTTTAAGTTAAAACAATTCCATTCAATAACATTTTTTGATCGTGCATATAAAAAAGGTGCTGTTATGTATTATTTGTGGCATACATGTGTATCAATTAAAGCTTAAACTGTATTTATTTAAAAATAATATTTGGTGCTATATAAATAACTTTAAACATAAAATGTTTCCAAAAAAACATTTTGCCAGATCGGAAATATTATTTATTTCTATAATATATCGACTTTTCAATAACAAAGTTCTGAAAAAGTATTGTTCCTTACGAGCCGGACTTCGCTTTTTGACATCTTCAGACATTCTTTCACACGGATACAACAACACTGAATTATGGTGAAAGGCGAAAGCCGAATCGTTGGTGACAACACATGTGGAATCGTACAAAATTTCAAATATTTAAATTTGATATTGAAATTACATCAAGCACCTTCAGTTGATATCAGTAAGTATTTTTCTCTTTTCAGTAAATGCAGATCTTTGACAGTTCCTTAAATATGGTGATTCACACCATTAACACCTTTGATATTTTTTTCTTGGTGTTGTAACAATAGTCCATTTCTTTTTTGACTAAGACCTGTCATAGATTTGTTTAAATTGTTCAAATATTAGATATCCACAATGATTACTTGCCAATTCAGTAAACCATACAGACTTAAAAGTCGTATAAATTTATCTAGATAAAATAAATAAGAGTTTCATTTCACTGAGGCAAGAAAATATCTCATCATCGAAAAACGGCAGAAAATGCGCGCAAATGATATTCTCTTTGAGAAATTTTGGCATCGTATCAAAGTCTACAAACCGTGGTGTCCTTAGTGAGCATGGAGTATTTTCAAATAAGATTTGCTAGCAAAAACATTATAGTATGATCACACTTTTTGGATTGATTGGGGCTTTTATGAAATACCAGCTGGCTTGTGATTTTACGACAAAATTCTAAAGCAGGATTGAATTTATTTACCTTAAAATTAACAAGGCCGAAGATTTAAACTTAAAAGCTCCTGGAAACAAGCAACATATTTTTTTTTCAATAATAATACTTCTCATTTTCATACTTGGGCACCAACGTGTTTTTCAGTTAGAGAATATATTTTTCTTTGCTTGGACTAATCTTTATGATGTGTTCAAACAGTTTAACGAAATAATTTTCTTGAATGACTTGCAATTTTAAGAGATGTGAAACTAGATCCTCTCATCATCTAAGTCCTGATCCGTTTTAAATGTGTAATTATTACTGCAGCTCTACGACAATATCTATTCCAACGACAGCAAAACATAACAATCTGTTACAAAATTCACAATTTCCGTGAAGCTACAAATATAAAATATCGAAAAATATTCTTTTTTTCTAAAAAATTTGTCTCAAATATTTTTCATACCATGTATGAAAAAACCTTTCCTAACAAGTAAAAAACGAATTTAATGTTATTCAATAAAAATAGCTTTTTAATCTCTCAACAAAGAAACAAATTCACACAAAGGCGCTCGAAAAAACGAAAAATTTCCTGTAGAAATCGTTTTTCGGATGTACTGTTAGTCTTACATGTGACGTCAACATTAATTTTCCATTTCTAAATATTTCCTTCTTCATTTTTCAAAAGTAAATAATGCAATATTTTCAAACTCAAGATAGTTGCTGCGTATGTATGATATATTGTAATATAATGAAGAAATATTTTTGCATATAAATTTTACTAACGCTCCATATTGCTGTTTTTTTTACTGAATACTCACGTTCACGCCCACAAAAAATACATAGTAATACATACAAGTAATACTGTTGCGAAACGTGAAAATATAATGATATTATTTACAGCGATTTCTCAAAAGGTGATGTAAAACTTAATATTTTCTTTAATGTCTATACATAACTATTTAACTATAACCGTATTTATTTTCTAATGTACAATATTTAAAGCGTTGACATGTATAATAGAAATACAGTTCAACAAAACCGTGATACTAGAAAAACTTCAAGACGTTTGTTTTATATTATACTTCCTTCATCATTGGAATGTATTGGATATTTATTGTGCCTAAACAATCGATTCAGGCCCAATTTTACTTCAATTTTAGACCTTTTAAATTTATATATCGCTCTATAAATTATTTTAATAATATATTGATGAAATACAGCTACTGTTCTTTGTTTGAAACTTTGTATCGTAACACAAAATTTCATAATCACAAGCCATTTATTTACATAAGTGATTAAAACGTTGTATACAGTCTTCTTCAACTGCGTAAAGATATATTGCTGTATAAACGGGATTTTAATGTATCGATGAAATGTCTAATTAACAATTTATGCTTGAAAATATAACTTAATTTTTTTCTCTAAATGTATTCACTAATCGACAAAAAAAAATGCAAATCTTCCAACATACATATAAGCTATCTGATTCCACTATTAAAAAATTAAAACACCCACATGTTTTCTTTTTTAAATCTACTTAAATAAAAAAAAAACACCTTTTCGAGCATCCACGATAGGTAGCGTTAGTTGTACTGTCCCGTGTAATTGCCGAATTGGTGTTCGGACGAATAATCGAGTGGAGTAATAGGAAGGGAATCGTAAACGGCGAGGCGGTAATAAACTATCGGGTCAACTCGTAAACCCGCCAGTTAACTCCCTGATTCACATTTGTCGTCGGGTTTTGAAGGGCTGGCCTCGTTACTTGTTCGTTGATAAGTGCCAAACTTCACAGCGAGACTGGAAGACCATTAAGTGCGAAACGTTGATGGAATCAATAAAGGCATTCCCACCTCAGAAACGTGCAATAAATTGGCTGTAATTATTTTAATAGCCCAAAATTCCTCGTAAAGAAAAACTCCACCGATGGCAAGATCCCATACACGCTTCTTTAAGATTATTATCTTATTAAAGTTCAACATTTATGACAGTTAATGAAGCGAAATAAACAATATTTTTCATTACACGTATATTAAAAGTTATTATTTCGTTTGACAGCTAATATTTATATTGAAATTGGCAATGCTTTATAAAAATAAATATATATTGAATTGACATTTACTTGGAAGAACTCCATTATAGCACACTGAAAAAATATATATTTTTATATTTTCCTGACATGGACATTCAGACACTTTATACTTTCTTCCAAATAAATTATGTTTAAAAAAATATGAAACAATAATTCAATAAATATATATTTCTTTTCAATTTAAGATTGAAATGTGTACATAATTCATAATATTTTCTCAGTAAATTAAGCTGGTATTAATTTGCCTTGAGCTCACCTACAAAGTATTGGACGAAATTCAAACAAATTTATTACTCGGTTTTGAGAGTCTTGTAAAACAATTCCCCTGTAATAATTGTATTAATTAGGTGATAGCTATCTCAGTATTACATAATCGATGTAATTATGCAGTGTAGCTTAAATAGCTATCAAGTGATTTTCGTACTCATTTCAGAATTTAATAACGTAAGAAAATCTTTTTATAACGGTGATATTTTAACGTGAATATGAATGCAAATTCAATGTTCAAAATCTGTAAAAGTTTGTGTGAAAACAATATCTATAAACCTATCACCGCATATTTATTTATATTTTTTGGTTTCAACTATAATAGCACTTTTAAATTCGTAATGAAAAGAAGCTTTCATAGAATTTAACGGAAAACACGTTACATACTCTAAGTGAATTTCAATAAACAAAATAGAAAGCTTTGAATTTGAAAAGCTCGTATTTGTAAAGATAGCTCATACATTTGAAAAATATCCTTATTACTAATAAAGTTTGTATTAAATAAAAGCTCACGACATATGCCCCCGTTTTTTAGCCTGCTACGACACTTTTATGAGATCACGTTGCTGCAATGAAATTACTTTCTTGTCAGCATCCAAACTCCACTGTATATTTTTATTTCGCTGAAGAAATCTTTTTAACTTTTATGCAGTAAAATATAGTTGTGTGAGTACATATATTTATGTGAATATAATATCTACTTGCGCGTGAAAAATTCAAAATCAGTTAAATTTCAGATTTAGTTGTGTTGAGTTAAACGTTATAAAACAATCAATTAGCAATATATTAACTGCTCTTAACCATTAGGGTGCTAAAGCAGAAGAGAACATGTATTGTGTCCCTATCATACATAGATCTATATGTATATAGATAGATAAATGTACGTTTAATCATCGTTCTGATGAAGATGATCAACTATATATCTAATAAGTTTTGTAGAACTTAAATACATTGATATTTTTTCACTGTGTTATAATAGTGTTCTATCAAATAATCGTCAATCAAATCAATATATAAAAAATATTCTTAAAACATAATTTTCTTAAATAATTTTCAATGGAAATTGTAATGAGTAAAAGTTTAACTTTTAAACGATTGAATAATATCGAGGTACAACTGTTACGCCCAACCAGTAAAGCCCAACACCATTCCTCCGAAAGAACTGATTTGTATATATAAACTTAATATAAATTTTGTTGCACATTTATTTAACTTTATTCTATACAACGATATTAGCTATACTTAGAACCAACATTATAAATATGTATTGAATTAATTCAATATTCATAACGCTTGAGGTAGAGCATATATTTATTGACCGGGCATAAATGAATCTTTGAATAGGACTGATAATATTGTAACTTTCTATATATAGCGAAGGTTGGCACCATTATATCGAAGATACTGTTTAATTTAATATTAAAAATACTTTATGTCGTATTAATGGTATGTGTTAGGTTGAGGCCTTTTGCTAATAACCTGCCAACGCAAAACGTTGAGATAAGGATAAACGACGTAATAGCATAAAATTTATTCAAATAATATGTATCATTATGAAGGCGTTTTCATTTCTATGCCGAGGAACGAGAAGAAGTGGCTACACTTTCTTCGGAATTATATCACATTCAAAGGAGAGCTCTGTATATAAAGATAAAATTATTTCATTAAAAGCGGCTGGTATTTTTAGCATGATATTCTCCATTTCACTTGTTATTTATATAACAGCCTGATAGCCATTTCATTTTGTGAACATAACCAATTTCCACCAAAAGTTAACTGTATTTCGTATTCCCACAGACATCATTATATGCCACTGTAAAACCAGTGGGGTAGTTTAGAAACTTGAGAATGAAAAAAAAGTGCTTTGAGTTGTAATTAAAAATATAGAAGAGATTCCGCATACTCGGTGAAAAAAATATTCAAATATCGAATATTAAAAAATTATAAAATTTTAATCCATTCGAAATTAAAAAAATAAGCCTTTCGTTATATGGAACTGGGAAAAAATCAGAAAGTTTTCATATATAATGAGATATAGCTATTACAAGGTTTTATTTAATTTCACTTTTTTGTTATTTAAAATTTATACTCACACGTTAACAAAAAAAGTATTTCACTCATATTAATAAATAAACATACAGCAAAGTGAGGTTTTATTTAATATGTTTTTCATCATAAATATTCGTTGGTATTTTCATAATAATTCTGTTGAGGCGTTCCTACTAGTACAAATGCATAATTCAATAAACAAACTATATGAAATATTCAATAAACTAAATATAAAATAAAATAGAATGTATTTTTCATAAATAAGTTATACCATTTATAATTCAGAACAAAAGATGTACTGAATTAAATTTGATGTTTTTTCATCAAGAATTGACAATACAAAATTGTATATTATGGGAAAAAAAATTCTTATAATTTATAGCTGATTCTGGATACTGATTAGTTTTTCGTTATAATGTAATATTTTAGCAAAGATTAACGTGATATGATATCGGATGTAAAAAAGACACTTAAAATGGGAAAATCTAACTAAGAGAAATCGTTTCATTTCACAGGCTTATGAGATCTTATTCATAAATTATTTGGATAATAATAAGACACTCATTCCTCGCGCCATTTATGAAAGCCACTGATAAGTTGTCTACGCTCTCCTCAATGCCATTATCTCATTTTTATGGCTGCCATTTCAACGCTTTCCTGCCTAAGCTAATTCCATTTTTAACAGAAAAACCCGGTACTGTATAACCAATAAATTTCCAAGAAGGCACATTTGAAGCGTCTTTATATGGTGAACATCTGTTCAATTTTCTACAGTTAAGTTTTTTTTTCTATTTCTTTAAGCAAAACCATGAAATTAACACGCATTAAGAAAAAAAAACATATATGTAGTCTTGGAAGCTTGCAGCTCGTTTTGGCTGTAAAAATCAATGAAAATTTTATTTGTTTACCATTTCTTACCATCTGCATTGTCAATGTGCTGCGTACAGACTCTTTGTAGAATTTATATCAACAGGAATTGTTCTAATTTATGATATCAACTGAATGTGCTTGATATAATTTCAATATGAAATTTGAATGGTTACATCATTGTACGACTCTCTCTCTCCTCGTCATTCGGCATAGTGCCTGAAGATACCGAAAGGGGAACCCGGGTCGTTAGTGGCAAAATATATGGAATCGTACGAAGTTGTAACAATTCAAACTAGAAATTGTTCTACTTATCAACTTCAAGACCATTTGTAGCATTGATAGTTTGATCTCCTTTCGAGGATAAAATTGAAAACAAAAGATTGATATTTTTTTTTATTAGTGACACAACCGTGCAGCCACACCATTTAGAGGAAATATACTCACAGCTTCAAGTTATGTATCAACAATATTTGTCACCACTATCCAGCGTGGTATACGCACCAAACACCCCACGAGAAACCAATTACAGCCAAAAACCTCAAATCAAAGCGTTCAATCAGGCCACCGCCTGGGCACCTCATCAAATTGGACAAGACACCATTCATTCATTCTGCATATTATTCAATCAATCTTTTCTATTTAGAGATAATTTAACCCTTTTATCAATTTTTTCCATAGACGTGGCATTCATTTTTCGTTTATAACTCAAATGATTCCACATTGACGTATTTCTTAAATATTAATGAAAATTCATTAATAACATTTGTGATTAAGGGTGACAATTATCGAAGTGGCAACTTTCATTGCGTTCCACTGTTTTTTTTTTATATTGTAGAATAATACGCATTGAAAAAAAAAAAGACAATTTGATGCAAAACAATTCTTCTCACTAAAATTTATCAAAAGGATCTGATAAGGGCCTACAGGCAAAAATTTTCAAATTGATTGTAAAATTAATTTATACGAATATTAATATGAATAATATTCACCACTCAGTTCACAACTCAGTAGTTACTTTCAAAGATAAAATAAACTGTTTTTAGTTTTACTGAAATTTAATATTGAACACGCTGATTATGATATTTTTTCACCGTCGACAAACTTGTGCCAAGTTTCTCATAAAATTGTATATTTGTCTTCGTTAAAATATATTTACTGACCGTTTTAAATTAATATTACACACCTAATTCTATTGGAAATTGAAAAAAGCTGAAAAATGAATTATCAAAGCTTATACAGAGATGAAATAATTAGTTGTTTCAATAAAAATCACGTCTTATTATTTAATAATCAAAAAATAGTCTTGGCACGAGAAAATATTATTATTTCAATTTGTATTTACATAATAGTTCGTGACTTTGAATAATGCGAAGAAAAATAAAAGAAGCGACTTATCAATGAGGATCAATATATCAATTGTGAAATGACAATTTTTGGGCTTTTTTTAATTATATTTTTTCAATAATATTTATTTGACCGCATTGTTTACTTAAAAATATTGACGTATTTCATTACGAATGTCTCTAATATATGAAGGTATATAATTTATGATTTCAATTGAAGGTGCTTGATGGTATTTAAATACCAAATTTAAATTGTTACAACCTTGTACTATTCCACATGTTTTGTCACTAACGACGCGGGTTTCACCTTTCGGCATTTTCAGCCATTCTATCGTTTATTGTACTTCAGTTCTTGCCTCCGTGTGATAGAATGCCTGAAGATTTCAAAAAGCAAAACCCGCGTCGTTAGTAAAAAAGCATGTGGAATCGGACAAAGTTGTAATAATTCAAATTTGAATGTAAATAAAATTAAACTATAAACTTAATATTTTTTAGCTTAACAAACTTCAAAAGGCTCACTAGCTAATTTACAATTTTACTAGTATTGTTATTAAATAGTGTTATAGCCTATAAATGGTTATATATAGTAAAATATTTTTCGTATACCATATTTTATTATACGTATTACAAAATAATATAAGGTCACATTCCATTTAAAAAATATGAAATTTACCACTTTATAGAAGTCAGAAGAAAATTCTCAGACCTGTCTTTTTAAAAATTGTCCCCTAAATCACTTCAACTACAAACCCAGATGCAATTTTTTTTTATAGCATGTACATTATTTTTTATTACTGGGTGATTTAAAACACAATAAATAACAAATTATAGGCCAAATTATATAAATAATAAAATTTTAAAATCATATCTAAATAATCATACATATATACTCACTAAAGAATGAATGTTGAAAATGCACGTTAATTTAATGAAATTATAAGTATTATAAACAAAAATATTTTGACAGAGTTACTTTCGTTGTATATTTATAATATATATGTTTAAATGTAACAAAACAACATTTTCTATCTTATTGACGGGATCATTCTAAAAAAAATATACATAATTGATTATTTTGAACCTCTTAAAGAAACGTATATAATACGCATTTGAGATTGTTTCATTTTGACTAATAGCTTTTGAGTTTATACCATTTTTATGTCTGAGGCATTAAATATATCTTCCACGGATGATTAATGTTCTGGTTTGAAATAGTGCGCTATCGATATAAAGTTCAAGATGGTCAAATGGAACGATTTCTGAAAGGAAACCCTGCATATTAATATTCTGTATCAACGTTAAGTATGAAACGCTTATTTTCGCGAATAGAATATTTATAAATATGAATATTTATTCCGCAGCGTATAGTTAAATTTGACATTTCTTGTTAAACAATGTGGTTTTGGTTCGTCTATTTGTTCAGATAAATCATACGTCGAAAGAAATATTTTTGTACGTCAATCTGTTCGAATGTCAATTTGAAGATCGATTGATGTCATCAAACGCCAAAGATTAAGATTGTTTTTATGTTATTGCCTTTTTTATCCGTCAATTAAATGCGATATATAATCATGCATAAATACATATTTGATTCTTTTAAATTGTCATCCGAACGATATCAAAAGTTTCGCATTAAAAAAAATGTATTAAATTTAAATTGTTACAATTCTGTACGATTTCACATGTTTTTTCAATAACGGCCCGTGATTCATTTGCAGGCATTCTATCACACGGATGCAACAGAACTGACTTACAATACACAGTTATCATCATCTATATAACAAAGGTAGAATGCCTGAAGATGCCGAAAGACAAAACCCGGGTCGTTAGTGACAAAAAATGTGGAGTCGTACAAAGTTGTAACGATTTATATTTGAAATTCCATCAAACACCTTCAGTCGATATCATAAATCAAAAAAGTAAAATGTTTCAATAAAACAAATAATGCACAAATTTCACAAATAAAAAATAATATTGGTAAATCCAGTTCATTTGTATGTATAAAACATTGATATTTTTTCTCGTATTAGTCTCGGACGAAATCAATCGTAATTGTTTTGAATCTTAATGATACGTATATTTTATGATTTTTAGTTAATAACACAGCAAATGCCAAGTATTTTATAATATAAAAGCACTTAACAAAATATCTATTTTTTTTCAAGTACCATTTGATATTTGAACGTGCCAATAGATTGTGATGTCGAACATTGTTTTTTTAACACGGTGAAAAAAATAGCAATGTATTTTAGTTCTACAAAATTATTTAAAAAAAATATAGTTGATAGCTATTTCGGCTCAAGCCATTGTCAGAACTATGCTTAAACTTACATTCGCTTATCTATATATAGCTGTGCAGAAAAGGCACACAACACATCCTCTCTCCTGTTCCAAAGGCCTAGCTAGTTACTTTCACACAATGACACTAAATTTTCAAAAATTCTAAATGAAACAATAGGTGTCTATGACAATAAGTTTCTATGTGGGACGGAAGTGGTCATTATGAAGCAAATCAGACCTCCCCTTTGTAATACGGTTGGACTAGCGGCGATACTATTATATTAGTTTGTTCGTTAAGAATCCTTTGTGATAATTGATGACTATTGATTTCCAGCTGTTCCAAAGCCGTCATTCTGCAAACCTTACTACAAAGATGCAAACATTTAGGCGCTGAGTTTGAATTTATATTATGTGATTCCCTTAATAACGTGATTAGCGAACTGTGAATCTGTTTTTTTACTGTTGAATGATCTTACATGTTCCTTAGCTCTAGTAGATATACTTCTACCTGTCTGTCCGATATAAACGGATAAACATGAGCCATAGGACATTTTATAAATACCGCTTCTGTCCAGTTTATTAATTTTATCTTTACTATTTTGAAGATGCCTAAATTATTGTTGACCTTGAAAGCTACGTTTATTGAGTTTTTAATTTCCCGATGAATTGTTTCGCTAATGCTACCTAGGTAGTTGATTGATTTAAAGAAGCGGCTATCTTGTATTGTTTTTGATTATCAATTGTTTTCAATTTTAATTTTAAATTTGGAATTTGTAACACGGGCCATGCTGATCGATTTATAAAAAAGTGTATATTTTGAAATTCGAGATCGTTTTTGTAGATGATATCGAAACACTATTGTATAAGACTTTCTCCCATTTATACAACAAAAGGTTCAAAGTAATGTTGGATATCATTCAATCATTGTAAGAGCGACAGGCTTGCTAGAGCGATTCGCAGGCCGGGGTTCATTCGCCCCACCCCGTGCCATATTCATCGTTAAGACAATGAATGCCTCGCCGATTATTATTCTCGTTGATGAATAAAATTTCCACTCGATCATTCTCCATATTTCAACGCAACCTATTTTATATTTTCAAGTCTTTTTGTAATGCTTATTTATGATTTTCGTTTATTTTCAACTAATCAGAACTCATGTCACAAAAAAATAAAAGCACAGCTAAACTCAGAAATTTATATAGCTCAAGTAATTAATGTTACATTGCATAATGCAAGTTTAAAGTTTCAATCCTTAACATTTTGAGTTAGACCTTATTTGTGTAGCCGCAAGAAAACATTTTAACTCTAATAAACTATTGATTGAATTGGCATTTACTTGATAGAACTCCATTAAACATGGTGAAAAAATAGCAATGTATTTTTGTTCTTCAAAATTTTATGAGATATAGTTGATAGCTATTTCGGCTCACTTCATCGTCAGAGCTATATAGAAATAGTACTAGATCTTATAAAATTTTGTAGAACTAAAATACATTGCTATTTTTTCACCGTTTCCTAATAAACTACACCAAGTTATATTGAAAAGGTTTATTTTTTTAAAAAAATTTGCCAACAAAAAGTATTTATTTTTGCGTTTCCACTTTAGCATAAAAGGTAAATCACTATCAAATATCCGATAAACCGTGTTTTTAGTATAATTTTTTAGAAATGTTAAAACCTATAATTACAGTAATTTTTATAGAATTGTATATGCTATTAATGAAAATAAAAAATAAACAATATATATCATGCATTTTAAAAAAATATTGATAAATTATTTTTATATTGGTGTGGATTCATGTACTTCATTTATTTGTTTTGTAATTATTACGAAATAATTAAAAATACACCAACCAAAAAAAACATATTTTTCAAGCGTTAAGAAGACTATGCATTAGTCGAGAGCTTAAATGGATATAACCGGTTTTGATTTATGATATCGACTGAAGGTGCTTGATGAAATTTCAATAATAAATTTGATTATGAAATTCAGTATTCTGAACATCCGTTTGACAGGATGCCTAAAGATGCCGAAAGGCGGGTTGTAACAATTCAAAATTTTTAACCAGTTTGAACATTTCTGATACTATTGCTATTTAGTGTTGAAACGTGACAATGAGTGAGTGAGAATAATGTTCAAATAATTATTTTTGTGAAATAAAAAAAGTTTTTTGAATATTGTCACAAAAGAACATTTAGAAAACTACTCTTCTCTAATTTCCCAGAAGAGTTTTACGTTTGTTACAGGACACGTATTATTATATAACTTATTATCAAGTTAAGTTTCGCTACGACCTTATCTACATTATATATTTTTTATATGGAGTAATATATGTGTTAATATTGAATGATACATTTCTTCTTAAAAACATTATCTTGATGCGTTATATTGAATATTCAGGGGCATAGCTGTAAAACAAATATATTAAGCATTTGAATATTAATGTTGAATATACATTTTATGATATCGACTAACGGCACTTAATAGGATTCAACGTCACTTAGTGCTAGACAATGAAAATGCCTGATTCGTTCGCGATACAATATGAATATGGAACATAATATTGGAGCTATTAAAATAAAGTTGTCAGTTATATTAGACGTCATTTTTTTTTATTCTCACGCTTGTCCATTGTTCATGATTTTATACGAAAATATGAATATAAAAATTAGTGTTATAAATTATGCATTCTACGACGTCCGGAAAATTTATCTCGAGACATTTACCGCTAGCTGTTAACCACCGCACAAATTGACCAAAGAACAATATAGATAATATTCTAAAAATGATTTTAAGCATTTTTAAAGTCTATAAACTATGAAATGTGCTCGTTAATTTATGAAAAAAAAATCCTTTTTTTTTAATTTTTATCTTCAGCAAAATAAGCATATCTTTTTTTCTGTGTGCCAAGTTGAAATTAGATTAGATTAAGCTTATTAATTGGCCAATTGATTTACCAAAAATGTATTGCACAGTGTTAAATTATGTTAACGATATTTTATTTAGTCTAAATATTTTTCATGCGATGAATTGCAGGCGATAAATTTTTCTATATATAAAATATATTTTTTGCAAATTTATTGCGAATTTTTTAAATTTATTACGTCAATATTATGTAAATTTTTAAATACATTGGTGACAGGTTAAGGTCAGAAGAAATTGTCATGTTCTATCATTTTGTTAATGTTGATTAAATGATTCGTTTATTGTATGTTCATACGATAAAAAAATCAATAGTATAAGTTGAGTACCCAGTCATCGGAAAAAAAACACAAAATCGTTCCAATGATATTACAGCCAATATGGCCTTTATAAACAAACCACTGAGGCCTTTTTCGGGTTGAATAAATTTCTTTGTAAAAATAGTATGTGGTTTTTGCATACGAGTGTTTTTTTTAGACCCTCTCTAGTATTTTAAAGCAAAACCCTTTAAATTGAGTGTATTTAAAAGTCTATTAGGGTAAGGAGTAAGGTCAGATTTATTTTCCTCTTATCAAGTAATTTGGTTTCCGCTTATCAGAAGCACTTAATACGCGTAAGGTCAATATATTACAAGCGTGGTTAAAAACACGTACTAACTTACATTGTTGCCAGATAAATGACGGTCTCAGGTCCGCAGTTAGTGAACTAATATTGTCCGTACTGTTTTTTTAATATGATAAAATATTAAAACAGTTTTCAGAACAAAATTTAATTCAAGTTATCTTCGTCGTTTTGGCTCTATAGCAATATGAGACAGTTATGTTATAAACAGTCAGAGCGTAATATATTCAAAATTGGAAAATCTTGCGATGATACGCCACGTAACATAAACTCGAGAATAATTCTAAGATCAAAAATTTTAATATGATTTTTATTCTTGCCGAGTCAAGCACCTACGTCCACCTGATTGCTAGAATAAAGATGTTACCACTAGATATCACACGGCTAATTAATATATTGGTTGATAATACTCATGGTGAGTATATTTAGTAAAGAAAACAAAAGAAACTGTGTATTGATTAAAAGATGCATTTCGGCAAAAGATTGACAAGAAACACATAAAAAATTACCGTTATAATTATCTTATAATTTTCTTGTTAAAACATTGTTTGGTCTTATACAATTTCTTTACAGGCTAACAATTTTACAGTTTTTTCAAAATGTTAAAACACTTTTATTAGTACTATTTCGACGATATGTTTTAAGAGTATATATATTTTAGTTTTGCTCATTGCGATTACTGTCAACTGATGAATGATGTACTGCGGAAATAGTATTTTAAAACGTGCTTTTATTATTTGAAAAACAATGCTTTCCTATCAAGAATTTAGAGTTCAAAGATTAAAAGTAATTTTGCAGTTACTTTATTTCAAAAAGCGTACGTTTGTCAAACCATGTTGATGGCTTAAAAAGCATTTATGTAATACCATAGTTATTGTTTTCCAAACAACATTATGTTACTTTTGTTTTAGTACTTTAAGTGATCGAAAGAAATAAATGAATAAATAGGAAATGGTGATAAGTTGATTGAATTGGCATTTACTTGGTAGAACTCTGTTATAACACGGTGAAAAAATAGCAATATACTTTAGTTCTACTATATTTCGGCTCACGCCATGACGTCATGGCGTGATCCGAAATAGCTATCAACTATATCTTATAAAAAAAATTGTAGAACTACAATATATTGTTATTTTTTCACCGTGTTAATGGTGATAAGCATTATAATTTTTAATGAAATTGAATAATCCAAAATAAGTATTTAAGTAATATAAAATTTGCGGGATATTGAATCAGTCAGTTTCATGAACATCACATTTTTACTATGTACATTTTTAGTTACACAATTATTGTATTGACTATCTTGAAAAGAATAGATCTTATATATAACGCACTGTTTCTTTCACACGCTGTTATTTATTGTTGCTCTGTGGAACCAAAATGCTTATACTTAATCCGTGAAAAAGTCTATAGAAATTGCATACAATCGTATTCGAAGGAGCTACTTACGTTCCCGAAGACTCTATTGTGTAATTCAATTTAAAAGCGGCATTCTGCCGTGCAAAACAGCGCTCCGCATAAACTGACTTGACTTAGCATATATAACCTGAATAGGTCCATTACGATCAACCACCTTACTGGTCCAAAGAAGCGACGTGCCACTGCGGCTGAAGTAAATCTCTATACCACAGCAAAATTCCATCCAAAAGAGACCATGTAAAGAGTGCTTAACAATAAATAAATGCTAAATTGGCGGGTTGTGCACAAACGAAGTTGAATGAATAGGGATTACATCAACGTTAAAATAACGACAGTAATATAACCTAGATTCATTCAGATAATAAAAGCTGGTTGTAATATGTATTTTAGTTGGAAATGTAGCCTATTTTCACTTAACACATAGCATTTATTACCAAACCTTATATTTTTGGTTGTTAACTATAATATATCTAATGATTAAAGTACGATAACAACAATATTTACTACTATTTGTTTGTAGGTAAGAATAATTCTTATTTAGTCATTAGTCAAAAATTACAGAATATTCTGGCAAACATATGGACGCTCAATCGTTTAATTAAAATGTAATTTTTTACGACATAAGCTGTTACTTTCGGTTAAACGTATTCTAACCTTAATTAAATACTGTTTATAATGCTTAATATTTCATTTATAAATAGCTATCAAATATTAATATCTTTTTAAGCAAAATCAAAAACAATAAGATAATCAAATATGAATTGTTGAAACTGTGTACGATTCCACAAGTTTTGTTACCTGTAACAAGCTTTATTAAAAGTAAAAACTGTTAATGAATCTTAAATGAATGGATTCTTCAGCAATTAATAATCAATAATCATGAAAATGCAATTAGGTAATCTTAGGCTCAGAGATATCTACTAATTTCAAATTGGTTGGTAGCATTATGATGCAAAATTCAAAGTATGGAGGATTATAAATTATTTTATTCAGAAATAGATAGAAAATAAAACTCATGTCAATCAAATGTAAAGAAAATATATTTTATTATACATATATTTCAAATATCGATATATCCCATATTTCTTTTGGTAATTGTTTTATTCAGTTACATATCAATTCCATTTCTTTATATTGTAATACATTTTATGTTAATCTAGATATTGATATAACAAATTTCTTACAATCATAAATAATTTTCACAAATTGAATCATTTTGCCGTTTTTTTTCTTTCTATTTTACATTTATATAATTAAATACACATTTGTAAAGGTTAATTTAACTTATCTTAAAGGACCGGTTTCATTCAGCGTTTGAATATTTATAGCGGATTTTGAAATTATTTAGCCCTTTGCTCCAAACGATGTCCAGTTCATATTTTAACATTGAGAAATAAATACTTTATATTGCTTGGAGCGAAAAAATCTGATTATTGAAAAATTTGCTAATATACGAAAATAAGTTATTTTGCATAAAAAGCATTAACAATCACATAATCAATTGATAACATATATATGGTAATAAAAATAATCCCCAAATGAGCACGAGGCTTCAAGCCAAATTATAAAGAGCATATTATAATACACGTGTCACCAGACACTTACTAGTTTAAAACCATTTTCAAATCTTATTTCTTATCAAGAAATTAAAAGATATTTTGAATGATAAAAAAATGTTACAATTCTTCATGTAGAGGACGCAAAAGCATTTCATGAATTTGAACATGTGGAGGACTGCTTAGTATATTAATCAATGCTTCAGAAACATCTCCAACAGATAATATATTCCTTTTAGCAAAAAACGCATCATCAACCAGAATTTTGGTTTGGTTTTTTAGAAGTGAAGTATCTACAACTCCAGTTGATAAATTCGTCACTTTGATATTTAATTTGAAAAATCGGAATTCGTTTCTCAGACCTTCTACGAATATAGTTAACCCGTGTTTAGATATCGGATACACATTACATGCAGGCTTTTCAAATTGCGGTATATAATGACCGGAAATGCTGTTCATCATGACAATATGTCCGAGAGTATCACGCTTTTTCATTGACGCGATGGATTGTCTGGTACAGTATATAACTCCCATTAAGTTTGTATCTAATGTATCTTTTATAAGGCTTATATCAAGTTGGCTGAAATAACCTTCATAGCAAACCGCTGCGTTGTTAATCAAAACATCGACGCCGCCAAAAGTGTCTTCAACGTAATTAAAAGCTGTAATAACTTCTTCTTCGTTTCGTACGTCACATTTCCACGATGTTATCTTTCCTTTGCCGATGAGTGTGGAACTTTTTGCAGCTTCGTCTATCGCCGCAATTTTTTCGTCCGTAAAGTCAAAACCGATAACGTTCATCCCATTTAGAGCAAGATCGTAAGCAAGTCTTGCCCCGATTCCCATACCTGCGCCCGTCACTACAACAGTCTTCCCTTGCCATTTCTCCATTATACAATATTATAGTGACAACTTCAAGTATAGTTAACCAAACCAGAAAACTAGCTCGCCAAAAAATGAATATGCGATCACTTCAAAAGCTTTTGGGACACTGACAATCATATACTGACATTGCATGTTGTTCATTTCTATATAAAGTTTCGAATAAAATATTTTACAACAATAATAATATTTGTCTATGGTTATGTACTGCTTAATCAATATCCTTCATACAATGTATGTGTCTAACAATTATATAGTTACATTTTTATATTACCTTTCATCAAAAGAAACAAATATCCTTTATAATTATTAGTGAACGACAAATTGTCGTTTTTTATAACAATGACATTTTTAACGAACTTTGTTGTCAGCATTGTAATAAAAATCGTATAATCAATTTAAAGGATTAAGTATTTAAAAAATATTTTACATTTTCGTCGAAACTAATTTATTCCATTTTTTGGTGTAGATTTTAAAAAACTTAAAATGAAATACTTAAAACACGCATAAAATACTAATTTAAATTGTTTTCTTTGTTATAAAACTTTAATTGTTTATTTTCTATATAAATCAATCGCTTATTTGATTATTTTGTTACCATAAAATATTGACTTGTCACAGTTTGCTTTCGGTAAAATTGGTAAAATATGCAATAGATTTATATAATTCTCATAATTATTTTATGCGATTTCCCGATTTATTTCAAATCATAATTCATATTTATTAATTTTTACAACCTTCGTAAAACCGTTTGACTTTTATGTCATATTATTGTATATAAGCTTGGCCTTATGTCCTGGCCTGGTTAATTGATCTTTAAGATCTTGATTGACGTCAAAATAAAAATAACATATAAGTCACGATAGCTTAGATTATAAATTGATAACATTCCTTTATAAATAAGAACCACCAGGTATTTTAAGTTATTCAAACATCATTATTTGCTGTTTTAAATGAAATAGTTTAACGAAAACACATACTCACACAACATAAGATGTAAATATAATATATATTATACATAAAAAATTCAAGAAAAAAGCCTTTATTTTTCAATCATATGAATTTAAAATGCTATCAATATAAATAAGAAAAATATATTGACATATTCACAATACAATTTTTTTTCTTATAAGCTGTATTTTGATAAATAACAATCAGAATTTGAGCTCAAAAATACTATTTTAGTTTCAGAGATTCATAATTAAAATTTCATATTTATTACATATTATTTGTTGTGGTAGTTTTACCAAAAAGTAAAAAAAAAATAATAACACTTATTTAATTAGTCATTTTCTATTGAAAAAAAATGAAGAATTTTATTTTCATCTTTTTAGACTCGTTTTTTAATTTATATAAGGTAAAACGCTCATAAAAAAAATGTACGATATTGTTCTATTTTATAATTTCTCTCATTATCTATGATATTCCTCCGTAATGTAGGCAACTTTTTCGTAAAATTTTGGCAGCTTTTTTAGAACATCTTGAGCATTTAAATTTGTATCCAATAAGTGTATAATGAACGATTATTGAAAAAAAACACAATATTTTAAATGTGTAGCTGTCGTTTGTTTAGTAAATATATTGTTTTAAAATAAATGTGCTTAAATATATCAGAATGACGTCATCATCAATTTTGGTTTTAAAATACGCTTTATAATATTATAAATAATAGAAAATTTTAGAAATAATTAATTTACTACTCCAATATAGGTTTATAATTAGTTTTTGATGACATCGATCAACTTTTACAATTTAAAGCATTTCATATTTTTACTGCTATATGTCATATAGATTCACTTTAATTCAAACATAATTTCGCATTATTTTCAAAATTGTTTGGATATTTTTTTTACAGGCAAGTTAAGCGATAAAAATATTTATTACATTTTATATCTTCATAAAATCAATTTCATTTGTTCAATAAATAAGCCGGTTGTGAAACATCGATGTAAATCATACATTATATAATAAATAAAATAATATATTTTTAAAACGCATTCTAAGCTTTCAGAACGTGATTTTTTATTCAATTAAATTAAATATATTTATAATTTAAAGAAAAAGCTTGAAAATTTCATACGTTATTAAGAAATAAATGGTTGCTAAAACTCTTCATGTAAAGGTCGTAGAACCACTTCATGAATTTGAACATGCATAGGGCTGCTTAAAATATTCATAGTCGATTCCGAAATATCATCAACTGATAGTGATGGTTTTGTGGAGAAAAAATCATCATTGATCAAAAGCGCAGTTTGCTTTTTAAGTAGTGTTGTGTTGACAACTCCCGGAGATAAGTTTGTGACTTTGATATTCAGTTTTAAATATCTTAACTCTAGTCGAAGAGCTTCTGCAAATGTAGTCAAAGCGTGCTTTGATACGGTGTACATATTTAGCGCAGGTTTTTCAAAGTGCGGTATGTAGTGTCCAGATATACTGTTCATCATGACAATATGGCCAAGAGTTCCACGCCTTTTTAATGAGGCCACGGCTTGTCTGGTGCACTGTATAGCTGCCATTAAGTTTGTGTCTAAAGTGTCACGAATTAGGCTGATATCTAAATCACAGAAAAATCCTTCATACCCTACTCCTGCGTTGTTTATCAAAACATCAACTCCACCAAAGTTACTTTCTATGTAATCAAAAGCTGCAATCACTTCTTCGTTGTTTCGCACATCACATTTGTATGAAGCTAATTTCCCTTTGCCGATCGTAGCACTCGCTTTGTCTATTTCCGCAATTTTTTCGTCTGTGAAGTCAATTGCGACTACGTTCATCCCGTTAGCTGCAAGATCTTGAGCGATCTTGGCCCCGATTCCCATCCCGGCTCCCGTTACTACAGCTGTTTTTCCTAGCCACTTCTCCATTATGAATTCACGTCCACTTTGTCAAACACGTCAACCATATTTGTGAAACCGTTTGTACCACATAGCTTTTATAGCCTTCGTCAATGCGGAAGGTCAGATTATTTATAACGAACTGTTCACACATAAATTTATTAATATATATATGTAATAGAAATTTTTAATATATATATGTAATAGAAACAACATTTGAAATAGTATCAAGTAGTTACGAATTATTATTTCTTAAAATATTTTTTTGCCATTTTTACTTGATTTTTTATGTGAAACAAAAATAAAAATGTCATGTTTTAAATAACATTTTGGATAACTTGTTACTTTAAACTTCAAACGACATTTTTATGAATGATCATTTTACTCATTTATGTATTCGATAAAAAAATTGTATTTTTTTTAAAAAAAGTGTATATTGATACAAAATATTAATTAAAGTTCTGAAAATAAAAATAATATGCTGAAAATTGAAATAAACAGATGACAATACCTCTAGTCAACATTTTTGTACGTGAATAACTAACTATATGATTTAAATAACTTAATATTTTTCAATTAAGGAATCGGTTAAATTTAATTTTAAAACATTTTTTATATTTGAAATTACTTTCACGTTACTTAAAGTGTGTGATAGTTTGTTTACATATTTTTTAACTCTATATGCAATAAACTACCTTTAATTTAATTTTCCATATTAATCACAAAATAGGCTAAAATTAGTTTTCATTTCTGTTATATTCATATTAATACAACGTATTAAAACTCTTAATATTATGTATAGACACAAAAAGCAAGTGGAAGATTAATGGATACATATTGTTATACAACATATTATATCGTATGTGAACTCGCCATTAGGTACACCGATTTATACTTGGCTGTACTAGTTTTTTTAACATGATCTTAGTTTCATTTTTTACCACTATTATCTATTTTATGTTTTTTTTTATTTTTTTTGATAGCAACAAACAATTAGTTTGGTTGACAATTCTAATTTCAGCAACAATTTGCGTTTCATTGCATTTAATATATGATTAAACATGTTCAAAACGATGTAGTTTTACTAGGTTAAATAATAAACGTACAATTTCTAGCTAGTTTATGATTCTATCAGTTAATTATTTTGACGATATCAAATAAAGTAAAATTAACGGATGGTGAACTAAGCAAGACTAATTCCTCGAAAAACAAACGAGTCCAGTAAGGTATTGTATTATATCAAATACACACATTAAGTGGGTAACAGTGACAATTCTTTTACAAAATCTTTATACCAACGTTTGGACAGAAAAAAATAATGCTATGATGATTTAATACCAAAGACATCGTGACCGTTGAAGTCAAACATGGGAAAACATTCATCTCTAACCACCTACAAAATCAACTTTGTTATAATAATATAAATAAATATTGCATTTTTATAAAATCGTCGGTCGGTCGGCGAGCCGTATCTCTTCCACATACTTTCCGACCGTAAACGACCCAAACGAATTTAATCAGATGATAATCAGCTGGTTCCTTTAAGCATATCTATTCTGAATTTTTAGTCAAACAGAATTAAAAAAATGTATATCTTGATCCTAATTAATCCTATTCAAATGTTGTAAATAATAATCATATCAAATATTGTAGTCGCACAAAAAAACTGCCTTAGATTATATTTTGAACTTAAATTATTAAATGTTTTTTTTAAATATTAAATGTTGCCTGTTACCTAAAAACCTTTTTAAATTCTTTAATTTAATTTTTCAGAAGAAAAAAAATACTTGAATTAATCGTCATTATCGATCACTGCAAAGTTTTATTTTTATATTGGGATGCATAAATATTATAAGGAGATATTTTTTTTATTACGATCGGTACGCATGA
Source organism: Himalopsyche japonica (assembly GCA_028555115.1). NCBI lineage: Eukaryota > Metazoa > Arthropoda > Insecta > Trichoptera > Rhyacophilidae > Himalopsyche > Himalopsyche japonica. Next base: position 468,017 of record JAHFWJ010000813.1, read on the forward strand.
GATAGCTTTCATTTCTCGTCCACAAAAACGTGTTGTGCTGTTATGTGCCTAATTTAAAAAATATATATCTTTAATTAGGATCACAATGTCAGTACGAAAAATAATGAAGTCCTACGCTTATTTGATCGGCCGCTTGTTTTTACATTCCAGAAAAAGCTTGTTAAAAAAAAGAAGATTTTGCATCAAAGCCTGTAATAATTAACTCGATTAATACTCTCTTGTCAAATATGAGAAATACGAAGTGAACATGACAAAAGAAATGTAATTAATTAAATTAATTTCGTTATCATTTCTTAATTGGTGAACATTGTTTTTTTATCATGTAGATACCTTAAATAGTTAGAGTAAACTTTTTGCGAATTATAGAACTTTAAAAATGTTCAAAAACCCACGAAATGTCTAATTGATTTACTAAGTGTTGAAAATAGAATTGAATACGCCGGCTATGAACAGATTATTTACTTCTGTGTTACTGAATTTTATACATCGTCATTCAATATTACATTATTTTAACATTCGGTTTATATATATTTTTTTATTCAATATTATATGCTCAAAGCGTAACATAATTGATTCCTAAAAAAGAATTCGTTATCATTTTTGACTTAAGATTCTTTCAATATACGTAATATCATTTTCAAAGTTATATCTGTGTAATATACATGTATACTTAAAAAAACTGCAATTTTGAAAATTGAATACAACTAAAATATATATTGACCGTTTTATTTACTGCTTACTTGTTCGCTGTTTCACCATCACAGTGTATTTACTTATATTCACGATAATATCTACCTTATTAATAATTATCTATTTTTTATTCAAAGTTTTTTATAATTTTTTTGAATTGAGATCCAATTCGTTGGTAAAGTTAGTTTTAAGTTTAAAGTTAGCTTTTTTTTATAATACCGCACACAGGATTACAGAAATCCTTTGGATCAATTTATGTTATCGACTAAAGGTACTTGATGGGATTTCAATATCAAATTTGAATTGTTACAATTTGATAGAATGCCTGAAGATGCCGAAAGGCGAAACCTGGGTCGTTAGTGACAAAGCATGTGGAGTCGTACAAATTTGTAACAATTCAAATTCATTTGGATCAAGTTTATCGGGTGAACGATGACAAATGTCTTATTTTTAGTAATCGAGAATTAATTCTAAGCAATATAAAACTGAATGAGTATAATTAAAAAAGGTGATCTATAGATTTTATTGCAGATGAACTATTGAGTTTATTTACAAATGAAAAAGGTTTGTTTTTATTGTACCATTCATTAAACCGTATATGTTATTCATTCGAGTTCTTTTATACACCTGTAAGTTCTAAAACTCTTTTTACAGAAGTATATAAACAGAAACTGTCGTTTTCTTGAGTCGCGGACAAGCTGCTGAGCTAAAAAATACATTTCCATAGTAAAATATTAGGGTTCGCAACGATAAAAGGCATCAAGATGTGACATTTGTATGGATGAGGTAAATTCGAAAGCAAAATCGGAACAGACGGCTCGGTTTCCACGCGAAACTGCCTATGACGAAAAGTCGAATTTTCCAAATACCTTTCATATTACATTGATAAAATATTTCTAATACGGTCCTGATCATAAAATATATTGTGTAAATTTTAATAATAAATGTAATGTTAAATACATATTAATATTATAAACGTATTGTTTTGGTCCGACGTTAAATTCCCTTTGGCTGTTTACATCCTCTGCTTGAATCCGATCGGCTCAACAGAGTCGCAAAGTGCTTAAAGGTTACGTGTTTAGTTGCTTTTGTTGTATAAATAGCTTCTACCTTAGGATTTTTCCTATTTCGAAAAAGACGTCCAGGCGATTCAACGAGCAAATGTATTATTCCAATACATTACCTCTACCTTATGTTTGGGTTTTATTTGAAATGACGCATGAGAAGTGCTATTCTGAACATTTCGTTCATACATGAGGTGCTTTACACTTTTAATAAATTACCATACTCTCTTAAAGGATTTACAAATAATTTAATTGAAAAAACTGTCATTGATTAACGTATGTAAAATATTTTAAGTATTATTTACTTTATAACGTTGAAAATTCAAAATATGTATGTTATATTATTTAACTTTATCACAAAGATATAGTTATATTGAGAAATCTTACTAGAAGTTTTCAAGAGTTGAGATAGAAGAATGGAACTGGATAAGCACTACTATTTTCATTCACAGCAATCTTTTTTTAGGATTGAATGATACTCCATGTTTACGTATTGCTTCAGATGATAAATAATTTTGAATAGTCGTTTCCTTATTAAAAATGAATTGTTACAATGAAATTTCAAAACAATTAATAGTATTTATTCTTGTTGCCTTAATTCATACATCAAATATGTTGGTTTCACCAAATATATCTAAATATATCACTACGTATTGGAGAAACGTTGAGAAGTCACAAAGCTCATGTTCGGCTTTGATAAGTTAATTGTAATCAAAAAAGAATTATAAAATTGCTCTGACACACGCAGTTTTTTCTCACTGTACTATTTTTGTTCGAGAATTATTGTCTATGTCTTTTATACATCGCATCATCTGGACGATTGAATTACGCTTATAAAGCTTGTAACTAGATCAGTGATACTCAAACTGGAACAAAACAGATATAATCACTAGATACAAAAAAAAATGGTATTTTTTTTCAAAGCTTTATGTTGCAATTTGTCGGCCAGCAAGCCGTTGGCTTCTTTCACGAATCTAATGGGTTCAAGTGAAAAAATGAAGAGAATTTTTTCTATTATTTTTTTTTTGTTCAAAGCAATTGGTGTCTTATAATTCCCTCCCATCCTTCAAATCATAAAATATAACAAGACGATAGCGAGAACAATCAGCTAATGACTAGTTCTCTCCTGTCATATCTTTTATATCTATATTCTCTTATTATTTTTATTGAGTAATAAATATAATAGTTCTTTTAGAAAATCTTTATTGAGATAGCTCTATTATGAAGACATATTCATTGATAACGAAACTAGATTAAAAAACATATTTGTAGTTTAAGTAAAGTATATCGCTTACTTTTAATACTGAGCGACCTACACAAAGAAAATGGTATGTGGCCCAAAGAAACAATAGTTTGAGAAAGATTGAGCAAAGCCAACAATCGCCAACTGGTGGTCAGTGATACACAGCAACCAATTTCAGTCTAATTGCTTTATTTCATACGTATGTATACTATGATTTAATTGATGACAAAAACAAACAACAAAAATAATGATTGCTAATTATTTTTAGAGTGTATAAAAAAATCGACTCAAAAGTATTGAATCAAACCATGCTTATAATGTCAACATATATGCGGTGACATTAATCAAATATTTTTTATAAGCCCAAAATAGTTTTTATTTGTAATATATCAACATTACTATTATTTTTTCAATGTTCACTTTAGCGTTCACCTTCAAATGTTGTGAGCTCTGACCCTGAATATGAGTATCATTTTTTTTTATTATGAAAATGAATACATAATTATGTATGACATAATAGTTTTGTAACAGATGCAGTATTAAAGGGTACCATTATTGCTAATATTATTTAATATAAACCTTTTTGATTTGTGTAAATCAGTATCAATTTCACTTTAAATATAACAGAATTTTTTTTTCTCTGCCCAAAAAATCTCTTTATTTGGGCATTTTACGTAAAAAAAGAAAAAATATTCCTGATATAACAACGTTTCAATGGTACTAGTATTATACGCCACAAATGCTTTACAAAAATAATAAATAAGTTATGCGTATAGACTTGAAATAATGAAATAAATTATTGTCCACTCGTATAACTGAACTTAACACTGGTAGCAAGAAAAATAAAAATTATAACATTTTAAATTACATAATCATTATTGTTGACGAAATTACTTTGCTTTGCTCTTTTAGGCCATTTTTTGATCTTATATTCAAAGATCCACATATCATAGATATTATATTTTAAAAAAGTTCAGGTTTATTTATTCAAGGTTTTTGAATCGATATTGTAAGACTGACTATGGTTAATAATTAATAGTTTATCTCTCTATATAAATCGAAGCGCTCGCTCATACAAAGTCTACATCTTAAACTCTCTCGCCCATAACATAACCTATTTATGTCTAAAAGAGTGTTTGTTTGATTCGTGCCTAAACATACTCCCTCTTTCTGCAAATCGTTCGCATTAAGCGTTTTTAAAGACGACTGGTAGGTGGCACTGCCAAATGAAAATAGCCTCTTTGAAATTTATTTTCATAGAATTTTATTTCTTATGTTCTACCTTAAGTGATTTAAAAAAATCAAATGTATTTTAATTTAATAGTATAATATTTTTTTAGTTGGATTATAGCAAGACCATTAATTATCTATTGAAAAATATCAATTGTTCATAAAAGTTTTCACGTTATAATACTTCAACGCTGATTTGTTATCTATGGTAATTGCTTAATGAAGCGGCGTGAAAAGGCGAAAGTAAAATCATAAAGTAGTGATTTAAGCAACGATAAATTAAAAGTACCCCCCACTCTTATTTCCGTGAAACAGGAATTTAATTCCACCGATACTGTCTACAGATAAATTTTATTTATGTCTCATTTGCAAATGGATCGCCAATAATTATTTTTCTTATCATTTTTATTGGTGCTATTGGCAATTGACGTTCAATTCTATGCAGTTGGTCTCATTTAATACAAATAAAAATTAATTAATTGACACAAATATTTTCGTACTATTTATTAAAAATATTGCTTATTTTATGATCAAAAATTTTTAGTAATTCAATACATTAAGATACTTTTTAAGTTTAACACAAAAGTATTTTTTTATACATAATTTCATTTTACCTGCTTGTAATGTGACGACATTCAAACGTCGTTAAAAATATACATTACGTCTACAAAAGCGAATAAATTTCCTGCATGAAAGTAGAGACGTTAGCAATCATTTTTTTGCAACTAGAATATGTTTTTTTTATTATTTTCGTTGTGGGGTTTAAGCAATGAACGATCCAATCAATTCTTACATCGTTAATCACTCGGTTTCTCACAAAAAATACTAAATCACACGGCTTACTTCGTATTTTCCATCAAAACTGTAACGTGATATAAAGTATAAGAAAAATATTACTATAAGAATAATTTAATCACTTTTATCATAAAAATATCAAGTGACTCTTTGTCTGTATCTTCAACGTTTATGAAAACTATTTAAAATCACAAATATTAAGGAATGTATTCAAGCTTATATTGAATAAAACTTGCAAGTGACACTGTAGTATATTGTATAAATCAGCGATGTTGAACTGTCAGTAAATACCCAACGTTGCTTGTGTGAGAGCCTTTGCTGAATTATTCATCGCGATGAACGTCGAAATCTCAAATCCACATCTCAGTCCAAAACAACGTGCATTTTACTTGAAAGATCAGCCTTCAAGTTAAGAATGTTTACATGCATATAAACATTATATTCTCTATAAATAATCACGAGTTCGAGCAAAAGCTTACTTTAATTTTCCTGTGTATATTGTAAAGGTAAATTGTTATCTTGATTGTCTGCACTAATTGGAGATGAATTCCAAATCATAAAGTATTTTGAGAACCATTTTTATTTATATGAATATCGTTTATTTCTGAATGTTTAGCTCTAGAATGTGTAAGACTATCCATTCCTTCATTTTTCTCGTGGTAATCTTTTGTTTGTTTTGTTTATCTTCATCATCTAAGAAATTTGACCTGACATCGTTTGCATTCCGATTTATTCATTGGTTGACAAATTCATAATCTTGATTTAGCCATAATGAAGTGTATGCTACGGATTTTGTGATATTTGTTTCTGTATACATCAGTGTTTCTTGATCGAGTGTACGTGAGACGCCTCAAACAATAAAAAAATATTTTTGTGATATTTGAAAGCTATTAGAATTTTTGACGTCATCGGCTAATATTTTGTTTTTTTGAATATTTCACAAGTATTATAATGAATACGAAACAACAGCCAAGTCATAAATATAAATTAATTATATATAAAATAATGTGTTAACTGTCACTTCTTGATTGAAAGGCATAATATTTTAAATAAACAAAACGCATTTTTTAGTACTTATTTTCTCAATATATTTTTTTTTCGGGACCGCGGTTAGTTAGTAATGCTCGCGATGAGGGAAACCGGTCGTGACCAAAAAATATATTGTGGAAATAAGTACAAAAAAAAAAGTTTTTATTATTTAGAATAAATATTATTGTTTCATGACTGATACATAAAATATTCATTTCTTTTTAATAAACAATATTTTCGAAAAAAAATTATCTTTTTAAATTAAAAAATTGAAACACATTTTTCGATGATGATGATTTCTTAATGTCTAGTTTCTATGAAAAAAATTAAGTTCAATGTCTTACAAGACCATTTGAAATTATGGTAGTGCAACTTCTATAGATTCAATAAACGAAAGCGTATTAATCAATTTCATTTAATACATTTCTTAATTTACAACGCATTTATCTATTGTATTCATAGATGCACAAATTGAGTAAATTTCGATAAATTTTACTTTCGATCAATAAATAGTTTTCCATTTATCAAAATTGATTTATGAGATGTCTGTATTCCTCCACATTTATCCGCTCCTAAAAACAATTCAGAGTAATTGACTTACAATTGAACGTTGTTTTTACTAATTATTTTATTATCTGATAACATGATATTAAATGAAAGCTATGATAACTCGCGAAATATTTTACAGACATGATTTATTAAGATGACAAATGCCTGGCATTGGGCCTAACGTCATTGTTAAAAATCATTTTAAAAACTAACAAAAAAGTCATAAGTCAAAATTTCATTGTAATGCTTACTTTTATCATACAATGCCTTATTTGTATAATAACCGAAATTATCTGAACCACTGAATACAACAATGGGATATATTCTGAATCGAGTTGTATTTTTCTTTTGAAACTTATGCACACGTTGCGCTCATAAACAGGATTATATTTTATGGTATCAGTCTCCCTTAGTGGCAATTTTAACGTGAAAATGAAGGGTCAAGTAAAATGAAATAATGCACTTCATTTTTATATAAATTTAAAAATGACACTTTAAAAATTCTGTAGCGCTGAATGAAAACGGTAGAAACATTTGCCGCTAAATATTGTTATGTTATAAAGATTTTGAAATAAAAACAAAAACGCTCAATATATTATATTTAATTTTTACGAACTGTTGAAGTCTTACGAGTAATCTATACTTATTTACATTGATATAATAAATAGTCTTTCATCAATATAGCTTGAATTTTATCGTAGTGCACTTATCGTTATACGAATTCATTTACTAATTTCAATTCATTAACCACTTTTAATGTGATTACTGTTATTTCTTGGTGGAAACGCATGATACTCAAAATAATTTAACACATTATGAATCGATTATCACTTAAAAATTCTCGCGATAAGCGAAACCGGTCTTGATCATAAAATATATTGTGGATACAAGTACAAAAAAATTTTTCGTCTAACATAATTTTATTTTGCCTGTTACTATTTTTCTTTTAAATATATGAACAATGAGATATAAAAAAAATATTTTCTTGTTTCAGTGTTATTTTATTTGGACAACACATTTCAATTAAAATTTGTATCGACTTCAAAATTATGAGTGCAAAATATTTTTAATTAATAAGCAATAACAGCTACTTCCCCTACGAAAAAATTACGATGCTTCTGGCGAGTAGTTTCAGTGCATTATATTCAGTCAACAACTTTCAATCCAATTACAAAACACATGTGGGAGTATAATTTTCATGAAAAGGCTGTGTTCATCCTGCTGAAAACGCTGGGAAAACTTTATCAAAGCTTACCAAACCATGGTTAAGTGCAAGAGTATGAATATATTGTAATAGCATTCACTACAAGTTCATAAGAGTATACCGACCTTTATATCTGAAAGAAAAAAACGTTGAATGTAATGTTTTAGATTAAAGCAAAGTTTATAATATACGTACTTCAAAAATCGAAGAGAAACGTATCTAGCCACGTATTTCTTTCGACTAATTCGAGGCCAAAATGAGAGTTCTGCCATTCTTAATAATATCAATTTGTATGTTCCAGATAGTTTTTTGAGTAATCGTGTACATAGTTTGTTTGTTCTTCCAAAGTGTAGAACAAGTCTGCCAATGGGGATGCCAATGGTAAGAGCATTAACAATGTTCAACAGTATTGCTTTGGATGTTGACGTATTTCATATGGACGAAAGTGAGTTCAGACGAATGCTATTTTTTCAATTAAAGTAGACATTTCATGAGCTTACTTGGTTGACTTTTTTTGCAATCCTTATTGATTGGTTTAGAGTGTATTTGTTGAATTTCCAATACTTTATATTTAAATATGTTACGGTGCAAAAGCAATGAATTGATAGTTTGTAAATTTTGTACCGTATAGTTATAAATAAATAAATAAATAAATAAATAAATAAATAAATAAATAAAAATAAACGTAAAACACATATATGTATATATAGATTGTGAAACATTAGCAAAAATTTTACTTTGTCTAATTTATAGTTTTGTAGAAATACGTGTTAGATGAGGTTATTTTCAATTCCATTTCCCCTGCGAATCGAGCTTTGAGCTTAAATTCTATGGCTGCATTTCTTAAAAGACAAACTTGGATCGATTTGTAAGACTTTCTATTGCCAAAGTCGACACTTCAGTGAGAAACAAGTACCCCCAGAGGACAAATGCTACAGACATTAAAGGCCGTTACAATATTGCGGTCGCCAAATTCTCACGATAAACATGAACGCTGATTCAGCAACATTTTAATTATCACGCAATGTTTAATAATAAATTTCTGAACGTCGAAAAAGTCGTATTTTATCACACGGTGAAAAAAATAGCAATGTATTTTAGTTCATTAGTACATGTTTATGTACTGTCATTTAGTACATGTAAATTATTTCCTAGTTCTTGAACCCATGGTTTTGTACATCTGCTACCTTTAACTCAAATTATTTTTTTTGTTTTGTATAAATAGACTTGTTTGTAAATTGTATTCTATCAGTTGATAATGCTCGCGATGAGCGAAACCGATCCTGATCAAAATATATATTGTGGAAATAAGTACTAACAAATGTGTTTTTATTATTTAAAATATCATGCCTTTCCATCAAGAAGTGACCGTTAACACCTTAAAAGTGAGTCGTATTTTAACTAGTTTATGTGAAGATTTTATTTTTAAGCACAAAAATCCAGAAAGCACACATTGATTGGTATTAAAATTGTTTTAGTAAAAAAACAAATAAACGCCAAGTGTTAAAGGTGACGTTAAATCATTTTGTATTTATATAAGTTGACCGTTCTATATTTTAACTTTATATTTTTCATGACCGCTGCCAGCTACTACAGAAGTTTAGCAAGTCTCAATCATTTTATCGAAATAGAACTTGTACTATTTAAGTCGTTTGATTGAATGACAAAAGGATAAGACTAAAACTTAATTAAAAATTGCAATAATGTACAAATTGGTCAACAGTGTTATTTCATTCAAATATTCAGTACTGTAAATATCGAAATCATTGTAAAAAATAATACAAAAATTAATTATAACCACAAAACCATTTCATATTGAATACATATAAGTATACAAAATTAATATTTTTATTGAACGGTAATTTTTTTTGAATTTTGAATTTATGTGATTTTTCGGATTAAAATATAACTTTCAAAAGGTTTCTCTATCAATACTACTATTTACTAACAATAATGTCAATATTAATTAGATCATTAAAGAAATTAATCTATATGTAGAAAACATTTGAAATTTTTGAAAAGCCTGCATCCAAAAAAAAACAATTTATTAGATAGTCCATGCTGGAATTGAAACCGGACTTAACCCTTGTGCACCGTAACTGACATAATTTCCTTCACATCTCTTGCCTCAGACTCTAAAATAAACTATTAACTCTTTTAAACTGGATTTACATACAAATATTTTATTAAAAAAATACACACATATATGTCATGCTATTTAAACATGTTTAACACTTAACTCAAATTAACTACTGCAAATTGCATTTTTCTTTTCTTCCACTTTAGTATTAACAATGACTTGAAACACAATAAAAAAAACAAAAGATTTTTAAGCAAAGCACTTATCTTTTCAATTGGTCTCAAAATCAAACACGTCAAACGAGGAGTGTTGTATAAGAATAGAAAAAAAAGAAAACACTTCAATAAACATCACAAAAAACTTTGTACATACAATACTAAGAAAAATTGTATAAAACGATATTAAAAATTTTAATTGTGCACAGAAAAATCTCGCAAAAGATCTCTTTAGTATGAATTAAAAAGTATTGCTTTTAGTGTATTTGATTATTAAAATTAGAAATTTCAACTAATCGCACGAAACAAAAAAAAATCTGTAGAGAATTCGGTGATACACCTTTTGTAAAATTAACGATTTAAAACCTCTGGCTTTATGTAGTCTATCATATTTAACAAAAATATGACGTTATCATAGAATCTAATTTATGCATAAATTTTATTAGGTTATAAATATTACATATAACTAGCAGAGTTATTATTTTATTAAAACACGAACTGTTGTATTTGAGTATTGCTTACAATTATTTGTTGGTACAATAATTCATTAGTAGATATTAATCTTTTGAAATATTTTTACAAAAACCTTAATTTCTAATACTGTTGTGTAATAAAGAAACGATTTTACTATTTTTATTTTATCTCCAAAAAACAGCCCGTGTTTTGAAATTCAAAACTTTTATCAGGTCGATTAATATTCATATTTGAAATATATTAAGAAATTTATCCCGCTTTTATTTTGCATATTTTTAAAGCATATTATGATATGCCCAAATAATTAGCTTCACGTTCAAATATAAGCATTTCCTTGCTATTTACTTTAAGTCTAAGGTGATGTATATGTTTAATAAACAATGAATTTAAAATTGTTGAAACAGTGTATATTTACACATGTTTTGTCACTCACTATTCGGAATTCTTTTTTTATATCTGCAGGTGTTTTTTAATACTGATGCTTTGAAACTGTCAGTAAGTAAAGATGCCGAAAAATGAAACCCGAGTTTTGAGTGAAAAATATGTGTAATATACTCAAATTTTATTGGGAATTTTCTCATGTACTCTGAACAGCTTAAGAGCTGGGTTTCTTTACATTTTTATACAAAATTTAATACAGTCAACTATCGATTCTTGGCGTAAATACATTTTTTTCGATCGCCTGTGTATGCTGTTTAAAAGAAAAGCAAACCATGTGTCATATTTAGTTACTTAACCAATAGATTAACAATTTTATTTAAAATTTTAATACACATATTTATATAAATACAGCCCGTAAACATAATAAAGAAATGTAAAGTCAAATAAAAAAAAACAGATATGATTCTCAATCACAAACCATTTGGTTTGTAAAAGTATCGTATGCGATAAATAATTTGATCATTTGTGATTTTTGAGATTCAAAATCACAGCCTATATTAATATAATATTGTTGAATTGCTTTAAAAAAATTGTGTTCATATTTTAATTTTTAAAATCCTGGAACAAGATCAAACGTTACGATAAAGAAGAATTATTTTTCCATGCTAAGCCGTGCTAAATCGAGTTGCAGATAAATGTAGTGGAGAATCGTTCTTGTCGTTAAGAGTTGGCATCAGTTTTATAACCAATAATAATTGCAGTGATAGTGAAGATGTAAAAAGTTTCAAACGCTAAACGACCAAACTGAAAGCGGACTCTAAGTTGTTCCGGTTCTTGGCCATAAAGAGCAGTACTTTTAAATCTTTTCCCACGACTGCAGTTTGTGCCAAAAACAAAACTTAAAAAAGCTAGCAAAGAAGACACGAGTCTGCTAGCTTGTGTATTTTTTGTTTTGTATAAAATGAGCATTTCTTATTTCAGAATCAAATAAGTATAATGGATATACTTATTTCATAATATGTTACGATCAATGACTTTAGATAGATTAGTCATATTTTTTATGTCTTATTAAAAGACATTTTATTAAATATTGTTAAACTACAGTATTTAGTGCCAATTGAACAATTCAATATTATGAAGATCATGACCGGTTTCACTCATAGCGAGAATTATCAACTGTGTCAAGAGGGTCCTTGATGGAATTTCAATATAGCTGTTGGAACTTTGTATATATACACATGCACTTTCACTCACGACCCGGATTTCGAGTTTCAGCATTCTATTAGACGGACGCAGTAGAATCGACGCATAGTAAACCGTTTGAATCGGTAATACACAAAAGGAATTACGCATTATTCAAATTTGATCATATACGTATATTTGAACGATAATACTCACAATGACCGAAACCTGTCTTCACCGTATTAGTATCAAATAATGAAATATTTATTAACGCTGTATTTTGTTATTTTTTTTAACAGTTACAAAATTAAAATGAGAAGACTTAATCGAAAAAGACAGTAAAAATTATAACAATGTAATTTTATAAAAGGATACTTATTTTCTATTCTGACGTGTTTATGTTAATCAAGACAACGCATCCATAGCGCGCTTGA